>JAWWEE010000158.1:2547655-2648031 GCA_035221455.1 Xenops minutus | reverse complement strand
GTCATGGGGTACTGTTGAACCGTTGATGGCCCATTAGCAGCCACACCCCCTCCGGCTGGGTGTGGAGGTGCTAACTGGGACCCTGTTGAACCGTTGATGGCCCATTAGCAGCCACTACCCTTCAGGCTGGGTGTGGAGGTGCTAACTGCTTCCTGGGCGGCTGCTACGAATGGTCCATTGTTCTTGGGGAATGAATAGAGGGGGTAGAATACATAGCTTTTTTTTTTTATCACTCCCACCCAGTGGTAACTGGTCCCTCCTACTGAACTAGGACAGTATGTGTTTTATGGACCAAAGCATCACCAGAACATGTACAAACACTAAACCCTAATAAAGCCAAAGATGCAGGGAGTGGTATCTGAGCTCCCACTTATGCAGGTCCCTACAGACAGCAAAGCCATAGACTTTTCACTTTCAGTCTGTAAATTACAAAACATCAAAGCCTTACTGCAAGTGACCCTAGGATTTGCATGTTCTAAAATAAAAGGCTTAAAACTGTCGATATGGAGACCAATATGTTGCACAGCTATTTCCAGTGGAGCTGCTGCAAGATGGATAGGTGTAATCATTTCTGCTGAATTAGGCAAATACCAGCTATTGATTGCAAGGAGTTAAAAATAGCTGAATCAAGTCATTAAAAAATTGGTATTGGTATTTTCCTTTGTTCCTATTGAATGCAACAAATATCTCATTTCGCAGAAATATTCATGGTTAGAGATGATTTCTCTGCAGAAGAAAGTGAGACAAATGACATATTTTTAGGAAATGCTATTAATTTACAGAGTGGGTTTTGATGTGCCTCCCATTATCCATATTTCTGGCTTGCCCACAGCTACAGAAATCAGTGCTTTTCTAGAGGACTTTAACTTGATATGTGTGCTTCATTTTTCATACCATTCTGCACTAAACCAGGAGGCAGGACTGCTATCCTTCTCTTCAAAAGACTTTCACACGTCCAGGAAATATTTTCATTTAAATACTAGAAAGTGTTTATGAAGTAGTTCACTTAAAATATAAGCCACCAGCATATTAGGTACCACTAATTAAATGCAGAGTTACCGCTGCTTCACACTCTGAAACCAAAAGAGTCAGGATCAAAGCAGGGGCAAAGCTGCTCTATCAGTCACTTCCACTGAGTCAAACTGGACAGATTTTATCTGTCATAAATCAATGTAAATCCACTGATGGTCAAAGCACGCCAGGGGAAGACCTGTCCACTTTAATATTGTTTCATAATCACTTAAAGAAGTGCATACTCTTAATGGAAGCAAGCACATCATATTCTGCTGCAGTTATTTAGCATTTTAATGATTTTGTTACATGCAATCAGCTTACTTGGAGAGTATTATTTTTAAGAGAGAATTTGTGATTCCCCTTCGGAATTGAGGTAAATGTTTTGAAAATAAAGAAGAGTGATTCCTTTGGAGCAAATGCTGACTGCAGTACTTGAGTAGCACTGATGGCAAGCCCGATGTGGTTGTCATCCCTTTCTACTCTCAGGCAAGGGAAAGGGGAAAGGGTAGGAGGTCATGCTCAGCTAAAGGGAGCTTTGCCGAGCCAGAGCAGAGGGAAAGTGGGTAGGACAGGCAGGTCAGAAGGAGATGGGGAGCACGTAGGTGGTGTGTGCAGGCAGAGAAAGCGTGAGGAAAGAACTGATGCGGTGGCATCAGAAATTATGCATCCACATATTTGACACAAATCATTCCCAAGAGGCTTCATAGATGCAGTGTGACAGTAAAGCCTGAAAACATTGGGTTGGACAACAATGAAATAAGAAGAGAGATTTAGACCTAAAGTGGCAAGGTGGGAAAGGACTCTGGTGCTTCCTAGCATGGGGTGATAGATTTATTATTAACTGAGAGGAGCAAATGAATGCACCTTTAAAATTAAGGTGATACAGCTTGTGAGAAAGTCTTAAAAAAAATTCCTAGTCTTCCTCAGAAGGATGTAGACACTTTCACAATATGTGTAGACATAATAAAAAAATTAAACTATTAAAATATTGATTCTAGAAATATAAGCTAAATCAGAATGTGAATAAACTCAGGTTTTCCTCTAAAAATGAGGCTGTGAGATGAAGATTTTCAGGGCAGTATCTTGGCTTGCATTTTGACAGTCAGAGCAAGCAGATGTTCCCCTGCCTATTACCAACTAAACCTGCACATGCTGCAATTATATTCCACTTAGAGATGTTTGGGTTTTTTTAAATGGCTGTCTTGAAAATTCACTTACCTGCATCAAAGTCACAGAAGGCTTTAGTACTGCAACAGCCTCTGCAAATATAAAACCTTGCCCTGTTGTTATATCAGCTCCTACAAACTGAGACTCATGAATCAAAACTCTGATATCCTTTCTACAAACAGGCTTTAATTAGGCATGTAGTAGTTAAATCAGAGATCAAAGACACTTTCATTTTGTGTATCCTGTATGTTCAGCACCCAGGGGATTTGTGTGTGTGATTCCTGCAAATCTGAAATGGATTTGGGACTCCAGGCCTCAGCTTTGGACAGTAATTCATTGTGTGAGCCTCTGGACAGTATTTAATCTCTCCACATTTTTGTACCCCACTTGTATGTGTCAAAAGTGATCATTTGAGAGGCAGTGGTCTCATCTGAATTATTTTAATGTTTACAGAAATCCAGTGAAATTCTCGAATAAAGGGAAGACAAGCATACTAGGGATTGGCACACATCATCATAGCAAACCTTTACCTGAGTAGGCAGAAGAGTGAGGTATTTCAGATCTGAGAAGAGTGGGGTTTTATGAGGAGAGTGAGTCTCCAGCTATGCTGCCTGCCTTGTGAATTAGAGACCCTTCCAACTAGGGTTCTAGTAGGGCAACACACCCAACAAGAAAGATGCAGAAAAGAAAATCCTAAATCTGTAAAAAAAAAAATTAGTTTTCTAATTAGCTACTGTAGAAATACTGATGTATAAAAATTCACAAGCACAAGACTCGGATCATGATTTAGTTATTCCAAAAATTTTCTATTTACCAGAATGACCTAGATGATCAGTTAGTATGGCAAACACTTCATGCAGTTCCCTGGAAAACTGCTCACAGTAATAAAGAAGGCACCAAATAAACATATCTTAGAGGAAATTCACTCACATCACACACAGTTTTAGTGCTGCTCTTATAAATCCACTGCAAACAGTCAAAAGGAATCTGCCCAAAGCATCTAGAATTTGCAGGTGGTTATAGGAGGTCTACCCTGATGGAATTAACAGCCTAAGTCTTTCTCTCAGATTTGTTACTCAGAACACCTGTATCATCAAATAATGTAAATTGGGTCTTTGAAGTGGTCTTCCTGTAATGAACCTCGCTGGTTTTTAACCAAAGGGTATAGAAACTGCAAAAAATTGGTGTTCATTTGCACCTTTGATGCTGTGACTGAAGCAACAGTATTCATTGCTCTGGATAAAAGAGAGTAATACCTTAGTATTGGAAGGCAGGGAAGGATTTATTCTGCAGCATGCATCTTAGAAGCAACACTTCAGTGATTTATTTTATGGTCTCAAATAATTAAATATTGAATAAGTAAAGAAACAAACCCTTTTTAGATTTCATTTTTAAAGAAACTCTGAAATGGCTATTTTTTGGGGTTGCTGCGATGTAATTGTTCCTGAATGAGAGTTGCTGTTGCTACTGACAAGTGATGGAGTTAACACGCCTGTCAAGAAATTGCAGATCATCTTGTTTCCCTCCAAATTCCATAGCTAAGAAAATATTTTTATTAAATAAGCTGTTCTGGGCAAAGAGCTCTTAGTTTTCTCCCCTTCACTGCCAAACAAGCCTTGCAGATGGCAATGAAAAGAGATGAGTTATGAGCCTGGACCCCACAGGGTTGGCCCATTTAGGCAGAGAAGGAACCATAACTCATCTGTACTCCCAGCCATTCAGGCACAACGCTCACAAGACACTCTTTAAAAGTGGTAAGAAAGGAAGCATTTCTGTTTATGTGTTCTGTGCAGGAAAAAAATTCTACAGCAACAGAAGACATTAAAGATGAAAAGTTGTGCTAACACAGCCTTACTACGTCCCATGAGCACAGATTAACACCTCGGGTAGCTGCTGAGTGGGAAGTTGCCTAATAGGCGACAGCCAGCGAGTTGGTAGATGTGTCACTAGAGCTACAGGAGCAACTCCATAATGAAAAGATTAGATATTGGTTACATTTTGTCAGTCTTTCCCAAAGGACTTATAGCTCCGTTCCTGTCCCCAGGCTAGTACATAATCATCATCCAGTCAGAAAATCTGCATTATGTGGTGCACTGGCGTGTATCCACAGTGGGCTGGAAGAGCCTGTTAGTCATACCACAGAAAATGCATCTGTAAGATGAAAGTAACTTGTGAAAGGACTCGTGAGTTGGGAGCAATAAATAAAGTGCTTGTTCTGTTACCAAACACTTACTCATTCTTCTAACCTCTCTACATTATCAAAAACTATTAGAGGCAACAAAATGCAGAGGCAGCATTAGGTAATACCCTCTCAGTAGAACGATGTATTTTTCTCACCCTGTGTTGGCAGCAGCAGAAGCTCTGAGTTTTTTGTCCAGAGCAATGAATTTGTCAGACTATCCAAACAAATGTACCACCAGTCCCATGTTTTTATTTACAGCCCAGATTTCTTATACCAGCTCCCTCTCCATTACATTTGAATATTTTATTTTTTTCTCCACACAAACCATCTCTGTTTTTCTCCTGTTGCTGAGTGTTTACAGGGCTGATTTAATGGGCTGTGCCTACCCCAGTCAGATGTTCTTTCCTGATAACTCCTGAGATAACCTCCAGAAGATGCACTGCTTTTGTCAGTGTATAAGGCATAGGAACAGCTGGTCTAGGAAATGGTTCTTCAGATAGCAAATGATTTTTAGTAAAGCTAATTCCCCCAAAAAATGGTAGACAGGACACAGTAATACTTTTTTCTACCTAGACAAAGCTTAGGACTCAGAAAATGCTTTTGAAACCCTGAGTGTTTCCAGTGACTGGAACATCCTTAGAATAATCACACTGAAAACAAATACATATACGTATAAAATAAAGTACAGAATGAGGCCAAGAAATTTAGCAGCTAAGATAATCCACAGTACAATGACTATTTAAAAAGAAGCAATAGCCTGTGCTAAGATTATAACAGGCTGTTCTTATAGTCTAGTGCAGTGGAACTGCTAAACACAGTTCAACCTAATTTTGAGGGTCCAAGTTTTGTACACTTTTCCTGTCCCATTTCCAGCACTGGATTTTTTAAATTTCATATGAAGCATTCACAACACAGAATTTCTTAGCACTTTCTTGTTCTTCCACAACTACACTCTAATTTATGTGCCATATTGTTCCATTTCTCACTTAAGTCCCTCAGATTTTCTTGCAATTTATTTTATTTATAACAAAATCTAAAAACAGTTGATGTATTGGCATGTAAATGCATCTACTATGGGAAAAGGATTTGCTATAGATGTTATGAGTGATGTCAGATGATCAAATTAGGATTTCCTTTGTCCATAAGGAGTATCTGCCATATCCTCTACAGTGCTCTGAGAGTAAATCAGACTACAGGGTCTATAGGACATTGTACAAAACCGAGCTGAGAAACAGTTACCACTTCTGCATACCCTGGAGAATGAAGTTTGAGGTTCTGTACTGATTTATTCACAGAAGATATCAACTCAAATACAACTGCAGTTCAGAAAGATTTTCCACCACTAGGGAAAGAACCAAGTCCTATCAAGGATTTCTCCAAGTAAGCTATAAAATGATTGCCCTTCACACTAAAATCAGCAAATATTGTGAAATAATAATGTGTAAATTACCTGAGGAAAAAAATGCAGTTTTGGGTTGCATGAAACAGTTAACAAGTTCGACCAGTCTTTTCAGAGAACATTTTGTGAAGTGTACCAAGAGGTTCAGTGTTCCTTCCCACAATGACATTAGTTGAATTCTCCTGCTGCCAGCAGTTCATCTGAGAACACACTGGTTTGGAACAAGCAAATAACAAGTGACAGGTGTGACTCAGCCAGCTCTAACTAAAACTGAAGCAGTACAGGAGCTATTGACAGATTGAGGAGGAAAATGGGAGAAAGTAGAGTTATGGTGATGGTCTCAACTTAAAGACAGATATTTACACAGCCAGCAGATTGTCTGGTACAGACAGGTCTAATTCATAGTAGGGCTGTAGGAGCAAAGGAGCATGTTTATAAGAGATAGAGAATGACAAGGCTATAGCAAGATATTCACACTGTGCCTGAGTGCAGGACAATCAGTCCTGGCCAGTAATAATGCCATCAGCTGCCACTGGCAAATAGCTGGATTTTATCCCTAATGTGAAATTGGAACCTTTCAGATGTACACAATGAAAACCCCTGATGAATATTAAGTATTAATGGAGTCCACAGCACTATGCTGCCTTTTCAAAATAAGTCTAGCTGGAGAAATTCTTGGTGCAGCTTGAAAGGGACAACCTGATTAGGCTGCAGGATTGCTTGTGATGGTCAGCATCATCTCCTGTTCTCTCTGTTGCCTACTAGAGTTCTTCTGACCATTCATGTAATTTTGTTCCTGCCTACCAAATGATTTGATGTTTCAGTTGATTTAAGAATTACAACTGACGTATTTTATCTTGTCAAAGACTGTTTGCCTCTCAAGGAAAGTCAAAACTGGAATCAAGATACCAGAGGGAGATTATTTCAACAACCCTGGAGCAAGGAGACCTGCAGGGTACAAAACCCTTGATATCACTTGACATCCAAAGGACAATAGCAGGACAGAAAGAGATAGGGAAGGCAAGAAAAATGACACATCAAAATGTAGACCTTCAATCAGCTCTCGTGTGCTGTATCAGTAAAGAATAGATTTTGTCCAAGCAGACCAAGGCTGAGCAGTGGAGGAGAGCTACCAGAGCAGTAAACCACGTGAGATATCACTCACTGCTGCCACTGGAAAGAATGGCTTCAGGAAACTGCAGTACACCAAAAAACCTCAAAACAACACGGGTGCTTTGCCTCCTGAGAAGATCACTCACATTAGCAATGCATTGTACTTAAAACTAAAACTTTGGAGACCTTTCAGGGGGGTGCCTGGAAGTGGCTGTGGGCTGAATCCTGTGAGCAGCATCACAAAATGCCTGAGCTATGCAGAGCCAATTTACTGTGAAGCATTTTGCTGCAAGGCAGCGATAAGGTCTGCTTCCCTCCCCTCTCAGTTTTGCTGCGAGTAGTTTTTATATGCTACTGGATCACTCTATGCAATGCTCATGTTGGAATCATTAGGAATCAGTTCAGGTTTTTCTACGTTAACGACTGACACAATAAACTATGTCTTAGTTAACTGCTCCATTGTCAGAGCTTGTAAATAAAAATTTTCAAAGCTGCCTTTATTTTTCACTACATTTCTAAAGGCCTTAGCCAAATCACACAGGGATGCTTCCAGTGCAGATTAGAAACTTAACTAGCCTATGGAATAATTCTGATATGCAGATGGATGGTGAAAATGAAGCTACAAGACCAAATTTTACCTCCATGTAGCTGCATAGGATGCAAGGTGACTTGAGCTAAACCACTAGGAATGATGTTGAAGAGCTGGATTTGAATGCACACCCATTGATTACTTTTGGAGTTGTACTATAAAATTATACCCTTTTTTGGTCTAATCACATATAAAAGCTGAGTCCATAACAATACAATAATATACGCCCAGTCTCAGATTTCTAATTCATTCCAGCAGTTCTAAAAACATAACTCCAACCTGCTCCACATTCAAAATACCCATCAGGGAACCTTGGATCTCAAGCTCAGATATTGTCCTGTTCCCTCTGTCCCCACACATGAGGAAGGGATTGGTGGCAGGATGGGCTCAAACGCTCCCAGGGGCACCACAAGTACACCACACAAGCATAACTTAAATTCTCTGCTCTGATGCAGGACCTGAATATGGCCTTCTAGGAATGAAGCAAACCATAAACACAGATGTTAATTACAATTTTGATAATAATTTCCAAAACCAGTACGGAGGGATTCCTGTCTTTGCAGCGATTCTGTGATTTTAAGTTTCACGTACCATGTTGATTTGTTTTGCGGGTGACCTCCAATTCTGCAAAGGCTTTTAGGTGTGTTGCTATAAATTTAAGTCTGAAATGAGCTGACCTGCTTAATTAGGATGACTAAATGAGTTTAATAGAACAATTTAGTGTTTCTTTTTTTTTTTTGCAAAAGGTTCCTGATTCCTCAACGCTACAACAGACATCTAAACTCAATTTGTATTTATAATGCTGTTTAAAAAAATCTTCTGCACAATTTGGTCCCATCTACAAAGCCTATTTTCCCCAGGTGTATTCATTTAGTGAAAACCTTGCTTTTTAATTTGAATTTTATCTTCCTGGAAAATCTTTAGTCTCTCTCCCCATGCCTGGAGGGGAAGGTGGGGAAATACATTTGGTAGTCTCAGGTCTTCACAAATTGGTGGACTTGGTTTTGCTGCAGAGCAGCACCTGTGGTGGCTGGTGCATCAATTAAAGAACGTGCAATGTTCACTTGTGTCACACAATCTTTAGCTCAATTCTTTCTTGCTGGCAGATGCAACCTTCTGTAGAGGACACCACCTTAGACAAAAACTGTTATCAATTTTTTATACCTCTACCTTCTGCTACCTGCTGTTTTCCTAAGCCTTTCTGAAGCTGTTGCTTCATTATTATCTGCTTCCAAGCAAGGCAGCAGAAGCCACAGCTATTGTGGCTGAGGACAGGTCCTGGGACCACGCAGGGTGTTCATGGCTAAGACTGTGATAAAATTTCTCCTTCCCAAAGGGGTTTTATAAATCATTGCCTCAGACACTGTGCAATGTTGAGGCACAGAGTTATAGTGCTGGTTTGTTATCAATGGCAAGAGGATTGAAAAAGTAAAGAGAATAGCTCTTTTTTGATTTAGGGCCTTTTAATAGAAGTGTTAGAAGGCCATTTTCGGCATGGAAAAGGGCTCCTCTGAAGTCACACACAGATAGAACAGTAACTGTGTCACTGTTCCTACAGGAGATACAGGGGACACTCATCTCTACCTGTTGGTCTGTAACCAGAACACTGATGCTGTGCCAGATCATGTCTGTGGGACCTGTGAGCACTCGTGGATCTCACCTGCCAGAGCATGGAACACACTGGGGTCCTGCCCTGCACGATGGAGTGCTTTGCAGGAGCAGGCTGGTTGGGGGAACAGGCAGCCCTTGTGCTGCATGGCCAAGACCTGGCATTGTACACCAATGCAATGACTCCAGAGATTATCTTTAGTTACTATCTACTAAGAGTCATTCTTTGAAGCCCTTGTTCAGGAGAGTAAGATCATGGATCAGATCTGCCCCAAGAGACACAGAGTTATTATGAAGGCATTTGGGTCTGAAAGTAACCACAGGTCCTATAGAACAGTCCATGGCACCTCATGGTCCCAGTTGTGTACCTGTGGGGTAACTGGGAGGGAACACCTTCGAGAATGTCACACAAAATGGGTGAGGCTGGCAGGAACCTCTGGAGATCACCTCATCCAGCATTGCCCATAACAGCATTGTCAACCAGAGCAGGTGGCTCAGGGCCATGTCCAGTCAGGTTTTAAACACCTCCAAGTGTGGTGACTCCATAGATCACATGGGCAAAGCTAGAGCACTTGACCACCCTCACAGTAAAAGAGGTTTTTCTGCCAGAGAGAGCCATGCTTTAGCACAATGAATAAAGCTGAGATTGTAAACTATTCTTTTATGGTAAGTTACTATGAAATTCAACAGAGAATGACCTGTTTTTTATAGAACTCATAAATGACCCTATAGGAATTCACAGAGTGCTCTCCACTGAGCTATAGAGATTTTTAAAAGAAGTTTAATTTCTATAAAATCCACCAATTCAACCCTTCTAAAATTCTACAGGCCTATTCCCCTGGGGTTCATTATCCCAGAAATTCAGGTCAAGAGCGGTGTTCACCTACCACTCACTTCACATCTCAAACTAACTGGAATAGATGCTTCTTCAGAGCATCTTCTGCAGCTGAGCAGATGCCCTGATTGGCAATAGTGCTACCACTGCAAGCACTGTAGGTGATACTCCGATTTTTCTTTCAATAGTGAATGAAAGCAGTCTGATCTGAGCATAGCAAAGAACCCCTAGAGAATTGTTGACCGTGAACTAGACATTTTCAAAATAAAGGTAAATACTACCTAACTTTCTAGAATATTAATAAACTTTCAAAAAGGGTTGATGAGAGCTTTTGAGACAGCAGGAAGGTTGATAGGTGAGGGGCTGCCCAAGTCACGACTATTTGTGATGCCAGCTCTAGTCATTCATGCCACAAAAATCACAGGAGGAGCATCTTCCAAGCAGGATGGACAGTGGTTTCTGCTCCTCTCTTTATTGCACCAGTGGCTGAGTCACCACAGACTCAACAAATGTTCTCTAATTAGAACTGTTCATTTTATCAAGACTAAAGAGCTCCAGAGAACTAGCTGTGAATCTTTATTACCATTTCAGGATTGAAACACTTTTGCCATGTTGCATCCTGCCAGGTAACCTCCTTGGCAGCTCGATTAGAGGGAAATGAAAACTTCCCTCTGATAGGAGAGCTAATGCTGCAAGATCCTTTTAATAAAGCATGATGAATCATAACCAATTGAAGACTTTAAAAGGCAAGAAATGCCCCACTGCTGATGTGCTGGACATGCCAGTTCAACTCCCAGATCTCACCCACAGCTTTGATCATGGCACAGTCAATGTGACTGGTGGTGCCGCATCAGACGCATCACTGGAAGGGACTCCTGTACCTGAGGCTGCTGAATTCCTTCCACAATGCCCTATTTTCAATCCCTTCTATATTTGCTAAACTGGAATATTCACAGAGAGGATCCTTAAATCAAACTTGGAGATAAAGGGATGTGAGTTTTCAATAAAGCAGATTACCTATTTTTTCTGAAAACAAAATTAAGGATGACATTTGCAATTCTGTCCTTTCAAAAACTACAGAGGCTTGCTCTTTGAGAAATACAAGTATAGAGATGCTTTTGAGCAGGGGTGTGAAATACTGAAATATGTCATTTACTGCCCCTATGATTATCCAGCCAAATCTACTCACTACAGGCCTCTGAACAATGATAATTCGCTCATTCTAAAGACCTGTTAGAATCTGGCAGCGAAACTCCCTCTTCTCAACACATATTCTAAATCAGGCCTTTGATTTCTCAAACTAGACACTCAGAAAAAGAGTAGCTTCAAATTTGAGTCAAATTATTTTGCTTTAGCACAGTGAACAAACTCCTGTGCTCACTCTTTACACTCAAAAGCACCAAGCCTACCTCAGCTGCCTTGTCCAAGAGACCTCTCCCTTTCTGCATTCACTCTCTACAGCAAAAAACATCTCCCAAATCCTACAACTGAGATAGTGGTCTCGTCGATAGCAGCCCTTGTTTCACAAGCCTGGTTCATTCCTAGTTCTTGATCTGTTATTTACTGAAAGAAATAAAAACTTCCAAGGGCTTAAAAAATAAGTAAAGAAAACAGACTATGAAATTCAAGACTATTCTGTAAGCATTCAAAAGCAGGACTAGCCTATCTACTTCCAGACTTCTGCACTCTCCTTGCACCATCACTGCTATGTCAGTGCCATTAGTCTGGTTGTACTTTTATTAGTATAAAAACCAACAGCAACAACAGCTTCTCCTCACCACCAAACGGTTCTCAGGTCTGAATATTGCACATTAAGGTAATGGCATTTCTTCTTTCCAAATATGTGACCATAAAAGGTTGGGTGAATCATACAAGGATAAAGATTTATAATACAGTTCCAATGCATTAATATGTCATTTTACATTTTACAACCCTACTGGTCAGGCCACTATAAATTTCATTGCAAATACACATACTAAGTAATACACTTAAAATTTAAACTATGAAGAAAATATTTTAAACTACTAACTTTAGAATGATCCCTATCTACTTCCACATGTGACACCTCAAATAAAACGCTCATTTTGTTTTAAATAAAAGAGTAATTTCTGGGAGACAAGAAACGGAAATCTTTAAGATAGATTTAGTTAACTAATTTCACTCCACAGTTTAAAAGGCTGTCTGGTAATACTACACAAGCAAGAAAAAACGATGAGTTATCCAAGCAACCATTAAAACCTCCTTATCTTGGCTATAAGTGCAGTTTAATGTGAGCTGTAAATTGTACTGGGTGCATATGCAACTTAAAATCCAGTCACCTCATCACTTAACTATCAACCAATATAGTTCAATGCTTTCATTTCTGTAACAGGGAATTCAGCTAGATATGTAAAGCAGACCACAGTTAGTAAATCATGATGTACCATGGTGGTGCTAGGACCAAACTGGAGCGCTGTCAACAGCAGTTCAATAGAAATAGTAACATGGAGGCTTATCCAACCTTGATCAGCAATATTTAGTAAATAGCAAATGAATTCTGCTTGCAATGCAGAAACTCCCCACACTGGGCACACTTCAGCTGGTGGGAATTTGCACAGAAGATGCTTCAGGTGCCTCATCCCACCTCCTCCCTCCCTTCCCTGAGCCCATCCAGGTGCTGCCTCGGGAAACAACCTCACTGAGAGGTTACAAGAACCCAGTACAAAAACAGGTTTCATATGTTATGACAAAAAATTACCAGGTGTGTATCAAGGTCAGACTTCCTAATGTGGTAAAGCATTAAAAGCAGTAACACTATCAATGTACACCATGAGGCATTAGTTTAATACTACTCATACCATAAATGACACAATAATAACACAGTGAGTACACTGAAGGTGAGGAAAATCAACACTGCAATGAAATCAGTAAGAGACTTCAGAGCTGTATTTAGAAATGAACTGATTAAATATGCAAAAAAATTAATGATTAGCCCTACACTATGCATGATTTTCCATTTTGATATGAATATGAGTTTATTACACTGCACTTTCAGTCCAAATATCTGCCATAACCATTTGATATAATTGGGCTTTTCTCTTAATTTCATTAAATTACTTTCAGTGGTATAAGTAATAAAATGCTGACTCCATTTCAGTGCTGAATGACAGACTCTGCTCAGTGCATCTTGTTCACTATCAAGATTTAAAGGATGTTCAGAGAGTTTGAAAACTCTGCAAACCGTAATCCAGCAGAATGGAATATGTTTCCTGAGGACAAGTAGCAGCCTACTTTAATGTCATATTTTACAATATCTATGTAGACTTCAGTATTCTCTCAACAATTAGAAATGCCAGAAACAAATAGAGTTTATGAAATACATTCAAAGAGGTTTGATTAAAAAAATGTTAGCTTGGCATAACAAAAGGCATTCTTCAAGAACGTTCCTGTGCTCTCTCTCCTTTATGTTTGCAAAATAATAATTGGAAAAACCCTGAGCTGCTGAGTTTAGCTCCCATGATCTCAATCATGTAATGCAATGTCAACATTTATAGAAAAGATTAATTTAAAAATGCCCCATGTCCCTGAAATAAATTTGCTGTACTCTCAGCTAGTAAAAGTAGAAAACACACATTTTCTCACTTGCAAATGCTGTCATCACCAAAGAAAGCATCTCTGGGGAGATGGAGCAAAAACCAGTTCTGTGGTGCCAGAAGATGCTCACATTTTATTCCTGAACACCTGATATAGGAACTACATTGCCTGGATGGGACAAAATACCCAGAGAGTTACTTGGGAAGTTGAGTGGAAGAGAAAAGGAAAGCTACTCCAAGATGAAGCTCAAACCACTGAAGAAGGCTTTGCCTCATCAGCAGGTCACAAAAGCATTATGATCTATTGAGGAAGGTGAGTCTGGTTTTTCTACAGCAATTAGTGGTAAAAAGAACAGCTTTAAAGAGATATGTAATAAATAAATGCAAATAAATTAATATAGCTGGTAGTGATTCTCTACTCACTACCTTGATCACTTCCATGAATGGCAATTCATGATTTCAAAAATCTCCCTTCACTCATCCTTTTTCAGGCTGAAGAATTTTAATGTGCTCCTTCCTCACAAAGCAAAGGCCAAGGATGACGATGGTGATCAATCAGCGAGTCGAGCAGACAGGAGAAACAAAAGTGCCCACCCATCTCCTCTAACAAACACATCACCATTCCCATGTTCCTGTCACATTAATTCCACTGCTGAGCACCATGGAGAGCGGTGACAGGAGGCACAGGGAACCACCCTGTGGCAATGCACTGGTTAAAGCACACATGCAAAGTGAGCCTGACACCTCTGGGATGAAACTCTGCAGCATCTGCAGTGCTGCTGTTTATTCCATATACAGGAGCAGCCCTGGATATATATATGTGTGTGTGAATGGAGTGTGTGCTGCAGCCAGCATGCAGGGAGCAGCAGCTGCAGGCCCTTCTCAATCCCTCCCAGTTCTCCTGATAATTTTGTGGAAGGACAAACTGGTGTGATTATTTCCAGTGCTCTGCCCAGCTCTCCCCAGGCAGGTGCCTAATGCAGTTGTGTTGTGGAGGAACTAAGGGGGAGTTTGGAAGGAAGGCAAAGTCTGGAGCAGTAAAGGAGCAGTATGAGGTTAAATATCCAGAAAACATGAAGAAATCCTGCAGACAGTTCCATTTAATACCCCAGAGGTGTAGCCCTTTTGGCATCCCCTGGGCAGCCAGGGAGGACAGCACTGCTTCCCTTTGCAGGGTGAAAGGCAGGCGTGCACCCACACACACAGAGCGAGGAGGAGACTCTGCTCTGCTGCAGAGCCCTCTGCAGCTACACCAACCTGTGCAAAGCAGTGTGGGTGGCTCTCAAGACAAATGCAAATCATGAGTGAATACAAACTCGAGGAAATAAATATAGGAGGAGAGCTAGTTTCCATTTCTTTCATATATTCTGAAATTGCAGTGATTGTTAATTCATTAACGTAAATCACAGAGCCGGGCACCTTATATCAAATCAAATATTCAGGAAAGCAGCAACTCTACCACAAACAGATGCTGGCCTTACAAAAACACAGGGGGGAAAAGGAGGGATGTAAAAAACTACATACATTTGCATACAAGCAATACATTTACATACAAATACATGCATTTACTTCATATGCTGTCATAGCTCCCAAAACACTCCTTGCTCTATCAAACAGCATGAAATAAATATGAGTACGTGCACAGGGCAAAGATTTTTCACCTACAAAAGGGTATTGTGCATGTGGAGAGCCATAGGTCAGTCAAAGAAGTGAGCATCAGTCTTTGCTCACAGGCAGCACTGAATAACCCAAGCATATTGTATCAACTCCGCAAAATTAATGTTGGTTTGTCCCAGATATTTAATTCTTTCATATTAGCAACACAAAGGGCTGGTGCTTGGTATTGACCACTAAAGGCAGGTAGAGATACTTTTTGCTGAACAAAAGCTACCGAAGGAAGGAATGACCCACCGTAGGTAACCTTGCAAACAAGACCAGAGAAGTCAGAGCCTGCACGGATGACAAAACAAACACGAAACTAATACAGCTCTTGGAACAATTCATCGCAAGCGCCTCAGGGGCAGATTTACAAATGAGGCATGTAAGTGCCTCGCATTACTTGCAGGAGCTGCCAGCTCTGAGAGCTGCCTCGCACCTACTCACTGGAGAAGCCACCAGCCCCTGGAAGAGGCAGTGCAATTCCTGTGCCTGAATTACTCCAGTGGTCCTGCAGGTCCCCATCGGCAGCTGTAGGCACCAAAACGCCTTGGCAAGTCTCACCAGTCAGCACTCTGGTACCTACTGACTCCCCCAAGGACCTATGGCACTTTTAAAGTATGTATGGTACTTGTAAAGTATGTATTTTCTTTGACAAAAGGTCAAAAAGGACGAACATGGCAAGAAACAGGATGTTGCAAAAGCTCAGCTTATGGCCCATGAAAGCCTTGATGTAAATCTTAGCTGCAATATTGTACTCACTAATGAGGAGTACTGCTCCAATAGCTAAAACATCTAATGACTCAGGGAGTAACAGCATTAGGTTGTCACATGAAGAGAATGACAGGGACAGTTCAGCAAGTTCAAAACAGGGAGGATTTATTGCTGGAATCCTCCCTTTTCTTTCCTGAAGCCACAGGAGCACTTACACAAGCCCTGACCCAGCTACCAGGCAATGCTGAGCAGGTTTTAGTTCCATTCCAGGAGGCAGCACCTGGGATGAGCGAGGGAGAGAAGCTTCCAAGAGCTCAACTTGCTATTTACTTTTAAAGCGTCTTCTGAAAGCTCCAACTGGAACATATTGCTATTTTTGCACCAAAGTTTATGTTAATTTCCTCTTGTTTTGCCATAAAAGTTTAAATCACGCTTTGTTATAATGTAAATCACTGATCTGAAAACTCCACACTGATTGTGTCCTCCTTTTTTTTTAGTCTCTCCTAAGAAAAGGCTGAGCACCAGTGAATTGCATCACCTCTTCATGGGCTTACCCATAAATTTGATACTACTTAAAAATTTCTGAATAACATCTCAGAGAAAAAAAAAAGGAAAAACAAAACTTTTTTTGAGAAAGTTGTTGAGTGTTTGCCAGTTGATATCCTGACTGCAAAATATCCTGGAAGACAAAACATAATTTTGTGTCTTTGAAAAGTGCACTGAGCAGGGTTTGAGGGGTTTGGGGTTTATTTTATTTGACATCAGCACTGTGGAAAACTGCTGAAAAGTTTCAATTACTGCCACAGTGATAAATCGAGGACCCAGAGCAGCAAGTGAGCACCCAGCAGGATAATGCACCCGGAATAAAAGAGGAATACTGCATGTGTACATGTGTTTGTGTAAACAAGACCCAAGTGCTGACAGGACTTTTGTTTCAAATAAGGAAAAGCCTGAAGAAATAGGTCAGACCTTTTAAGAGATAATTTGTATTTCTTGGTACCTTGTGTTGGCTGAATGAGACAACAACTGTGCTTATAATGTCTTTCCAGCTGCACTTAGAGTGGTTGGTTCCTTGGAAGTGGTGACAGATGTTTGTCATCACCTTCTGTCCCTAAATCCCAGGAGCAGCTCCCTGTCCGGAATCACGGCCAAACTCAGGCTGGTTTGCCAGGGTCAGGGCTGCTCTGTCAAAAGAACACAGGAATTGCTGGGGAAGGGATCCTAACACAGGACCCCAGCTCCCCACACACGTTTAGAAGCCCCATCCCCTCTTCCTGCCTCTCTCTCCCCATCTCTGCTCCTCCAAGTCCCACAGTGTACCCCAGAAACCCCATTCCTCCCCCCCAAGTGTCCCCATCTGCCCTGAGACAGCTGCTCCATCCCACACTTCTGCTGGCTGGGAGCATCAGGGAAAGGCAGATAACAGTAGAGCACTTGTTATCAGCTCCCTTCCATCTCTGCAGGCACAGATTTGTATGAAAGCAGGAAGAACCTGAGACAGCAGACAGCTCTATCTCTGACAAACCTGATGGAAACGGGCCAAAGCATTAAAAAGTTACCGAGGAGGGTTGTACATTCGTCAGCCTTTCAAATGGATTGAGAAAAGAAAGGTAAACCCCATGGCTTTAGTTCTGCTTCCCTAGGAAAGCAGCCCAAATATTTCAGACTGTCACCCAGTGTTTCTTGCACATTACCTTTCAAATCGTATTGGAAATCAATGCATTTACAAAAATCCCAGAGAAGTCAGAAATACTTTTGTTAGAGGTTTCTGCCAGCACCAGCACAGTGTGAACTGCCTGAGGGAAGACAACCCAGGGCTTTAGGCAGGCTCTGCACCACATCCCCAGTGGTTTGGCTCTACCAAGCTTCAGGGTCAGCACCCCCACCCCTTTCAGAGGGTTCTGTGCCAACAGCTAAGCAGCAGAATCCAAATGTAACTCAAGAACAAAATGCTACATTTGTTTTGATCGCATTAAAGTCAGAAGGAGCTATTAAAAGAAGTCGTAGCAGATGACTGGGTCCCGAAGAACCACAGGCAATAAATTCACATGGCAGCTTTGTTTCATAACTTCAGTCCTACTTATTCCTTCTTTGTCTATTCTAATTACTCCCTGATATGGAATTAATGTAGAAATCAACTTAAAAGCTGGGGAAAGTGTACTGATCCGCTGGCCTGAAAGAAACAACTATTAAAAACAATTAGGTAAATACATCAATTTAGAAACGCACAACATTTTTCTGCATGAGTGAAAGTACAAACACAGAGATAAAATGGAGACTTGTGATGCCAAGAAAGGGACTGATGGAGATGTTTGAAATCACTGTGCTGGTGGCCTGCTGTCCTCAGAGAGCTTGCATGAGGCACTGAGGAGACACATATTCACATCTATATGGCCTCTTTTCTGCAAAATCCTCCCAAAAAGTGCTGCCACACTGGGATGGCAAATGATGTAAACTTGTAGCGGGAATATAGCACTGGGACCACACAGATTGTCTAAAATGAGTTGACCCAAGTTAACATGAAGTGCAGATGATAATTCGATGTTTCACACTGAGATAACTCAGCAAAAGCAACTGCAGGTCAGGAAATAAGTCACAGTAAAAAGGATAGGTGCCCACTCTCTCCTCTGAATCTACAGTGAGAGGACTACCCCATGACAACTGTTTCACAAGAAATACACAAAGAAATGGTTTTCAATACAGCAAGATCTATGAATGTTACTAACTCTGCATCGGTGATGCTCCTGCAATTCATGACATTCTAGAAGCAAAATGGGCAATAACATGGGTTTTAAAAGCCTGAGTTCACTGACTGTAAATACTGCTGCCAATGGGACAAGCACAGACGCTAAAGTACATTAATTCTTTAATGCTGATGATATGAATAAGGGTACATAATTTTATCTCTGAGCATCCCTGCAATCAGGAGCCATGCAGGGAAGCCCAAGCAGGCAGCAGAAGCAGTTTAACACCTTTCCCACAGACACAGTAAAGTCCAGAAGTATTTGACATGTGCTGTTGCTTGAGGAACAGCGAGCAGGGGGTCAGCACAGCACAAAAAGTACCTGCTGTAGAGAAGCCCCATGAAACAAAGTGCATGAGTCCAACATGGAAACATCACAGGAGAGCTGAAAAATTCCAGATGAATCAAAAACTCTTTTCAGCACTGATACTGCCCATGCCTGGGTTGTAGAGCAGCTCTGGGCACTGCCTGTGCAACCTGTGGCCCCTCAGCGCTGAGCCCAGGCTGTGGGGACATGGTCAGTGTGGACTGGGGGACATGAACCCCAGTTCAAGAAGCTGAAGAATAACCTGATTTCCCAGCTGAGAGAATGCAAAACAAAAAAGCAAACTCTTTACAAGTGCTGGAGATCCACAGGAGACATTTCTTTAAGCGCCTTCACTATCTCTCTTCTTGAATACTACATATTTTCTCTAGCAAAGATAGCTTAACCAGCGAGCCTAAAAATTCTCCTAAGAATAATTCTGCCACACAATGGGATATGTACACATTGGCAAGTAAAAATAATCCCTATTGTACCCCATTGACAAAAACATGCACCAGACACCTCATCTAAATGCCACTCTATCAAACACTGTCAGAATACATTTTAAGAACAAAAAATGAACTCATCCATAAAACTCCAGTTAATCTAACTTTCCAAATCATATTGTCACCTCAGTTGTAAGAATCCACTTACATTAAATAGATAGCAAATAAAGTACATTCCTTGCTCCAAACTGAGATTATGTTCCCCTTTTAGACATGAAAATTATGAAAGGTACAGTGCTACTATTCATGAAAAGTAGTTTCCCTAAAGAGAATGTGGCAATCCTTCAGTTGCTTACAAAAATAAATGCCAATATTATCACTGGGAAGAGTACTGGTAGAGCAAAGGGATGGTAAGTGTTACTCTGATGGGGTTAAGTCTTACTTTATACACAAATAGAGGAATAAATAGCATAACTTTTCATTATGTAATTGCTATCTTTCTTTTTAGCTTTTCATATGTTTAAATAGTATTGAAGAGAGACAATTAATTTTTTATGATATTAAAAAGACTGTAAATGAGGAAGGTACTGAAAAGGTGGAATTTGCTGCTCAGAGCAGCTTTCCCACACACGGTCTGACTGTTTATCTGGTACTTTACTAGTGGATGATGTGAGGCAAGACGTATGCATTTTTCAAGTTAATTACTCCCAAACTACATTTCTATAAATGCAAAGGAACCAAGAGAGACCACAGAAACACCAAACTTTTCCTAAAAAGAGAAGGATGAATCAATATACTCATCTTTACTATCAATCAAAATATATTTGGATTTGAAAGCAAACAAACAGTGAATACACATATCACTGTGTATTCCTTCTGGAAGGAGGAGTTAACAATATCAAATCAACTGGGCACCACTCTGAACTGAAATTAAGTTCGTGGTGTCCCTGGAAATGTCATACCCACATAGATGTCTCAGTACCACACCAGTTTAACCAGTGTAGGTAACTTCACACTCTGCTGTTGTCTGACTAACAATTATATCTGCTGAAACAACCTACCATTTACTGAAGGGGGGAAACTGATTTCAAGAAGGCACAGATAAATATCTGCAGAGGGGTATTTGAGTTATCTTCCAGATTAACCTTTCCTGTATTTATTTACATTGTCCAAATCATTGAAGGTCTCAACAGATGAGCAGTGCACCTAAAAAGGGGCACCTTGAAATGGAAATTCCAGTGTGTTAAAGTGTGCCCTTCAGGAGAGCATCAGTATCATCTTATATACCTAATGCCCTCCATAATAGTTTTGCCTTTTTCCTTGGTTTACTGCAGTACAAACAGGCAAAATTGTCCCCTTCTCCAAGGTGTATTGCTATAAACTTAGTGGTATCTCACAGGAGAAACAGGCCATCCTTCAGATCCAACTCACTGCTCAGAGACTCTGTCCTCACCCTCTGATGTCCCTGGGATTCCTCCCATTGCTTCCCTGAGAGCCCAGACCTGAAAGTCAAGATACTCATGGCTAGAACCCAATTAGTCATGGAAATACCCAGGAATTTAAGCAATTCAACACCAATTCAGGGAACTCAGGCTGGCTACAATGTTAAGAATTTTTCTGTGTGCACAAGTAGATGGCATTGATTTCCGCAATAATTGCCTAGAAAGACAATTTTAGAATCAAATTAGCAGTTAAATAATTGTAGAAATTATACAGAAAGATTTCTTTGATTGGATAGTTGTAATAATAGCTACAGAAATCTATCCTACACAGACTCTGCACAATACACTACATTATTTTAGCCTAAAGTTAATATTGCTGAAAACAAATCACATTCCGAGAACACGCGCCTGTAAGATTATTTCCTTGGGGTGATTTTAATTATCTGCATTACACTGAAAATACTGGATATATTAAAATATCTGATAAATTTTGAATCTTCCATATACTATTATCTCAGTCCTGTTCCCATTATCTATTACTTTTAATTCATCACTGATTTTTCAAATGAGCTGTTGGCTTTCCAATAAAACACACAGTGCCCAGCCAGTCCCTCTGACAGGGGCCAACATTTTGCAGTGTGTTGGAGGAGTGTGGTGTAATTTCAGATAAGCATTATATGTGCTTCCCTTCAAGCAGTTAAAGAGTTTCATTAATTGTAGAGGCTCACTCAGGGCCTTTTAGAGGACAAAAAGGAAATAACACCAAGACACCATTCCAATCTCTTACCTGGGGCACCCACACTGCAAAGCCAAGGAAGCAAAAGTCATGACAAAAGGGAGAGAAACCAACTGAAACCTTTCCCACGTGAAAACCAGCAGCAGAGTTCCTGTGGGCTCTACACAGGTCAGGATTTTCACCAGTGTTTTTCCAGCTCCCAAATAAATTCCAGCAAGGAGTACAAGATGTGGAGCTCTATCTCACACAACCCTACTATCCCAGTTCTTTAGATGCATTCAAGGAATAAAGTCTTACCAGTGTTCACCTGGCATCCCATTAGCTCTGCCTGAAATGCCTACAAAGCAAAGACTATTTGGCTTGGCATGCTTGTCCTCTTCCCTCTCCCTAATCCATAATCCCCTCCTCTCTTCAGCTCATTGCTCTGCACAGCTCACAGCACTCGGCTTGACAAATGGATCTCACGTTTCAGCAGCACAGACCTACATTTTGTGGGTTCCAAAACTACACATTTTTGTGGCAGCAAATCCTACAGCCACAGGGAGCGTGAAGCAGCACTGACTGGTTTTGAATTAGGCTTTTTTTTCCCCCCTCCCCCTCAATTGCTGATTGTCCCTTTATTGCTGGTGCTAGGAGACAAAGCAAACAAAAGAACAGTGTTTATCTTTGTTCTATAATATTGTGACATTTAAACAAGGAAAAAGGGAACTGTCAAATAGAGATTTTGATATTGATGACGATGATGGACCAGATTAGCAGAGAAAGGATTTGATTGATGACGAACAAAAAGAGGATGGAATAATTAATGCCCAAGGTTGAATTTTTATGGGCAATGAATCACTTTAAACTCATTTAACATTTCTATCAGACTATAAATTTGATCTAATATTCTTCGATTTCAATGAGGCATTTGACTTTGTATCTCACATTTTGATTAATAAAATATAAAATGAATATGGTGCCTATGCAATAGATTTTACATGATTAAACTGAGCAGCAATGCTTCTAGTAGGCTCACATGGGGAACGAGTCTCAGCCTTGCAGTCAACTTTTTTTAACAGCAGTCTGGAGGAAGTCCAAACTATCTGATAGAAGTTCTCAGATGACAGCTGGGAAGGGGATGAACAACGAAGCAGACAGGCAGATGCAGTCAAGTATCAGACCACACATCTGGAAACAAAGACTACAGACCAATTTCATGGGTAGGAGTGTCTACAGAGGGGAACAGTGTTGAAGGGTCATGTCTACTGAGCAAACTGCAGCTTCCATGAGTAGGAGAAGCATTGTGACTTCAGGGGTCATTAATCTTGCTTCTCTCAATTACACCTAAGTGTGCAGAGTAGACTTGTTCTAAAAAAATAAACCTTGGAAGCAGAATTGAGTAATCAGATCAAAGGGAACTGCTTGAGGAGTAACCTTAATTCAATTCTTACATTTGGGAAGATCAGCACTTCAACAAAAAATTCTATTACATCTGATGCTGATGAACCAGGAATATCAGACCAGCTGTGGAGGCTACAGTTTCAGAGGGACATCAGACTGCCAAGACTTCAAAGAGGACTCACAAGGATGATGAGAGATGTGGGAATAAGCCTTTGATGAAACCCAGGAGAACTCAAAGCAAAAGGCATGACTTGATCATAGTATATGAGTAGCTGTGAATGGAAAAGAGATCTTGGAGGTCTTCAGTTTGTCAGATAGGGTGACCAGAAAACACGGTGGTACAAACTCAGTTTTGAGTTATATAAATTTCCAAATGTGACAGTAACATCCTTCATCAGTAATTGTACCCAGTCCCTGAAAGATTTTAATTAGGATTGCACAGTTGCCTAGAGCTGCCACACTTGTATCAGTCATAGAAACCAAGAGAAAACTCATGTTAATCAGAAGAAAAATTTTACATCAGTGATTCCTTTGTGACCTAAATGCCTAGAAATGTTTTAGCAATACAAGTTTCCCCATATTCTGTACTCCTGATGGCCAACTACCCTTCTCCAATTTGTACTTTTCTTTTGGATATAAGGAAAAGCTGCATGTGCTCAGGAGTAACCCCAGCTCATCAACAGGATTTTTGTGCATGGCTTCACAATAAAACATAAAGAGCTCTTGGTAGGTGATAACCTGGCAACATTATTTTTGAAAATAACTCAATAATTTCATAATAATTATGTGGCAGGACTCTGTAAGCTTTTTATAGGTGTTTCATTAGCCAAAGAAAAGTAGATCTAGAAAATAATGCTTTTATTAATAGCAGCAGAGCCACAAAGAACACCTCACAAAATGTCTAATCAACACTCCCACTTATTCATCCAGCAAAAGACCACTGCCTGTAGACAATTTAAAGCCCAAACTCTAATCCTCCATAAAGTCAAACATTTGTTTTTAAATAGCAACACGTTGTAGATATCAAACCTTGCATAGGGAAATATATTAATAAATTCAGGTTGCAGCTTTGAAAAATCTCTGTTAGGATCCACTGTGAGAGCAAAAGCTTTAGTTTGTTTACGAACTATCAGTCAACAATGCAGAGGGAGGGCTTTTTATGCTAATATCTAATTCAGTAGCTACAGAAGCACCAGAAAATCCAGACAATGCTGGACAGCTACAACCATCAAGCCTGTGTTACTCTTAAAAACATTCAACCAAGACCTTTTCTCTTACTTTACAGAGAAGTACTTTGAAAATTGCAGTATCTGGGAAGGACAGACCAGAGTATGCTAAATAAAAACAATAACATCAGTTTTAAGGATTTCTTCAGGCTACCCCTAAAAATTTCCCCTCAAAGACATACTACAACAACAGAAAAGTGTAAAAATGCATTTCCTTTCTTAATTAGCAATGACCTCTGTAAAAGTCCAATTTCTCATCACTGACCTATTCATCTGCCAAAGCTACTCATCAGATTGAAAGAAAACCATGTAAAGAAAGAACTAGTCAAGTCAGCAATGGGTTTTTTTAAACCAGTTTTTCAGAACTTGAGTGACAAAGAATATCACATAAGCTAAATAATTTTCATTTTCCAAACAAAGAACAACTATTTGGTAAGAAACTGCTCCCACAGCTAAACGTCCATGTTTCAACTCTTTCCTTACCGTTTTGCATTGGTCGCCAAAACATTTTGCTGGCCTCAGTTATTTCATTGTTTAAGAAATACCACAGAAAAGTAATACATCTTTGTTTCCCATTCCTTTGGAATCTGGTTTTGACATTTTAACTTCCATGCATTTAAATGCTTAGCCTTCCTTTTGTCTTCTAGAAATCTTTTCTCTTAGCCTTGCAAGTCACCCATATTTATGCAACAATCTTCTTGTGCTATCCCAGCTAGCAACTTTATCAGGTTTAATTTACAAAATCCATACCTCTCAAATACAGGGTAGTAAGTTATTAAAAGATTTTCACTTACTTTCAGCTGAAGACACTTCAGTGAGATCATCATCTCACCAAACAGCAGAGTGGTGCATGATAGCTCTGCTGCTTTTTTATCACCTGGTGCACAGACAGACTGTAACTTACATTGGCTTCTTTCAGGAATTTTTTATCATCCCCCATCTGCATGAGCATTCAGGAAAGCACACGACCAGCAGGTACGTTGTGCACAAGAACTTTCCTAGAGAGCCACCAAAACCACTGCAGTCAACACAGAGGCTTTTAAGCCATAACGAGGAAAATGCGTACACATGAAAGCAATTCAGGGGAAGTTTCAAAAGAAGAGCTACAGCTGCTTCCCTGCTGAGGCACCAAACATGATGATAATACCTGAAAATTGGAGAATGTGCCCAGACTCACGTTCCTTGTTTACAGTCTTGCATAATTTTGCCTCTAATTCCTCCCACGTGTTCTTCCCATTGAAAGGCAGTAGGAATCAGCTGGGCTATTTCCCTTAGGAGGTCACCACTGGTATATTGCTGACAGGTGATAGAATGTTAGACAAGGTATTGTAGATAGTTTCAGGTCTACAGCAATGTGCAGTGGAGAAAATGCTGAAAGGGGACACTCTCTTATGAGTCTGGATTTTAGTTGTTTTTATTTTTGAATGTTCTTTGGTTTTCCCTTCCTTACTCCTGCTCCCAGATTACAGAAAGGAATTTTCCCTAATTTAATCTCCAGATCAAGCAGAAACATTATGCATGTTACATTTTGCTATGCACACTGTATATACCTCCTAGCTGCAAAAGTAATTGTTATTTAAATATTAATAACATAATCATTTCTTTTCACCCAAATGGGGGTCCATAGTACTTATATCTCCAGATTTTTGATTTTCTGCAAAAAAAATTTCCTCTTTTATACAGAGGAGTAGCCAAACCAAGTCACTTATATGTGCTGTTGAGAGGCCCTTAAAAGCATCATCTCTGTTCAGAGATGCCCTTCAGACACCTATTGGCATAATTTCCCCATTTTAGTCTCTAAGAACATTACTGGCCTTTCTACTTGTGACAGCCATTACAAGGTGCAGGTGTTCCCTTTATATCCTCCTGCATGTACGTAGGACTGCCACCAAAATGCCAGGTTCAAAGCCTGGCCTTTGCTCCTAACAGCCTATTTTCCAGAGCTTTTGTCAAAGCTCTTTCCAGATTGCTGGAATTATTGAGAGTTGTGTTTCAGGAGGGAAGGGAAGACCCTGGTGGGTGTGCCAAGAACACAACAACCACTTCAGCAGCAAACTGCTCTACATGAGCAGTTGTTTTTCCCATATCCTGGACTTCTTCTAACTAAATACCCTCATTGGCAACGTTTTTCTGTTGGGTATTTTAGCTGATGTCCAAAGCCCACCAGGGCTATCCCACGTTGCTAGTGGGAAGGCAGTGCCTTACCCATGGCCCTCGGGACTGGCAGTAAAAGATTAGTTCAGCAAGTGGAGTAGTTCCTTCCTTGGACTCGGCAGAAGGGAGTGAAGGCAGGAAATAATCACTAAAATGCTCTTATTTTTTTTTAAATGAAATTTTGACATGTTTGGACTTTAAAGCCTGGATTCGTATGCAAATATCATCAATATTTACTGCAGAAGAAATAACCATTCCCACATGACTAAGAAAATAACCACAAACAGAAAATTACTTACAGTCCCTTTCCTCTTGTTCATCGACCTGACCTCAAGTGAGTGTGAAAGATTCAAAAAATAGTGCAGTGAAGACCAGGAGGATGCAATACACTACTGGGTGACTGAACATGTCAGAAAATAAGTTCTTCTCCAACCATAGGTCTTAAACAGCCAGTCAGCATTCCTTCCAAGCATAGCATGGATACCCTTCAACCTACTCCAAGGTATTTGCTTGTCTTAATTTACAGAGAACTGTTTCATCAAAGTGGTTTCAGTACATACGAATTTAAAGTATTCACTATCCATATGAATACTAAAGCCAGATTATTTATTATCAGCTAAGTATTTATTATCAGCTCAGATCCAGGGATGTAGTGGAAGAAGGTAACCCATGACTGCTGGATTTATACCAAACATATCCATCAAAACCTCCAATCTTCCCAAAGAAGTAGCTTTTTGCCTGCTCCTGGTGGCTTAATCTTTCAGCTCTTGTTGTAGATCCCTGTTTTGTTTTGAATAAAATGAGTTAGAACTTGAAATTTTCACTATTCTCTCATGGGGTATCTGAGCTGTCTTGCATGTGTTTTGTTCTGTTGAGGCTGAACATTAAAACAGCAACATGACCGACCTGAAACTATTGATTTCCTAAAATGCTGGACGGGTCATTCAGGAGAGCAACCACAGGAGGTGCAGAGTGCCTTTTCCTATGTCCTCCCCAATCTCCACAATGCAGAGGGAAGGACCAGTGTCCCATATACTCACAGCCCTCACCTCTCCAGCAGCTGCTTTGGCAATGAAAACACCGGCCTGTACGCTCCCAGATGTGCCGATTCTGGCGGCTTTTGTGGCGTTTCGGGAGCTGAGAGGCGTCGGGTCAGTGCTCAGGTAGCTGCCATCCATTGAGAGGCACGGTTCGCAGGAGGTGGGACTGGCAATTTAGCAGCTGGCACGGAGCGCTCTCCGGGTTGTTCAGTGAAAGCTCCAGCTGCGAGAAGCAGCCACCGCGCTGGAGGTGTCGCTATTGTTTGTGAAATCATTGTTAATTAAGGGGACATCTCACTGTGCTGGTGTTCAGCGAACACGGGAAGAAACGGACCTTTCCCTGACAAGTTTATCCTTCACAAGCAAGCACAGAGGATGATGGAAAATGTAAAAGGTGTATCTTAATGTTTCTTAAAGCTTTGTTACCCCAGAATCCCCCCCCTGCAGTCTCTCTGATCGGTTGATTTATCTCATGAGCGACACAACTGTGAGCAATGCGCCTTCTCCTCTGTTTTGCTCCAGCAGTAGTGACACATGTATTGCCTGGCTGGGAGATGCTCCACCAACACCAGAGCAGCTTTCCAAAGCTGCCTTTCAAAGTTTCACCCACTTCAGAAACCCCCTCTCTCTTTTCCCCTGAAATAGTTGCCTGTGGTTCATGGCTCTGGTTCACGAGGGAGTTTTACCTGGCTGCAGCATGGCAGGAGTCAACCCAAAACTACACCTTCCCTCATTTGATTTCTGGTGCAGTACTTTTTTCTTTCTTGACAGATATATTTAGTTTGGTTTAATTTTTATTTATTTTTTATTGTTTTATTTATATCTTTTATTTATATTATTTATCTATTCTATAATCCACCAGAAATCACAGGTATGTGCTTCTGAGTATGGTGGCCAATGTAATTTTATTTTCAACCTGAATTCAAGCAGTGGGCCTGGGGGTGACATGCTATTGAAATTAATGACTAACTCTGCATGTGACTGAGAAGTTTGGCTATGTATCCAGCTAAAGAAGCATAAAATACTCCTAAAATTAAAAATAAAGCTTATCTGCTCTTTGAAACATAACCACTCTAGTCAATGGTGAAAGTGTCCCAAGGCACTGACCAGCATTGAGGTCTGGCTCTGAACCCCTAACACAAGCCATCTCCCAGTGCCTGGTAGCACAACACCTCATCTTGCCAGGAGCTCTTTTCAGGGAGATATTTGCCTTACGTGTTGAATTCTTATTGAGGTGTAAGGAAATTTTGTTGATCTCAGGGATCAGCAAACTTTTGAGTTGTCTTCTGAAGCACCAGCACCAGAGAAAAACTTCTGTCTTTTCCCTCCATGCCCCAGGTTCCCTGCTTCGCCTTCACACCCAGCAATGCAACATGTCACCTCCAAACCCAGTAGAAGAACCGAGCATTTATCTGTGAGTGTGTACATCTGTACAGATATAATGTTCCCATACAGGCAAATATTCCCCAGCAGAGAAAGCTGTAGTAAAAATGGTACATGACAAATGCTCTTCCCAGTGTTTAATGCATCATGGAGCACCACTCGGAGTTCCTGAGAGTAGATGTGCTCTATGAACCATATACCTTATAGTAATAATCACAGCAATCTGTAAAATCACATTTGCTTAAGAGAAATCCAGACCTACACGTAGACTGCTCCATGTAAACATATAGAAGTTAACCTTCTTAGACAAAAACAACGTTCTTGATGGAAAATCTGGCTCTACCACATATTTTGCCCCTGACTTCAATGGGAGACAGCATTTCATGTGCTCTACCTCACTGGAAGACAGAGCTTTTAAGGTTGATTGACATCCAATTTATGCACCTCAGCAATCGTGTCTGCTGATCAACACTGCATAGGAGTAATAAAGTTTTGCTTGCGATTTCAGCTGTAAAGCTCAAAGCTATGAAGTACAACAGATGACATTTAGTACCTTAATGTAACTACCTGATAAGCTAAAACTCCCAGGTTATGCCTATTGGTGATAGTATTTTCCACTGTATGTGCTATGTATGTCATGATTATAAACTTTGACTTGGCACATATTGTGGCTTCCCACCTCTTTTTTTCTTTCCAAGCTGTTGGCTATGAGATACACACAAATACGTTTTTTAACTCTATTGGATTTCTTCATTTAAAAGTGAGATCATGGCTGTGTCATTTAAAGATATACAGACCACAAAGGAAGGAACAGAATATTAATATACTTCATTCTACTCTTGAATCTCATCCTCAAGCGTGAAGAGGTGTCTTGTTGCATTGTCAGAAATACCTCAGCTTTTGCAACTCAGCTCTGAGAGCTTGGCTACCTCTGAGGGAACACACATTTCATAACTTAGATGTGGTGCCAGAGGTCCTGTGAGACCCAGACTGACTTGACAAGCAAAGGAAAAAAAATTAGCCATTCCTCTGAGCACGGGACAATTCATCTTACAGAGATAAATCAAACCGTGGTATTTACATGCTCGGGACAAGTAATGCAGTATAAAACACAGTTCCACCAACCTACAACCTGCAAATGAGAAACCTCATTATATTATGGCTATAAAACTGGCATCAATTCTATACAATTACTGTACATACATGTTAACAGCTTCG
Source organism: Xenops minutus (assembly GCA_035221455.1). Classification (NCBI taxonomy): domain Eukaryota; kingdom Metazoa; phylum Chordata; class Aves; order Passeriformes; family Furnariidae; genus Xenops; species Xenops minutus. The sequence continues at coordinate 2,618,107 of JAWWEE010000158.1, read as the reverse complement.
AAATGTGGATTCATATCCCTGCTCCTTCCTTAAATCCATAGGATTAATCTAGCCATATATCAATTTTAGCCTCTTTCAGTTATTTTAGCATAGCCCCAGAATTATATTTGGCATCTCTATCTGGCACATACAATAACTGCCAGCAACAGTAACCATTTCTGCATTGAGGTCAGCGACTATATCGACTGCCGTAAGAAGTCTGGAGAGCGCAGGACGGTGCCTGACTCAAAAAGTCAAGGGAAATAGGAAAAATAGAACCCAGAAATCGCCGGAGCTCTCGGCTGCATTTGAGATGTAGCGCTCAGATCTCTGCACAGCTTGCCCTCTCCTAACCCCTCCTTATCTTCCCCCTCCTCCCCGCCACACACACACACACACACACACACACACACACACACACACAGAACCACTGGAAATGATCTTTCGTTTAACAAAAGCCTCTGCCCGTGCCTTTCTCCGCAAGGAACAAGACCTAATCCAAGTATCCCGACAGTCCCACAGGAAAAGCTGTTATTTGTGCGCCAGCCAGGGCAGACCGGGGGGCGATGGCAGCGCCGGCTGCTGCCTCAGGGAAAGGCAGAAAAGCCGAGCATCCCCTTCGCACCGAGGAGCCGCTGCCGGCAGCGCGGGGGGAACGGGATGCGGCAGACAAAGAGCAGCGCTCTGCCGGGCGCTGGGCACGTTCAGCACCTCGCCCTGCCCCTCCGGGCTCCGGTGCCACTGCAGCAGGTGAGGCTGCCCGGCGGCGGGGCCGAGGGATGCCCGAGGGATGCCCGAGGGATGCCCGAGGGATGCCCGCCCGCGGTGCCCGCAGAGCCGCGCGGTGCCGGCGGGCAGGGCGGTGACACCGCGGTGACAGCAGCGCCGCCAGCGCGCCCCCCGCGCCCCCCGCGCTCCTTACCCGGCTCTGCGCGGGCGCTGGGCAGCAGGGCGGCGGCGGCCACGACCCCGAGCAGCAGGACAGCCCCTGTCGCTGCCCCCGCCGCTGTCCCCGCCGCTGCCCCCGCCGCGGGGCTCTCCGCCCGCCGCATCCCCGCGCCTCGCTGCGCTCAGCGGGCAGCGCTGCCCATCGCGGCGGCTCCGCAGGCGGGAGGCGGAGCGGGGGGGCCCCGCATCCCGCCCGCGGCTCTGCCCGCCCCACCGGTGCGGGACGCCGTGCCGGAGATGCTCGGCGGCGGCGCGGAGCGGAGCGGAGCTGCATCCACAAAGGGCTCCCCAGCCCCGGCGCCGCTCCCCGCCCTCCGAGCCGGGGGAGGCGGGAGCGGGGGCGGCGCTGCCGGGGCCGCGGGGACCCCCCCGCAGGACCGGGACACGGGGGTGGGCACCGGCCCTGCCCGAGGGGCCGGGGAACGCGGCATCAGCCCCCGGGCATCCGTCACCTCCCTCATCACCTCCCTCGTTTGTCCCGGAGCGGCTGTGCCCGGCGCTGCCTTTGGGTGCAAACGAAGCTGCCACCCCGCTCACACTTGCCCTGCGAGCTGGCAGGACTCAAAGCCCCGCTCCGCTCACTGTGGGAGCCGCGTAGAGCCAGCTGCTGTCCCGACCTGCGAGTCTCCGGGCCAGGACATCCCCAAAGATGGCCCAGTTATCCGAGGCACCAGCCCAAGCCCTGCCACAGCGCCGAGCACCGCTGGCAGCAATTGTGCAAGTGCAGAAGCAGCTCTGAGGATAAAGAAGCTCGAGTGTACCGCAGGCGGTGACCGAATTGGCAGCCGCGTCCCCAGCCACCCGCTGGGCAGACACAGGACAGGTCCCCTCCTGTCGCCCCTTGCCTGTGCTCCCTCGGTCACTCCCTCCCCGCCCAGGACAGGGCTCGGAGCTCCAGTCTGAAAGGGAAGCTCCAAGGGAGAGAGGCTTAAAGGTACACCAGGAGACCAAGCAGCGCATGAAACGTGCCATGGACATCAGAGGAACGAGCCCCGGCAGCTGACTCAGTCAGAGCCACACCAAACGTCGGGGCAGTTCCTGTGATGTCTTCTGCAGCTGCTGTTCTCAGCAGAGGTAACATGAAATCTTTATTCTAGTGTCATCTCTTTCCTGGAACTGCTTCCATGAATTCCTTTAGTTCCCAGACCGTGGCTGCGGGCAACAGGCAGTGATGGTGGGAGGAGAAGCAAAGCTAAGGTGCCCTGGGGCACAACATGCTCCAGGACCACGAGATTCTGAAAGGCTGCGATGGTGTCTACATGCAGGAAAGGTGCCCCAGCCTCTCAGCAGTTCTGTTCTGCTGCAAGTTGTCTTTCTCAGAAATTCCTCAAAGTCAGGTTGGAGGTAGAGCAAGCTTCAGCACGGGCCAGCCACAGCTTGACACCTGCTACCCAGCCTCTCGCAGCATCCCCAAAGCCATGATAACCCACAATTACATACTTATCTGACTGGTTCGGCACACTCCCCATGTCGCCAATACAATTATTTGGCCACTAATATGTCCCATTTCTGCCGTTTTACGTTTTCCTCAAATCAGTAACTCAGTCTGTGCAAAAATTAGCTTCCACATGATGACAACTAACGATTATCCAGAGTAAAGATGGCAGTTGTATGATTATTATAGTGAAATGGAGAGCTTGCTCATCACTCCGGGTAATCCAGGGCCAACGCATTTAGTGCGGGGCCCTCTGGTGGTACCTTTAGGGAGTCCTGCGGAAACCTCATTTCATCATTTTCTTATTTTTCTAGGTTTTGTCATAACTCGGTTTTGTAACAGATCCATCAGTAAGTTAATTTTGACAGCGCTTTTTCCCGATCTAGCTCTTGACCATTCCGTTGTTCTCTTTATTTTCCATTACACTCTGTGTGTGTATGTGTGTGTGTATGTATTACAAATAAAACACAAATAGATTTAGTTGCTATTTCAAAGCATTTTTAAAACGTGTCTTTTCCAGAATGATGATTAGATCTCTTAGAGCTAGTGAAAAATCACGAGAGTTTTACCAAGTAACTGTTGTTAACTACTTCCTAAACTCACCTGATTTGGGGTAGGGTTTTTTTGTCCAGAAAGGTAATTTCTACCTCTTGGGGGATATCTGTGCATCCAGGCTTGCTACGGAGATTTGCTTTCCAACATATGTATTCTCCCAGGGCATTCATTCACATGCTCTGTACGCTTGGCTATCAGATACTGTTTTTTGCAAGCAGCACATGTATTTTGCCCATGAATTCCTTTCCATGGTGACCCCTGTGGCCCAGGGAGATGAAGAGCATGTACTTCTAACCTGGTTTTCCCTCAGCTAGGGAGTCCTTAATGCCAGAAGTCAGTCCATATTCTAGAAGAGATGTCTCATTATGGAGAAAGAATCAAGATGCTCCATTCCAGTGAAGATCTGCTCTAGCTGGCTGCAATGTATGGAGTATTTCTTCATAGGCCCAGTCTGTCTGGTGATGAACACCACCCGTGCTATGTAACAACAAACCATACACACAGAGACCAGAATTCATGTTTGCATGGATTCTCCTGCCTTTGCCCCAGAGCAGTAGGTTAGCATCACCTATCTGACTTTGGGTGGAATGATGAGTAAAACCCAGATCCAAAATTGCCTGGCTTGCAGCAGACCTAGCGAGCATTCTGAGTCCTCCTTGTCTTTATGAATGAACCCATTGATGAGGATCTCACCAACAGAGGAGAAGTGACCGTGGCCATGCAGAACATCTCACTCCACAAATACAGGCATAGAATGGATTTCAGCCTCCAGGCACCACCACCAACAGGGTGTAGATGCTCCTAATCTGAGATTTCAGGATTTAAGAATCCTTTCCAATGTGTGTTTCAGCATCTCAGCATAAAGCTTCACTGTTCTAACAAAGAAAACTCAGTGCCTTTCCCCAGGACAAGAACAGATCTGGATCTACTCAGAGCACGTACCAACCTTCCCCAAGAGGGAAAATGCAGATTCCTACAGGTGAAAGGCAGGAAGATGTAATTAACATCAATCACCATCCAACCTTATCCACACCTTCCTGCACAGCAGGACAGCAGCCCAACCATTTCAGTGTGGGAGGAGAGGCAGGAGGGGCTACAGCTTTTCTCTGCTGTTCCCCAGAGCTCTGCACTGCTCGAGACACGCTGAACATTCTGGGCCCATGAGGAATTTAACCTCTTTAAGTGGGGAGCAGCACTATTTCAAAACCCTCCTGAAATTTTGTCTCATGCTGCCTCGCCTCATTAGAGAAGCTGAACTCACAGTATGCTCGAGCTGCAGTGGTGAATGTGAATCTGTTATGATCGCCAGGGCTGCTCTGTGAGTGCTACCAAACAGTAGCTTCTCTGTTGCCTCCCAGAGACTGATCATCTCTCCAGCTGAAAACCTAAGCTAATTCATTGAGAAAACACAGCTTCATCCTGAACCTATTTGTCCCACTACAGATCTGTAGCATGTGACAGCCCCATTGACTCGGAAAGCTTTTCCTTGAATGAATCTGCCATCTTAACTGCAGTACAAATTTGTCCTTTGCTTCTAGTGACAGGGAAAATACTCACCAAATTTTAAACAAGTGTTAGTCATCCTAAAGACAGCTGAGAGGAAGATTACTTAGCTGTAGTTGTCTACCCTAGTCCAATCCTTCCACAGGATGGGAAAGAGCACAGGAGACAGTTGGACATCATTATTAATAGAAAGCAAGAACAGAAAGGACTTCACAGGCAGCATATTCCCCCTGAAAGGCTCAGACTGCCTTTCCTTGTTTGTTAGATGTTGCCAAAAGTGGGATTGTAAAATACACCAAGGCAGTGGCCTAATTTGCCATGGGAAAAGTGGGATCTAGATACCAACATGCATTTAAAAGTCAGGAATGTAGCTGCACAAAGCAAAAAGCAAGCAGCTTTCAAAGCAAGAGAGGTGTCTGCAGGATTTGGACAGACATGTTTACGTGTCACCTGAGGGACAGGGCTGCAGGAACAGCTTTGCAGACACCATGCCCAACTTGCACTGAAGAGCAAATGCTGTGAAAGAGCAGTATCAGCAGCACCTCTTATTTAGCAAATTAGAGCTTTCTGTGAATTCTGAACTATTTTGGTATCAAAAATATACCGCACTGTCATTTGGGTCTTTTACCTTTCATTTATGACTGCACCTTAAATGCCACGTTAGGCACAGAAACTGTTCTCCCCATAAGTACCCGTGTGCATCCCACTGCCCGCTTCATGCAGCTTCCAAAGCACCAGATTTCAGCAAACACTGCACCCCCACGGCAGAGCGAGCACATTTGGCTGACACAGCACTGCCAAATGTGCCTTCCATGGGCACCTGATCCGTACCAGGTGGCCATCTGGAGCCACTGACCACACGGCAGCGGGAGCACCTTCCTGCTGGCCAGGCAGCAGTTGCCATGGGCTTGATACGAACTCCGGCAGCAGAGAGGTGTTTGCTGTATCTGGCCCAGAAAACCTTTTCCCAAAGGTTGTTGTAAAAGTGGGACATCCAGAACAAAGAACCTTCCAGGTCTGGCTACACTAAAGGCAGAAGACCCTCTGAAGCAAGGCTTGAAAGGTAATAAGATTTAAAATTTCAGAAAGAAGATTAGTCAAATGATTACATCAGAATTTTAGAGCCCTCCCAGTCAGTTTTCATCATCTTTGCCTTAATCTGGCCTTGATGTAACACAGCAAAAAATAAAAGCAACCAAAAGTCATCTGCTGTAATATATATTTTAATTCAAAGTGAATCTTGACAGTAATACACCATAAATTCTTATTTTGACACTCACCAAAATAGTCACCTGGAAAACCCGCTTTTTGTGACAAAGTACAGAAGGCTTGGTCACATTTAAATCACTGAGAACTAGAAAGAAATACTATCGCAAACTGTAAGAGACATTACATCCATAAAAAATTTTCCCAGTCCTCATATTGTAATATTGCACAGTGCAATTGCTACATGGCAAACTAGTGTAGCATAGAAATCCAAAGCAAAAAAAAAAAAGCCACAAGTCTACGAATTGTTAAACAGTAACAGTTCAACCTTATTAATCAAGTCTCTATCACTGGGTGTTTCTAGAACAAGTCTTCCTACAGCTTGCAGTGTGATTTAACTTTTACTTAACACAAACCAAGTTAATTAGCAGTAAAAACAGAAAATTTAAAAATTAAAACCCCCCAAAAAAACTTAATACAGTAGCATATTTGACCAAGAAAACACCCTGAAGTAAAGTTAAAAACCGAACACAAGAAATTCATATAAAATCTTGCAAATTAAAGTAATATGCAGATATGCAATTCTGTAGTCATGCAGTGTTTTATTTAAAAAAGGCATTAAAAGGTATCGTATAGAAATGCTTCTCAGAGGATGACTTTTTTCACAGAAAAGGCCCTCGCCCTGAAAGCTTTTTCTTTTCTGCAGATGGGCCTTGGACACTTGCAGTGACAAGAGTCCGTTCTCTCAGAGAGTATTGCAGGAGTGGGGGGACAGTTACCTGGGATGTTGAATTTAAGCTGTGGCAGGATGCCAAATATTTCATTCTTTGAAATGCAGACATTTCTAAAATTACAATACATAAAAAGAGCAGCAGATCTAGTTCGGGGCACATTTACAGCAACTTTTCCCTGCATAGGACAGGATACTGTTGTGTTATACAGAGAATCGTGTCAATTTAACAAGCACATCAGCTTAAAACCTTAAGCACAGTAAAAGAAAGTACAGTAAATACATGAGACCAGTGATGATCCCCATGGCCCCAGAAAGAAAATGCAGTATACTTTTTTTTGTTATCACGATACAAAATTCATGTTCTCCGTTTGCATCGGTGATTCTTGGTGTGTCCATTGCCTGCAATGGAGGGAGCACCAAAAGAATGTCGCTTCCCAACACAAGGGAGTGAACAGAAAACTATCTGCTGGACCACACAGCACAGGGTGGAAGTGGTAAGGTGGACATCCAATTTGAGCATTGTCTTGACTCCCTATATTTAGGCTTCACATATGTGTTGATAAGATTTCAAATTCATCAGGATACTCCTAGTTTCTAATGTATACGTTATATACACACACTCATACAAAATGCATAGAGTCGATTACTAAAAACACTGAAACTTTTGGGAAAAGTTAGGTTTCTTAATTTTCAGTGTGATTAAAAATGTACTGCTGGTATTTTCATTAATTTTTTTTAATGATCTAATACTGTTGTATTTTAGTTATTACTTAAAAAATAAATCAAATGTAGGCACATTTATTTCATTCAGACATTCATTAAATAAAACACTGCTTGTGTTAGTGGAGTAAAGAAAAAGATTACCAGTTATTAGCTTATTGACAGAGTTAAACTCAAACACTTTGCACTCTTATTCCAGTCAACATTGCAAGGATTGTATTCCAGATTTTGTTTTAAAAAAAGTTAAGTCAAGCCTGCAAGATGCAGCTTCTTAAGTGTCTACACAATACCAATATGAAAACATAAAAAAATTAAGTTACATCAATACATCCACTTATATGCAGTGATGAGCTCAAAGTTAATGGAGATAAAATACTGATGCAAATAACACACCCCAAAAAAACATATGCAATCATCTTCCATCATTTACAGTATAGTAGTTACGACACTTCAAACATGAAAACAAAATAAAAACTAAAAAAAAAAACAAACAAACAAACAAAAAAAACCAAACCCAAAACCCGGCTTCTATTTCATGTAATTAGACTCGTACAGAAATTAGAAGGCTAAGAAAGAACTAGTTAATCACCTAATTTCACAGCTATCTGAAGTGGCAATCATTATATAGCAGCTTATCTATGATACATTCAAGATAAATGATACAATTTATTACTTGCCCATAAGCTAAAACACAGCCTCAGCTTAATACCTTCCGTAAATCCCATCTCTACACTACAGTATAACTTGAGGTCTATGAAAAAGTAGCTACCTTTTATAGGAAATGGATGATTAAGTCTTTGGTGCTGCAAAAGCAACTTCATTTGGACAAAAACAAAAAAAAAAAAAAAAAACAAAAAACGAAAAGACACACTTCCTAAGAAAAAAAAATTAATGCAAAAAGCATGTAATTTACGTCCCTGACGGAATGTATTAAATAAGCAAACACCCGCAACAGGCTAAAACAAATACTATCATGTAAAAAGACTAAAATCTCTCCCATGCATAAATGAAAGATTGCACACAAAGAACTCACATCTTTTCAAGCTTCAATAGTAAATATTCTGCTACTAATTATTAAATACTGCATGGTTTGCTCAAGCTAAGATGAAACCACATCACGGATCAATGAGCACTTGGCTTTTCCTCTCATTAGCTAGTCAGCCATGCCTACCGCACCTCTAAACATTTTATTATATCCAATTAGACAAGCACTTTTAAAACAAACTACTTAGGTTGTATTGCAGTTCCATTTACCAGTATGAAATACTGTCTTGTGTGTCACTACTCAATAGCTACTGAATCAACTTTTCTTAAGCACTACTAAAGTCTTGTCTTGAAGCTAGATCATTCTGGGGGTAAAAAAGACAGCAAAATTCGGCTACAGCAAAACATGCTGCCTTCTCAGTAAGGAAAAAACACCCAATACTAAAATCATACCACACAAAACCCAAAATGAGCATTACGCTATCAAAAAATCAGCAGATCTGAATTTTTAAGTGCTGCAGTCCTCAACATTTATATATAAGTAATAACATTAACAACCTCAAATATTTAAGGCACTATGTGTGGGAACAGTTTACAATGCAGCTGAGATTATTAGGACAACAACATTTAAGAGCAATGTTTAGGCTTTGTCTTTTTTTTGCCCATGCAAAAGACACATGCAATGTGAAGAACAACAGCTCAACTTTTAGATAAGTGACTCAACATTTAAACACCAAGATACGCAATACAAACAAGTTACTTCTACACTGTACTGCTGACACATGTGCATCTGTTGCTCTATAGTTCTGTACACTGAATGGCTTCCCAAATGTAGACGTGTCTTGCACTAGTTAGAAGGCAATTTTATAAAAAATAGCAGGAGCAAAACCAGATTTCTGCTCCCATAAGTCACCTGTCTAAAGTTACTATATAAGAAGATAACATGACCAAAGACAAGTTATACCAAATGTGCAAAACACATTAAAAGTGAGTTTTTTTTAAAGCTCAGAGTTGTTTAAATTGCACCCAAGTCTACATGATTCAAAAAAATAATTTTCCTGTTGTGCCATGGCTAATATTTAATAAATACCATGTTTCTTCTTCAATCAAACTCCTGTATCATTGAGCCTCCTCAATATACCGTGTCTGAGTTCTCACATGAATGGATACTGGCTGAGTTTTGTCGGGCTCAGTGGAAATCCCACGTACGCAGGCGACGCCGCGATGTACGAGTGCGGCGCGAAGATGGGCTTGTACTGAGTCTGATGGATGGTGGGGGAAGGCAAGAGGCGGGGGTTGATGCCAACTGGCACCTGGTGAACGATGCCACTGGGGTGGGTGATGCTGTACGTCGGGTGTTGCAACAAAGGCCTGGAGGTGCACGGCGAGGCGAGGAGGTGGGCGACGGGAGCAGCGGTGCTGAGGGGCGCCGGCGACGGGTACGGGAGGAGGGCGGGCTGCCCTGCCAGGTGGGTGCTGCCAGAGAGATGGGCGTGCACGGTGCTGTGATTGGGGCTCCCCTGTGGAAGGGAGAACGTGTGGCCAGCGACGCTGGCGGGGATGTAAGCCTGCTGCCTCCGGGGGGTGTAGTTGCCGTTCCACTCCTGCGGCGCCGAGCCAAAGGGCTGGACCTGTCCACACACAGACACACGAGGGTCTTAATATTGGCAGGTGTAAAAGGGACTTTGAAAAATGGAAGAATGCGCTAAAACTAGTCAACTTAAAATCAAGAGAGGTATAGAGACGGGAGTAATTAAATGCTTAAATGAAAAAACAAATGTGTTAGCTATTTAGGTAGTAGCACAGACAGGAAATCTGACAATAAGAGATGGAAAACAGAACACAAGTTATTTTAATGCTCTTGCAAAAGGAAAAAGAAAAAAAAAAAGGTAAAATGCCATGCTGGGCTGTTTTAACAGAAATACCATGTGTCACATGAGCAAGGTGCTTATTCCACTCTACTCAGCACTGGCTTGGCATCAATTGGAAGTGCTGCATTCAGTTTGGGCACCATAATGAGGCACAAAGAGGACAAATAGGAGAGAAATTTTAGAGGAGAGCAGAAAAAATAATAAACGGATTGAAAATATCTGAGACAACTAGGCAAACAGAAGTCTAGGGCTATGATCACAGGAAGATGTGGCAATCATTAACAGTTATAAAGAGAAAAGACTAAAAATCAATTACTCTCATTAAATGATGCAGACTTCAAACTACATAGGGCATCTACTAAAGAAGGAAGGATCAGCATAAATTTTTGTAATGAAAATAACATTCTACACTTTCTGCCAAGAGGCTGAGGAGTTGCAGACACTGAAGAGATTAAAAATTAATACCGTGCTGATCATATTAAGGTTTGCTTAGAATTAATTAAACCAATCCTTTTGCATAATCATGCAGAAGGGGAGATGGTGTCACCCACCCAAACGTTTCTTTCAATCTACACTATTCAAGTCATTATTGCTAAATCCTCTTATCTACATATAGCATGCTTGCATTTAGTATTTAACTTACAATATTCACAGTTATTCTGCAAGCCTTACACAAACAGGTACTGCTCTTACATTAATGTACCTCCAGCTATGTAAAAGCTCAAAGCAGCAACAGCTCAAAATTAATTCATTAAAAGGCTTAAACATGATATCATGTGTCAACTTCAGTTCTCAGCCACAGCAGACATATTTACTGTGTTGTTGGGTAATGATAAAAGTAACTTTTAAATTAACTTTGGGTATCTTCTAACATTGGCTTGAGCTCCATTCACAACCTCATCTCCCTGCAGTTTCATTACCAGCAGCATAGGTAAGAATAGTTGGGTTTGCTAAGCTCTCTCTCATCTCTGCATACTCAAACTACAAGCAGTTTCATGCACACTACTGACAGAACAAGACTGAGATACAGCTGCAGATTTTAACTGCATACTATGAGCATTTTAGCTTTTGGATGTAGGAAAAAAAATGCTAACATATTTTTCTTTTTGTCTCATGCCCTAATTTTGTGTAAGCACTGACAATATTGCCAGTGTAGCTTTTCTGTTATTTTTGAAAATAGTCAGCTGTTTTAAGAGAATGACCAAAAGTGAAAGATACTTACGACTTGCCCAGTAAGTTGAAATTATTTTTCAAGATTTGAACACTTCTTTAATGAAGCTGCTGAAAACCTGCAGTTGCCATTGACAGCAATTGAAACCGTGAGCATTCAGCACGTTTGGAACTCAAGACAGAAAAAGTCCTTCTTGGATGTAAGTGCACATACCTGACTGAAGTTCCCATGTTGCTGATGGAATGCTGATGTCAGTTTTTGCTGACGGTTTCCTACAACAGAAGACCGGTTTATTCTTCCCAGGACAGACCGACCCTTTCTCAGTGGCTGGCATGTAGCATCTTCCAAGAGACAAATAAACAATGTTATGTTTTTGTTGTCACTGTTCTGACAAAAGTTAGACAAATTTTCACTTGCTTCAGCATACAGGGAGAAATAATAATACAATGCACTAATTAAAACCCATCAGTATTTAAATTTACAGGAACATTTACTATGGATTAGCAGATATTTGAATAGGTCAAAACCTTCATATAGATGGCTACTGAATAAACACTCAAATTTCTATTATCTACTGACATAGAAAGAAAAAAAACATCTGATCTAACTCACCTGTATTCACCATGTGCTCCTCAAGATGTAACCTGTTTTCAAGTCTCATTGGTGGAACCACTACTGTGCAGACAGTTGATTTGCTTTCAGGATTAACTGATGCTCTTCCTTCCTTATTTTTATTGTTATTGGCTACAAAGCCATTTTCCACAAATGGGCTGTCATGCCCTGAAGAGTCTGAAGTTGGGGAACCATCCACTGTGTCACATCCACTTTCCTGTTCGTCATCGGACATACTGTCAAAAAATAAAAGGAATAAAACAAATATATTTTTTGTAGACATATTTTCTTAATTTAACACATAACATTTATAGAAGTAAAGCTACTCAAAGGCGGATACAAATGATACATTTTTATTATACAAGCACATATATTCAAACTCGTTCTACCCATACATTGCACGGTTCAGAGAAAGGAGGTAACTTCTACAATAAAGGCTTAGGCGTGTGACCCAACTTGCACCCACTTTGTAATTTAGGTTTCCAATAATCCTCTTCTTATAAACCAGCATTTATAAAAATGATTTTTTTGTGAAAAGTACACAGTGAGGCCTGGCAAAAAAACCCTAGACTTAACTAACAGAGATAGGTACTTCTGAGTAGTTTTTTAAGTAGCAAAAAGTAATACTGTGACAACTACCGAGCCATTAATTGTATTTCTGTTATTACTTTTGATTCAAATTCCTAATAATATGACTTATATTAAGTTGAATGCAAATGAAACCAGAATCTGACACAGTCCTCTGCTATTGACATGAAGTTGAATTACAGAGGGGAATTTATTTACAGGTCAGTTCTTTGCAATTCAAGGAAAATACTGCAAAATCAAGCAGGTCCTTAAAAGAACTTATCTGAAGTTTTGCATGTTTTAATACTAAAGAATATCAAAGGACTGACCATGTTATCTACACTCACTAACACTGCCTGATGCCTCTCACTGTAAGACACATCTTGTTATCTAAATCTTTCCTAAAACTTAACTATCTGAATGGAAATTCTTCAAATGCTTCAAGTTATTTTCTTCTTTTACTGTCAGAAATGACAAAAGCTTAAAAAATAGGACCAGGGAAATATAACTGGTTTAGCCCATCTATTTAACTCTGGCAACTTTTCTAAGCCCCCTCTTTTTTCTTGAGGGAGAAGACTGCATTTATATAAAGAAAAAGATTTATATATATATAAGTCATGCATTAAAAGCATCATTAAGCCAGGCTGTCCATTTAAAACATGCAAAATTGCCTGTACAGACTAGCAGTTCCATCTCCTTGTCAATACACACTGTGATAGAATCTTTAATTATTTTTAACAAACTTTTTTCATTAAGACCCTAATTGAATGAATTTTGCACAATAAAACTGCTCCAAGTTTGAATCACTCTTTTTTGTATACAAAGCTATTCTACAGGAAATAGGAAGTGAACTGCAGAATAAAAATAAACTAATTGCTCATGATTATGGCAGCTTGGCTTGCTTGAAAAAAATTGATTGCATCTGTAGGTCACAGAGTTTCTATGGGATATTGAGTAAATCATATTAAACCAAACTTTTCACCAATACCAGCAAATATATATACCAAATAGTTCGTGGTCAACAAACTCCTATCTAGGAATCTAATCTGTAGAGGTGCCACAAGTAGGAACAATTAAAATTTCAAGATATTAGCACCAGCAGGGCAGGGACTGGAATAAGAGGAGCAGCCACCTGCAGGTGCCCCAGCCAGAGCATGCCAAGTCAGTGGGAATTTCTGACTGACTCACAGGTCACAGGTGTTTTCTAAGTGTCAAGCAGATTGATGCTTTAGTGTCAATATCTCAGTTACTGTAAAAAAAAAGGCCATAAAATAGTTCAGATTAAAGTTCAATGATTTTGTAAGAGTAGATTTTGAATAATGTGCCAAAATGAAGGCTTAAGCTAGACATGAGGCAGTGAAGAAAAAAAACATTTAAAAGCTGCTCATATGAACAGTGTTCACATAAGTGAGGCTTGTGTTTGTTTGGTAGAAGAAAAAAGGCATCGATGTCGTTAAAGACTACAAGATACACAATGGGAGAACAAGAGGCTGCAAAAAATAAAGACAATCTGGTAACTTCCAATCTGCCACACCCTCCTTTGGCTTATTTAATTTTGCAAGATTTTTATTCTAATGGCAGTTGCATGCAACATGTTTGTATTTTCTTTGTAAACACCATTCACTCAGTATTGTGAAAACTTCCAGTGTAGCAAGAGAGATCTGTTAGCAATGGTAACAGAACAGTCTATGTGCAGGCAAGTAAATTAATTTTTAAATAGATCATTTAGCCTCACCAGATGGCAACACAACAAAACTTCTGCATTTTCTAGTATAAACTGAGTCTGCTGCATGCGAGGATCTTTCTCTTTTTTTGAAAGGAGCCCAAGTTGTTACCTGTTGGATCTCTTGCAGGGGGATGGACTGGACTGCTCGGAGGAGCTGGTGCTCAGCGTGCTGTCAGGACTGCTGAGGGAACACACGCGCTCGATGTTCAGGGTGTTCTGGCAGGCTTCACACTCCAGGCTCCCTTTACACCTGCTACACAGGAACAGAGTGAGCAAACACACCACCTCTCGTTCACCACTCACTTTATTATGTAGTTACAGACTAAAAAAGGGTCTAGTATTAGACAGTGTCCCTTAAATGTAAATTTATATCCAACTCCTTGCTTCTTTACATCCAAACTAGATTTTAAACCTTTTCACTGTTCTTTTGAAATTCTAGACTAAACGTGCACTTCTTGAAACATACTAAATAAATAATGGTTTTTACTGAATCAGTACCAAAACAAGTACATAAAAATTTACCACAGCAGTTCAGAGCCGTGAAATCTTTGACAATGCTGAAATCTAAAATACAGGCTCCTCCGGTGCAGAATCATTACAAGTGAAAATGAAGTCAAACAAACATGAAACTTTTAAGGCCTCATTTAAAATGATGCATGCTTCTGTGATGGCTCTGTGAAATAAAATTCCACTGGAGCACCATACCCAGCATCTGCTTTTATATCCGAAGGCAGGCTCTTTTATACTGTTCGAGAAGTATTTTCTACCCATATGTATGTAATGTTATCTACTGGATGCTACTGGTAGAATGGTAACCTTGATTATACAAAGCCATAAGACTAATCTTCAACAAATAAATAGGTTATGACATTATTAAGGAAAAAAGTATGCTGGACATAAAAGCACTGTGGTTTGAAAATGCCTAATGCACATGGATTAAAGAGATAAGAGTTTTGATGGTGGTGTTTACTCTCAAATAACAGTGCTACAGAGTTAACTTCCTCCTGAAACTTGATTAGAAGGGCATTGTTTGTCCTTTATTTAACCCAGATGCATTAAATACAGTAGCTGTGCTAAGAGGGCTAATCTTTAGTAAACTTTATAAAATAAATAAAGCCAAATAATAGAAACAATAAAAATAAACACTCATTCTCACTCCCTCAGTGAGTGTGTCCGTCCCATGTCATCCTCATCAGTGTCACTGCTGATGGTGATCACACTGACAGCGGGGCTGGGGGAGCCTGATATGAACAGAGCCTGGCGCTGGGTGGTTTGGAGAGACCCATCAGGGTCCAGCCTGACCGAGGCTGCACAGCAGGTGCCCTCCTGCCCTTCTGAGTTAAGATTGTCCTGTGCTTCTATGCAGCTTATTCTCTTCACAGCCTTCAGGTTAAGTATCTTTGGAGATAGAAAGGCTGAATTTTGGATATTGGTGTTTTGTAACATGTTGCTCCTGTAAAGAAAACAAACCGTATGGCATTTAGTGAATCTTTACAAACAGATCTGAAAACTGTACTATTTTCAACAAAACCAAAGCAAACAATGTAGGCTAAACCACCAAACTATTACAAAGAAAAACACAGAACAGTAAACACAGTCATAAATACTTGGCATAGATGATTTCAGATATGAACAAGAAAGATCCAAACTATGTAATATCTAAGACTGACATTTACAAAAATATTGAACACTGTATATAGAAAATCCCATTTTCTTATAAGGGAAAAAAGAAATGAAAATCCCATTCATGTGAAAAACAAGCAAACAAAACCTGGCCAGATTTCCTGCAGATATTCTCCCTGAAAACAAAAGCTGATGGCCTCCAGAACTCCTTGCTTAATACAGGAATGCTGGCATTGCCCCCGTAACATCTGCTTTCCCCTGTATTGAGCTTCCCACACCTTTGCCAATATTTTGGATGGCAGTGGGGCATATTTGCTTCTGCAAGCAGCTGAAGCATTTTTGGCTACCAGTAAAAGAAAGACTGTTCTTAAGATGACTGCAAGGCAATCTGCAACCTGGTTATACACCATCTCTTTATTTTCAGTTGTCTAAACCTGCACATTAACTAAGGAATATCCCACTAGCACTCCCTCAATATATATTTTACCTTCCCAAAGCTTTTAAAGACAACTTCCTATCATAATAGGCACATAGTTATGAAAAGAAACTAAAACATCTTACTATTACAATTATTTTTCCATCTAGTTTATTACCAAAATAATATTGACAACTTAAGGCAGAAAGAATACATTTTTCCAAAAGACTGTTTTAAGGGTAATTTTCTCCAGCAAACAAACCACTTTCGTAGGTTACGTCCTCATCCACAAAACAGCAACAACAGGGACGCTGTCTTTGAATGTTAGAAATATTCCACCAACCTGTTCTGACACAGTTTGTTCCTCTTGGTAGCTGCAGGCTGAGGCCAGACAACGTGTGCAATGCCCACACTAATTGGCTGAGGAGCAGACAAGGTTATCTGATGTGTTAAAAGAGGCTGTGGTATCATTGAGTTGTAATGAGTGCCCTGGGTAATCATCTTCCTGAGGAAAAGGAAAGGCAGTTTTACATTGCAAGTCATTTGCATCAGCCTCCATAGCTCTTGGTAATCAAAGCCATTAAGGTATTGCACAAAGAGGCATGGGCTTACCCCCAGTCTCCAAGCCTCTGTGGGCCAGCCACAGGATCAGAGGCCAGAGATGTTGCAGGAGCTGCCACTGGTGCCACCTGCTGCCAGGCAGGAACCAGGATTTGCTGAGTCTGGTTCGACCACGTCTGTGGAGAAATGGAGTAGATTTTATATGACACAGGTTGGAATGACTGAATTTACATTCACGGGTTGTGGTTCAGCACAGAACAGAAGAGGGACAGCAACAGAACTCTACATTTATAAACATTTACTAACTAACAATAAAATAAGAGAGCTTTTCCTTTAAAGTGAGCCAACCTGAGAAAGGATTCCTGCTCGAATTTGTAGTGGCTGAATTGCGTGGGCTTGGGTCACCAGTGGAACTGCATTATCCACCCTCAGGGAGAAACTGGTGGGTTTGCTGTGGTTTGTAGGAATTCCTATCAGGGAGAAAAACATACATCCAAGCTTTAAGCAAACACCAGTCTTGCAGATATTTTCTGAGCAAAATGCAAACATAGAGGACATTCTTAAAACATTTCACGATTTTTCTTGACATGTTTATGATCTAATTTCATAATTTAGGCTTTCAAGCCAAACAAATCAACACCTAAAGGATTTTTGTGCCATAATTTATCTGCACAAATATTTGATGCTGTAATTTCCAGAAAGAACTGCCAATAGCTATCATTTGGAAACAGACTACTAGAAAGAGGAGTGACTTTGGCAGAAAAGTTCTGCAAAGCTAAGCATTTACTATTTATCAAACTACATTTAAAGTAATTGAAAGGAAGCAGGACTGAATTTCAAAGCTTCTCACAACTGACTCCTGCACATCTCATGCTCTGTATTTCCAGCAGGCTGACACCCATTCCTCTTAGCTTTTATAGCTGACAATGCCACATGTATAATGGCCCTCTTTGCTACCACCTCTTTTGTGGGAAATCATGAAAAATTTTCTGCATATCTCATCAAATATTTGCAACAGAATCCATAATCCTATTCCTCCGTTCATCAAAATAATGCAAACTGTAGCACTGTTAGAATATTACCACAAGAGCATGATAGGAAAAAGGTGCATCTCATGCCCTCTGTAGATTCACTATTGTCACAGGAAACTAACAGACAGATAGCAATGCTGCCATGTTTACTAGTAATAACACTTTTTTACATAATAATGTCAAACTAAAATGAAAGGTATTTTTCTCAACAGATACAGAACAGCTATGGTAGAAGAAAACACTGACTAAGAAAAGATGTACTTAATCTCATCTTCTAAATGCACTTCATGCCCTGTGCTTTAGTCAAAGATTAAGCAATAGGTGTTCAGAAGTAACTACTAAAGAGCTACTAAACTAAAGTTTAAAAGTGTTTTGGTTGGTTTTTTTGATTCTTTACAGTGAGAGATGGAAGAAAATCTTCATCTGATGTAATTCTCATGTCATAACACAGTACTAAGTTACAACCATGCACTCCAAAGCTTTTAATTTTGAAATGCAGTTGACTGATTTTTTTTCCCCACAGCCATCTAGGACAGCAACATCTTAGCTATGACAGAAGCAGCAAATTTTAACACTTCAGATATTCCACAGGGCAGCCAAGCTGGGAAACACTGAAGCAGTGCCAGATACCATTAATATCCCTTTTCATCCGTGCCAACAACTCATCACCTATGTGATGAAAACAATATAGTCCCTTCATTTCAGCTGTAGCAGAATTTAAATTTGGAACTTTATCATCACATTAAGAATAAGGAAATTTATCACCATATTAAAAATACAGTACACAGATCACAGATAAAGTATTTGCCTGTGCTGTTTCCTTTTCTATAAATCACTTTATTCATCTGGGGATAATGAAAACAGTGGGAGGGGTTAATTACGGAGTATGTAATTGTGTAAAGAATATATAAAATTTAAATAATTAACTGCTCAGAAGGGAATCTGTATAAGCAGCTATACAGTTACCTCATATAGCCTCTGACACTCTGCCCAGTGGATACTCAGACCTTCCATGAGTTTCTGGAACCCAAGGGAGATGCAGCTGCCACAAATAACATTACTGTAACTGTCTTTATAGAGATTAAGACTTGCTGGGGTTTAAGTTTAGCTAAAATGGTTTGGGTTGGTTTTTTTTCAGAGTGAATCCAGTGTGATTTCTGAAACTTTAAAATGCAGAAGGAGAACTAAGGAGGAGTCTGAAGGTCATTCTTAAATAAACCTGCTTCCTATAAACTCCATAATTTCAAGACCTGATCTCAACATGAAACTGAACCTGGCCAAGACAAATAAACTGCATCTTTGGACATGAAGACTGTAATCCAGCTAAGTCAATAAGCAAACAATATAAACTACCTTTCTCTTTCCACAAATGACCACTACGAGGAAAAGACACTGATATTCCCGTCATCTTTCTTGTTTCCTCTCAAATTTCAGCTCAGAATACCCTCCTCTCTTGCTTCAGCTTTCACAGTTTGTTCCTTTATTTTAGCCAAGATATAAATTTACATGTGTGTGTGTGGTGTATGAAGTTGGGCTCTGGATTGCTTAAATAATTTTCTGCAGATGCTCATTTGCTGTTTTTCTTTCAGAAAGATGCAATGTATCTGCATCTGACTCATATGCTAATTTTTTAATGACGCTATTAAGTTCTATTAAATATAAACCTTAATTGGATATAATGGAAAACTCAAATATTGCTAACAGACAGACAGTAACTCATATTTTAGGAACTGTGACAATTAAAGATAAACATACCTTGAAGAGCTGGAGGACATATAATCAGTGCCTGTTGGAAAACATCACTGCAACCAAACTGAGCAGTTCCTGCCTGCAGTGGGATCCCTTGGTGCAAAACTGAATGGGCAGATGCAGTCAATGCCTATGGGAACAGATCCAATATAGGCATCGTTATTATAACTGTGAATCCAAACACCTCACACACTTGTCCCACCACTTCAAATAACAAACAACTAAAACAACTTACAAAAATTACAATTTCAAATACATTTCACAGGAAGCCATTCCATTTGGCCACTGGAGGGCACCACAATACAGCACTGGCAATCCCAGTTTGTAGCTTAATTTGAAATGTGCTGAATTCTAAATGGTTCGTTTAAGCAAACGTTAGGGAAAAAATGAGAGTAAAAGAGAAGATTTTGCCATTTAACAGATGTTATTTTTTTAATTATTAAATTAATTAGAAAAACTGCATTAACTGAACTTATGATTAAAAAATAAACTAATTTAAAAAAACCCAAACCCACAAAACATTGTTTTTACCTGACTTCTTACTGGACCAATTTTGGTAAAGTTCGCAGTCAGGTTGGCTGCACTGCCTGAGGCAACTGATCTCATAAGTGATGTTTTATTGCGATTGCTTAAGTCATACAGATTTGATCTGCATTTGCAAATATCCATGATATGAAAACAGGACTTCACTCTAGCAAAACCAGAAAATAAGTTGCTTTAATCACAATCTCATGTTGTTAAACGTATAAAACAATTCCCCAGAACAAGGAAAAAAAAAAAATAGTTCAAAGCCCACATTTTCCAGTTTTACAGAATGGCATCACACACAGAAGTAGAAAAAAAGAAACACTGCTGTTACTATGGTCACATCAAGCCTCTGTAATGCCTATCTTAAAATCAAGAAAAATACTGCTATTTCCTTCCCCTTCCATCTAACACCATGTTCTAATAACTGTGTACAAACAGAAGGACAGTAAACTAAATACTCTTTCAGATGAATGCCTGCACTTTAGGAAATCCATGGGGAAATACACAACTCCAGAACTGCAAGAAAACTTTCAATATATTTCACATTATTCAATACATAATGTACTGAGAAGTTAACCCATGAGGAAATGCCTATCCTGGGTCTCACTGACTGATTGGAACTAGGGCTCTTCATACCTCCAAAAATCAAGCCCAAGTTTCTGCTGTGTCGGAATTTTAGCAACGATGTATAAAACCCAACTTAGAAATCTATTGCTCTAACTGTAACTTCTCAGAAAAAACAGTTATTCAAGCAGTTTCCTTGACCCAGTAGATGTATCTAATATTGCAAGCACTTGAAAGAATTCTCTAAGACATTATAAAGACTTTTTTCCCTCTGATAGCAGAAGAAACAAGAGTACTATAGAAATGAATTGCAACAACAGAGATCTCTGTGTTACATACTGGTTGCTATGAGGAAAATCAAGGAGGTGCTTCATGGTAACAAAAGAATGGTTCAGGGTCTCAGCTGGAGTGATTCTTAAATCAGCATCAATAAGCAACATTTTCTTCAACAGACTGACGAATTCCCTCCTATCTGCCTTCTCTGCCAACAGGTCACTTCCTTCCAAATCCATCACCATGTTCACCTGGTATTGAACAAAACAATCACAGAGAAGATATGCATATTAATTTCACTTTTTCTGTTATTGTTTTCTGCTACAAAATACTAATATTCAGCCTTTTGTTAGTTTATCCCAAAATGACTGGCTTGGAACTGGTGACTTTTTTTTCTGCACACTCCTCAGCTTAAAACCCCTGAAGGCTTTATTCCTATGTGGGACTTGGAATTTAAGAAATAAGATTTGGAATAAAGATTTTTTCATATGGTCTAACTCAAACTACAGAGGTAATCTTCAAAACACCATTTTAAACATGTATTAATGCCAACATTGCAACCAAATCTGATTATTTTCTCAGGATATGAAAGAGAATGAAAAATTTCCTTTAGTTGTTGACTAGAGTTTAAAGCCAAGGAAAAGTGAGGAAACTGCTGGTTTGTTTTTTTAAAAAAAATAAATTACACTGAGAAATACATTGTTAAGATAACAGAATTACACTGGAAACTATACAGTTAAGATAGCAGGTCCCATATGCATTTTTTGTTTTACCCATAATGGCAGCTCAGGCAGAAGAGAAACTATACATGACACATAAAATTAAAGGGTCCCCCCACCACAAGGACAAGTACCACTGTTTAACACAAGCAGTGACAAAGGAAGATCTTTATTAAAAGTCCAAAGGGCCAACATAACCAGACATTTCCCTCAGAACAGCAGAGAAGAATGGATATGACTTAGATACAATAAATAATATTCTAAAAGGCTTTTCTTTCAAAACTAGCAAAATGTTTTAAAGTCAACATTCATTCCCACACATTCCTTTTGCAAAGGAAGAAGGCTTTAATACTCACGTGCACTATATCATCCAAACTGTTGAAAATGTACTTTCTAGCCTCTTTAGACTTCATACCTGTTTCTGCCTCGTGTTCTTCCAATGTCTCAAAAAAAAAAAAAAAAAAAAAAGGAAAGCTGAGCTTAGAAGCTGTCAATAAAAGCCATTCGTAACTGCAAAGCAACTTTACATCTTTATTGACCTGAAAAACACTATTGGGTTTTTTCACAGCATTAGTATTTTAATTGAGTGTTTGTATGGTGCTTTGCTGGCTACTTTGATTCCCTAAATCAAAAGTCAAAAACTACTACATTTTACCTCTGACAGATCACAGTCCTGGATTACAAAAATAGTTTATAAATCATGCAGGAAGTGCTGAAAGCCTAGCAAAGAGCTGTTTCATGAAAGTCTCTCATGTGCTTCTATTTTTATATATCCTAGGTTTTCTATTAGTTGTATTTTACCCATTTCCTCAAACTCAGACCTTTAACTCCAAACAGCAACATCACATCACTGTAAAAAAAATAAATAAAAAAAAAAACTACAACAAACAGGTAGTCTCTGTTCAACTTGTTTTCTCTTTTTTATTTTTATACTTTTATTCCTCCACATACACAACAGCTGGTATAAATATTTTAAATAGTGAAGTATGAAACAAACAACTAAATCCTAGACTAAGAATTAAATCACTCATAGGCGATTTATGAGCTGCTATACCCCTTTCTGTTACAATTTTCCTCCTTCAACACAGACAGCACCTGCAGGTTGGTACTGCAAGAGGCAAGGTGGGAAATCAGGGGGAAAAAAACTAACACAGAGATCATAGAAAAGTTTCCAAAGCTGACTTTGACAAAAACTGCAAGTAAGGACCAATGGTTCATACGAAAACTCTTAATTAACCGCTGCAAGGTGACAACTTCTGCATCAAGAACTTGTTTAGGTTCTTCCATAGGGAGAAGCCAAGTGTAAACTGTCCCCTAAAGATCAACTGCTGGAGAAGAGAGAACACTGGATGAACCAGGAGGGTGTAACTGGAGAGTTCTTACACAACCCTGCCCAGCTCTGGGGATTTACCAAGTTAGGGTGGAGAGTTACACAACCTGTGCTTTGAGCTCCCCAGCTCTTGCTACCACAGAAATTTCGTGTCAGCTCTAACTGATTCCCTGAGCCCTCTGCAAACCCAGTGAAGTTGGTCCATGAAGCAATACAATTTAAAAAAAAATAATAATTTATTTGCATAGGAAAGGACAGCTCTGCTTATGGGCATTGTGCAGTAATGTTGGTTAGAGAGAACCAAGGTGTGCAGAACACAGAAGTATATTCTTTTTAATTTTGTCTGCACTCTTTCTATTGCAGCTTTCAGCCAGCAAAGACTGTTCTAGCAGGAGATCTGAAGGAAATTAGTTGTACACAGTCATGCTATTTCTTAATCTTCTTTTCCTCCTAGGAACTTCTGAACCCAATGCCAGTTTTGGACAAATTTTGACAGAGCAATGTGGGCCTCAGAGACAAATTCCTTAAGTGAAGCGAAAAGCAGTAACCCAGCAAGAAAGCAAACAAAGCAAACCAAACCCACTCATTTAGTAGCTAAATCTGAAAGCAGTGCAGCCCTGCACTGGCCACTGCATAGCCTGGCAGCTGCACCAGAGCTGCCTCTGGGTCAGCTGGTGGGAGGAAATGTGGGCATGAGCTTGGAGTGCTGCTTTTGGGGAACAGAAAAAATGGACACAGGGCAGGAGCTGAGAAAAAACACAGGAGGTGCAGAAGGGAGATGGTGGTATTGCAGTGAATCTTGGCCTCACTGGTTTCTCTGCCCACAAAATAATATTCTGTTTTCTACTGCATTATACTGTTTACCTTTAATCTCCAACTAGAATATGGTGCATCCGTTTCTCTACAGAAAAATCTTGCAGTTTTCGTTCCCATGCTTAACAACTGCTCTCCCGGCAAACCTTGAGTCTGGGAAATGTAACGAATCTGAGGAAAAATAAAACAGGAAAAATAACTCATCTCTTACTTTTTCAAAATCTGATCCACACAATTAAAAACGTTTCATTTCATTTTAAAATAAACCATGCTCAGAACACCATAGTTCAAAAGCTACATCTTGCACTGGGGAGAAACCTAACACTGAGCACTTGCTACAGCTCTGTCTATCAGAGAAAGCCATACATAAACAAACCTGTGAAGTGACCTATATAAGCAAGCTTTTTAGGTTGGGTCACAGAAACAAGGAGCTGGGGAGAGTGGCTGTCGTTACCTCCTCTCCCCATTCAATTCCTAAATGTATTGTTTTAATTCTAAACAGCAAAATCAATGGGAATACTTAGTTTGCATACAGAATTTTCATGTGGGGGGTTTTTTTGCATGCTTTTATTACATAACTTGATAAAATCCTACCCATTTGCTGCTTCCAGTGTATCAGTCTGTTACATATCTGACACACCTACATTTCAAGGGAATGTTCCATGTGGAAAAGGGGTACATGTACAACCTCCAGGCATCCACTGTCCTTGTCCAAGAAACTTTGCTACTGAGTGTGATGGGAATGGACTAACTTTATGAGCCTTTTCCACTGAAATAATCAACATGCATTTTTTCTAGAAGATGACTTATTGCATTTTGCATTGCCCTTCTTATCACTGATGATTGGTGTATTACTTAAAATAGTTACGTTTCGAGGCTTCAGCAGAAATATGTTGAAACAAGATATGTTTTAACTTCTGTGCATGCCATGTTAACTCACTACATGTGGGAGATTTATCCCAAAAGTAATACTTCTTTAAAACTAAAAACTGCCTTGGAGTTGGAACAATAATTGGCAATAATTGAAAACTGAGCTTGTAGCGGGTTGGGATAGAGTGAGTATGGATTCCAGCAGACAGAGCTGAAGGTCTGAGAGGAGCAAGGGCTTTCAGAGCTGAATCCCTGAAGGGCAGGGTACCACACAAGGGGTTTCTGGAGTGAGCCAGTCCCTGGAAAAGGTGGAGCAGCCAGGGAATAAGAGAAAATGGGAAAAAATGGAAAAATCAAAAGGAAAGAGTGGTCAAATACACCAAACCAGAGTCTGAGAGATGAGAAGATAAATTCAATGAAAGACAGAAGATGCAAGAGCTAGGAGCACCTGAGAGAAGAAAACCCAACGGGCAATAGAGGGTAAAGATACACATGAGGCTTCTGCTGAAAAATAAGTGACAGACCCAGCTGTGAAGGAACTAAATGCAATCCTGCCAGCTTTGGGTATTTGGAATCCTCCATAATTCCATACCTCAGGGAGTAAAGAGAATCCCACTCTGACCAGAAATGTTTCTACATCACTTATAAAGACTGAAAAATTAGTGGGGAAAAGACAGTGCATTAATTCAAAAATTTAGCAGCTGAGCACCTCTGCCTGTTTCTAATGAGCAGCAAAGCTCAGACAACACAGCTATTTTCCCCTGGGAAGTACAGCTGTTACTGGTTCTAATCACAAGTGAATACAAGAACTAAGAGCTCCCTTTCCAGGGCTAGTGTGATGGGTGCCACATAGCAGGAGCACAGGGGGGAAATGCAGCACAAAGCCCTTGCCTGTTCATTCACTCAGTGACACACACCCTGGAGCAGGGGGAAAGGAATTTCCTTGGAAGCCATCTCCTACTACAGCTGTACTCACTTATACTGAGAAAAATCCTGAATCAAATTTCTCTGAAGCAAGTTTTGCAGACGTGCTGGAGCATGGTGGCAAGCCTGGCTAGAGTAAGGGAATTCCTGCTGGTGCAGAGGAGCTTACAGCCCCTCTTCCACCATGACTGCTCCAACATAAGGGGCAGACAAGTTGCTAGGTGTGTTATTAACTCATGCTTCCAGCAAACCTGAATGATGTGTCGCTCTTTAACTGTCTTTTAACCTGAGTATTCACTTTTAAAGAAAGCAGAAAATCTTAGGGGCATCAAGATGCCTTGTTAATCCTTTGCATGAAGCACAGGACTTTGGAAAGTGGCTCGCATTACTTGCACTGTCCAACATGGCTCAACTAGAACTTGTCTCTCTAAAACTGAGGAAAGATAAGCCAAGGAGCACCATAAGGCAGGCACTCTGTGCTCCGTACTAAACTGCCTTCACCTGCCTGGGATTCATATATGACAACCTGTCTGTGGTATCTTGGGATAAAAAATGTCTTTTTTTTTCAAATGGGACTCGCTATTATTCTGAAAAACCATCCTCAGAATCATGAGCCTGAGCTTTATGCTGTTACTGCTCCGTGCACAGAAGTCAGAGGCTCACAGCTCCATAAGCCTGTTGGCACACATTAATTAATAGTCTGGGCTGCTGCCATAATGACAAATCACAAGTTAATTTGAGGAAAGATTGGGACACAGGCAGCATTTTCCACACTCAACCCCCAACTTCACCACAAGTGACTGAAGATGTGATGCAAAGCAGCATCTGCTTAAGTGTGTGGTCAAGATCAAGGACCATGAATTGGGCTGACCCACAGCAACATCCCTTTTAACAGCTATTTCCACCAGTACAGGGTTCAAGAGTGAAAGTAATCCTGGAAATTACATATTTTCCATATTTTTTTAATCTTCTCCTGCATTTTCTTTCAAAGTAAGAGGTAAATAAATCTGCCAAATTCTTGAAAATTTTTGAGACAGTATTACAGATTCTTTCCAAAAAAACAAATGCCTTCTCTTTATCCTTATAAAGAAAGTGAATTGTATGATTGTTAGATGTGTCCTCTTTTATTTTCCATTTTAACAGTAAAAAAGTCTTCTAAATGCTTCAAAGCATCAATCCATGTTCCCTCATAGCTCACTTTTTACACGTGAAATGCTGAATTTTGTGTAAATTAACTGAAATACAAAACATTACCAAAATCAATACAAAATTAATATATTCCCCTGACAATGGTCTTAACAAGCAAATTTCTACAAAAAGTAGGTCTGATCTGTAAGCACAGGGAGCCAAAAGCCCACTACATGATCAGGACTTAAATAACCTAAACATCATACTGGAGGGAACTGCCCCTAAACTCAATGTTGAACCAAAGATGTAGAACTTAGAAAGAAGCTGTTACTTGTGGGGTTTTCAAGAAATTTCTTTACTTTCAATGTTCAGAACCAGGTGGGGATAGTCAGGGTGCTGATTACATTCCTTCCAAATTCCATATTAGGCTAGAAAATTGAAGACTTCTCTGAGCGTTTTAAATAGAAAATGTTCTGCATCTCTCATTACAAACTACCTGGGTTTTTTTAAGTCACTGATGGTGTGAGCAGCTGAAAACTCCAACGAGGCAAAGGCACAGCTTCAACAGCTCCCAGCTCTACCACTGCATTTCTACATCATTATTGCAACAGCCAAGTCTCCTTCTTCAAGAAGTAAAGGCTCTCAAAACTTTGAGCTTTGTTGGATTTCCAGAAAGCATCAGAGAGTATTCAGAAGAAAATTAATCCTGACATCTGAACAGACATTCCAGAGTCAGTCCCATTCTTTATGTTCATGGCAAGAGAGAGAGATGACAGTGCAATGCCAGTAGCCACAAACTTTGGTTTCCATCAGAAAAGCAGGTTCAATACCAACATCTATTTTGTAAGATGGAGGGAGGAGGACAAAGTGAAACTTAATTCAAAACAGCAGCATAATATACAGTCTGGTTTAAAAACAGGATTTATGTTTCTAGGACAATCAATAAGACTAAATTAAAAACATTAAACAGACTTGAAGAAATGCTACATAAGAGGGGATATTATTAACATTCACAATTCTGGATTTAATGATCTGAAATCCTTAAGTTGCAGAAAGTGTGCATATGCTTGTGAAATTTATTTACTACCTGGTCATATTCCAGTGCTCCTGGGTACAGTGGCCATCCAAGAAACAGCTCTGCAATCACACACCCTAACGACCACATGTCTATGGCTTCACAAAACGGCAATCCCAGTATGATCTCTGGTGCTCTGCAAATTAAACATGGTTACTCAATTTTTTTCCTCATGGAAAAACAGGTAATTCAACAATAATCCAAAATGGCAAAAAAAAAAAAAAAATCTGTTATTTGATAACACAGGCTAATTATTTCAATAAAATCATAGCATCAGAAATTGCATTTTTCTTTATCTGGATACTCTCTGGTAACATTTTGCAGCTCCAACATGTTGTTTGGTTTTTTTCCTACAAGTATCAGTTTGCTATGTACATGAAAATAACTGGTATTCCTGAAAAACAGAATGTGCCTGATTCAACACTTTTCCCTTTCCTCCAGTATATCTCAGATGATTCATCTCCTCAATGTTATATGTCTTTAACAACATTCTAAACACAATGCATTCTTTTATCTCAAACAAAAAACAAACTAGAAGTTTTATCAGAAAATTCACTTGCTCACTTCCCAACTGGACAGTACACTTAAAGCTATGCAAAATATCAATTTAATTACACAACTGCAAATCCCTTAATGTACTCAAATCAGTTCAATGTGATCAATTTTTAAATCGCTTAAATGAAAACATTGCACTTGCTAAACAGAGCAGGTGTTATTTTTCACCTAAAACAAATGTGAATTATTTAACCAACAGCATCTGAATTTACGTCTGCACTCAAGAACCAGAAAAATTGCTATTGACACAGCTGCTAAAGAGGCTTTTAATGTTTCTGCTCACGTGGAACCAACTCAAGTATTTCACAAATATCCATTTTCATTGCATTTGTTCTGTTAAAACCTTCCCTCCCAGCTCATTCAAGCTATTAACAAGAGG
The DNA here is from genome assembly GCA_035221455.1 of Xenops minutus. Classification (NCBI taxonomy): domain Eukaryota; kingdom Metazoa; phylum Chordata; class Aves; order Passeriformes; family Furnariidae; genus Xenops; species Xenops minutus. Next base: position 2,589,560 of record JAWWEE010000158.1, on the reverse strand, counting down.
AAAAGGAATTAATTTATATCTGCATTCTAATACAGAAAGACACCTAGAGATGTAAAGTATTATTTAAATCATCACTCAATAAAGGGATCTACTTTTGAAGCAGACAATCTGTTGTTAGCTCAGTGTGTCACAGAAGAGTAGGAAGGTGGTTCAAACCAATAGGGCAATTCCCACTGCAGCCCAGAAGATCAGGAGCATCCGACTGACCAGATAACATGGGATTTCTCACCTGTGTAAAAACTCAAACATCCTGGTGTAGTCTATTGACTTTCCACATACAAACCAGACTCTCTGATCATAGTAAATTCCTACGTATCTTGTTCTCCTCTGACATTAACCTTCATCAAAATATTCTTTAAATCACTGATTTGGGAACCAGACTGGGAACAAATTCCTCTTCTTATACTACATCAGGACAGAGAAGCTATTTGGTAGCTCTATAGCAGGCCAAGAGTTGAGGCATCTCCCTGCCTTTGCACCAGGGGTAGTTGGTATAAGCTGTACACAGCCATACTCCGAGCTCCAAGGATGCATGTCCACCACCAGGGGAAGGGCTCCTGATGCTCTACCTCATCTCTGACCAGTGAAGCTGCTCAGGCTTCTGCTCCAGGGAAAATCCAAGACTTTCCACAGATAAGAAAGTCTAGGGGACAGGATATTCTATTAAATATTTATGTACTTTCCACTCATGCTGGCACTTCAGTTCTTCCCATCCTTGCCCCAAACCATTTCAGATGTGATTATATGAAGGATAAATCTTGTCACACTGGCAGTGAAATTGGAGAGGCTCAGTTTTCCGCTGCCTCCAAAGATTTGATTACAAGAAGCTTCTGGGGATCAAACCTATGTATGTTTGTAATGCAGGATCGTGACACTGCAGTAAGTGTGAGCTACTTTCGTTATCCGAGGAATAAATTCAATATCTCTAGATGCCACAAGCCTAGAAATAGCAGCGAGAAACGTCTGCCTTCACCCACTGGCTGGGTGCCAGTCTGCCTATGGTTGTCACAGATCTCTGTTAAAATACACTTCCTTTTGTTGTATTATGTTACAGCCCTGAATAGTTAATGAATATACACACAGCCTATGGATATAGGGGCTTTAACAAATGCTTCTGCTAAAATAAGCTCTTTAAAACCTCTTACGTTTACTCAATGGTTAATATGTGCACTGTATAAAAATAGCCCCAGTCGGTTGGTCTGTAGCTCATCTCTTTTGAGGGACAGGATTGCAAATAATAGAAGGATAAAGGTAGATACAATGCCAAAAAAAAAAAAAAAAAAAAAAAAAGGGAGTGAGAGAGAATGCTTATTGTATTTCAAAATGCAGTAATCTGTTAGTTTTTCCTGGGTACCAAGAAAAGCACTGCCAATCTAAGTAAAAGGGACATATTTCAGGAGAGGCAAGACCTGTGCTCCTCACTTCCCAGGACCTCTCCCACCATGCAGAAAGGAAGGGGAAGTAAATGTGCTCCTGGACAAAAAACATTGGGGTGAGGAAGAGGAAGAGCTGCTGTTCTTTCAGGTTCAATGTGTCCTACCATGTTTTGTGTCAGTCCTTGAAATGGAGCAACTCTCTCACAGCAAACAAAGTTACAGGAAAACTGTAACTGAGTTTGGTTATGTTTAAATTGGTCTTAACCATCTCAAATATTTTTGATAAAGGTTTTTATGTCACACTCAAAAGCACCTGCTTCTGTTTCTCCTCCTTTTAAACTTCCTATTCAAATCTATCTGGAGAACTGAGGAGAAAAGTTTTAGAGTGGAGGGAGTCATTCTACAATTTTTATTTTTAAGATGATCCTCAGCTCTTTTCTCATATAAGTAATATTTTTATGTGCAGCTTAAAACAAAGGCATGTTCTTTTCTAACTACAGCCAAAGAAATCAGAGTGGCAGGAACTCCAGGTGTCCCAATAGACCCTTTAACATCAGATTACTCAAAAAAAGACAGTATAACTCTGTATTTCTCTCTCTCAAAGCAGCAAAACATACACCAGTTTGGTTTTTACTACAGGTTACAAGAGGTTCAGTGCACCAGAAGCTACCACTGTCCCCAACTTTCTAAATAGCAACTGGTATCCCACATCAAGACATCAACAAGGAGAACACCAGAATTTTTTAAGCTTCTTAAGGTCACTTCAAAAGCTAGATTTTACAGAGAAAATATCTATTTCCTTCTTATCAATGTTAATTAAGCATTAATTAAAAACATTATCAGAACACTTCATTTAGAACTTAAAATGCAACATTATTACACTGGAAAGGTTGGGTTTATTATGCAACAATTCCTAGATGAACACATCTGAAATCCTCCTTTCTCACTTGACACAGTGCTGCTCAGATTTTTCAATTGGAAATATCTAAAAATATGAAAGATGCAAATGAATATCTGCTTCAGCTGCTGGTTTGGATAGTCACATTTCTATTTATTACATGACAAACCATGAATACATATACAGTTCTATAAGGTTTTGTCAGCTTATGAGGAAAGAAACCATACAATTTGTTCCATTAACTTGCTCAAAGACCAGAACATTTCATAAAATAGTTTAGCTTCAGCCTGTTAGCCACCTTGGAAAGAAGTAATGAAATAAATAAATTTGAAGAAAAATGAAATAGTTCCTTAATGGAGGGTTAAAAAAAAGACCAAAACCAAACCCCAAGGAAAAAAATAAAAAAGAAAAATCAAAACTTTAGCATAGTAACAGAAAATTTCTTCCATCCTTTACACTGGAGGAACAAAGAATGAAGAGCAAGAATTACCCCCATTGAAAAGATAAGTCATGGCAAGAACTGTAAGAATTCAAGCCATTTCAAATGATCATTACCTAGAAATGGTTGGTTAGAAATCCAATTTAGAAGTTCCATGAAAAAGCTAAAATCCAACAGTTAATGCAGATAATAACAAGTGAAGAACAGCATAAAATAATAAAACCAGCAGCTTCCCAGAACCACTCATTTTATGAAAAATCCCATTGAACGCAGGAATAATTTCCCAAATATGTTCCCACTGAAGGTCCTATAACATAATCACGCTACACATACCCCTTCACATACCAAGGAAATAAGACTAAAGACTGAGCCATTTTTATTCTGTTTCCCTCCTGGCAGTATGAGAGGGTCAGTGTATCTACTGTCCATCACTTGCCCCTGGCTTATTTACTGCCCACCAGGCTGCTGCTCTCCAGATGAGTGGAGAGTACAGAAAGAGTCTTCCTCCCCTCATTTCTCCCACTCCTTACAAGACCAAAAACTTTACTCCCCACCCATACCAATTTCCATAGGTAATGGTGCCACTTCCATTCCCCACGTGCTCCAAAAATGCTGGGCACCAAGAATGTTGGTGTATTCTTGGCAGTGTCAGCATTTTGGTACAGGTTTTGCACAAAAATTCATTTCAAACAGGCATATAATCTTTACCACGCTATTTTAACTCTGCAATTTCAAACATACTGAATAAGAATTTTAATAGTGGTTCTCCATAAATTTGTTGAAGATATAGTTCATATATAATCTCCATATAGTTGAAGGTAAATGGAGATAATGCTTCTAATATGAGCATTTTACATAAAATTTGTACTCTTCTCATATAAGCCAAACTTTACCACCCCTATTTACCACTGTTCATGGTGACAATGCCTAATAATTATCTGCTGTCACACTGTTATCATTATAAGAAATACTAATGTAAGAAAATCATCAAAAGGGTAGGATTTTTTTGTTTTTTTTAATTAATGACCTGGTCAAAGTCATGCCATGAAGAACTCATGTAAATGAATCCAATTTGCAAGAGTTAAAATCAAATCAAATACCAACCTGAGAATAAGACTTCTTTCCCCCCACTACCATCACCAGCAGAATGCAATGTACTTTCTGAAAGGAATAACCAGTGGCTTGTGAGATGTATAATTCTTCTTCTAAACAAAGGAGGTCTAAGAGGAGGATCAGAGGTAATGAGTAAGTCAATGAGAGATGATAATGGGCATTCTGATGAGTATCCTCACGTACAACTCATTCTCTTCAACTACCAATCTCTATCATGACCATGGAGGAATGCAAACCTTTCTACAAGATATGCAAAAACACAGGAAGGACTCTGGGCAAGAGGGATCCATAGCAAGCTGGCAACACTCCAAAAAAGACTCACAGGCAAGCACAGTTCAGTGATCTGAAGGATGAAATGGGAAGGAACCATGTAATGACAAAACCTGTGAATGATGAAGGATACAAGGAACAGTTGGCTCTATAGTGCATTCATGAGTGTCTTCAGAAGGAATTTCAAATATGCAATTAGATCAACACAGCAAAAGAAAGTAGAGCATACATGGTATATAGTAAACCATAGTGAAAATTAATGTACAATATTAATTAACTACTCACAAGAATTAATGTTATAAATTAACCAACTTTTCAATGAAAAATCTAGGCAACTTTACAGATTACTGGAGAAAAATATTTTACAATTGGGAGCAAAAATAATCAGGATATCAGTATTTATTTTTAAAGGATAAAGACATATCAAAAATATTATGCCTTATATAAAACTAGTGATATTCCCTCACCTTGAATAGTGTGTGTTCACTTTTGAATTCTGTGTTCAGTTTTGGTCACCCCCATCTGAAAAAGGATACATCAAATAGAAAAGACGCAGAAAAGAACAATATAAATTAAAGACTTCAAGAGACTTGGGTACAAGAAGAAACCCTGGTTAGAACTATAAAGTTTCTGGAAAGAATGAATGATCAGTAACATTACTCAAATTATATAATAAATAAGGGAAGAGAAGCAGCCAATGTTTCTAATGCCCTGCCTTGCTACAGAAAACCAAGGAATCCCCCACCCACTTTGGGATAAAGATTGATGTAAATATAAAAGTGGGATTTCAAAGCCAGAATACAATTACCCTTGGAATCATAGACCACTGCTGAGATAAAAAATATTAGGAGCATTTAAGAATAGATTGACAGAAAAATATCCACGAGGGCTCTAGAGTATACAGCTGGGTTCATGTGGAATAAAAACAGTCAATTGTGTAGAGATGTAAGAAACTTGCAGCAGAAGCAACTGAAGTGCAAACTTCTGCTATGGTGAATTTTCTCCAGCAACAAAATTCCAGCACACACAGATCACTGATCTGAGAACATACTAGTGTATCTCATTTCCTACACATTAAAATCACTACTGTTGCACAAATACAAGACATGCCCGAGCAAATCCCTTGACCTGAAGTACAACCTTCCATACAGTCTTCTAGTCTCTACAATCTTCTTCATGGTCAGATTAATTTTTACTTGTAACGTCATTTTGTTAGAGTAAGAATTATATTAATAAAATTTATAGAAGTCTTTAAAAAAGTCACGTAACGGACAAAAAAAATAATCACTCAAGTGAGCTTCTTAAGAACACTTTTCTAGTTGAATTGTGCCTTGCTTTTAAGCCTGTTGCTTAATGCAGATTGGTGGTGTCATGTGTTAATGTACATTTGATCCTAGAAATGCAAGCATGGTACACGATGCCAGACGATGAGCCTTCCTCCCTATCCTTTCAAAGGAATGCTGCTGCAAATCCATAATGCAAAACTGAATTACAGATTTACATTCACAATCCTGCCTTTTGTATGGTTCTCTAGGGTTCTTTTAACCCTCCTGTGATTAGGCATTAGGAAGTATTGGGGAGGGTGCTTTTTTTTTAACTCTACGAATGTAAGAGGATTTAAACTGAAAGCAAAAATGTAAGTGCTCAGCCACATATCCAGGAAATATTAGTAAGGCTGGGCAGGGACACCTGTGTCTTTGAGGTGAGAGGAGAGAATCAATCCCACCACATTTTGCAATTTAAAGCTATGTCACCATGTAACACATTGAGGACAAGTTTGTTCAAGATGATACGGTAAGTTATCCCCTCATCCATAATGTCATTCCTCCTTTGAAGGAGTTTGGTGCACTACCAGAGCGTGTAAATATCTCCTGTAAATCCCTAAGGCTGTGGTATTGCTGTGGTGGTGCTCACAGTGTAAAAGAATTCTCATTTCCTGGTAGGAAAAACTGCATTTTTGGCATAATAAAGCATTTTCATAGAACTATGCATGCTCAATAGCTGGAGAAGACCTACTTCACATCACAGCCTTCCAGTGGTATATATAACATACAAGACTGACATACAGCTGCCAGTTTAACTTTGAATCCTGATCTGCCCTAGAGATTTAAAAATCTTTATATAGAAAGTGGCCCAAATAGGTAACTACTTACAAAAGAAGCAACTACTGCAAAAAAAAAAAAAAAAAAAATCATTAGAACACAGGGCTCATAACTGAATGGGGAGAAGAAGATACAACAAGAAATTAAATGAGACAAATAAATCTCAGGTAATTTCATCAAAAAAATACAAAATTACAAATAAATCTTAGGTAATTTCATCAAAAAATACAAAATTACAAACAAACTATCCTAACACTCTTTGGTGATACTGAGAAAGAATTTTGTTTTGAAAGCACAAATGTTAGCCTAATAAACCTTCTCTTACCACTTAACATAAATACTAAAGATAATCATTATTTAGTTACTCCTTTTTGATTTTTTCAAATGAGAGTAAGTCATTTCAGCAGACTCTTTTCCACTTACTCTCTCTCATGGAATGAAAATTTGATTTTATTAAACACAGAAGATGCTTATGCTTCTGCCTTTTCATGATTTTGATTCTCCTCAAAAACACTTACTGAATGATTTAGTTGTGTACTTGGTATGTTAAGCAGTTTTGGAATTCTAAGAAAATCAAGCAAAGTAGACACTGATGTGTAAGAGACTTGTGTACAGAGAAACTCTTCAGATGCTTTCTTGGTAAATAAAGTCTGCTATTTTAATACACTTCCACTTTGGATAGCAAAGTGTCAATATTTAAGACATCGAATGAGGTTACTTACCGAAAACTACATTTTGACATTACCCTTTGTGTCCTTGTGCTTGTATGATTTACTCTTAACTGTGAGAACACTCTGCAGTCTCTGTCCTTCAAAGAGGCAAAGGTTGCAAGAGATGGTCACACAGACATTCCCTCTGCCCTGGGCTGCAGCCAGGAACATCTAGGAAGTCCTAGATAACCTTTCTTCTGTAGTTTACAATCAGATGAACTTCCCGAGCTGAATTAACAGCCTACACATCTAATTTAATGAGATGGTCTCTGTCATATAGTGTGGTGTTCCTGACATACCTCCCTATATGCTACAAACACCTTTGGGTTTTTTCCCCTGTCTTCTTTCTTTTTACTGGGGCAGGACAGGGGAAGGATGGGAAGGGAAAAGAACCAATCCCCAGAAAATTAAAACATCTGAAATCTTGTACAAAGATTTTGAACAAAACAAAACCCTAAGATGAGCTGGTGAAGTGTCCAGGTCATTTTTGAAGGAAACCTGACTTGAAATGATCTTGCTTGGCATTATGATCGAAAGCAGGGTAAGCACAAGCAGCTGTGGAAGACCAAACAGTGGGGCTGGTGGCAACAACAAACTGGGCTCTGCCTGAGGAGAGGATCTAACAGTGACAACGATTTCCTGCTGTGAAGGAGCGCAAGAGAAGAGTGACAACAGCACCGTGTGGGACTTTTCAAGGCCTCACAAATCAGACATGTTACAACTTAATGCCCCCCACCCTTTATTTTGTTATTGTTGATTCTGTGGGAATGACAACTTCTAACTCTAAGGGTCTGCACGGACTTGCAGTGCCCAAACACATCAGCTGAAGAACAGGTAGGGAGTTTCTACAAAAGACTAACAAGCATGGCAGTATTTGCTTGTAGCATCCTTGTCCAGAATGACAAAACTTGTCAGTCAGTTTTGTGCAAAGGTTTCTTGTGCTTTAACCCCTGATGACAACAGTCCTACACCTGGGCTGAGGTACAAAGTCATGGTGGTCCTAGAGACACATGGAGACAGATCCCACCACAAGCCCCCACCAGACACAAGGCAATGGGAAGAGGTATTAATTTCTGATATGACTGACTAGCATGGGGGTCTCTCTTATTGGCATAGTTCAGGTAAAGCACCAGAGAATGCAAGGATAGCAAGGATATTGCTGTAATGTCAAGAATCACATGAATCATATTACTTTGTTTTAACTAACTACTAAGAAAACAAAAACCAAAAAAACATACCCCAAAAACAAAACTCAAACAAAAAACCATGGAACTACTGGAACAATTTTTAATAATCTTCTAGCATACAGCTGTTGCACAAGAGTCCTTCAGTGCATACTGCACTGGAAATGAACACACCGTACAGGTACTAAAGGAGGGAAGAGAACCTGCTCACATCCTCGCACACTGTGAGAAGGGTTTCTTTCCATTTCCATCTGGATGATGCTGAGTGATATTCTGATGAAATTTTGCAACTCAGGCTGATAAATTTTGACTTAAAATTACATTATTTGAATTATAGAAAGCTCACCAATATTCAGCATAAGTATTCCTGAGCAGGCAGCGCAATGTCATGTCATTCCTCTGTCTCAGACCTTCAGATCATTCTGTTTTCATACAAACTAGTTCGCTTTTCTTATTTCCTTCCTAACAATGTTCTATACAGTATTGCAATAAGGCATTCACAGTCTATTATCCTGACTTACAGCCTGAAGTTATTGACCATGACACAAACCTGTCCTCAAAGAAAAAATATGTCAAAAGAAAAAAATAAAGAATTTGTAATCTTAGAAAAATATCTGTATTTTCATTGCAGATAATTTATGTAGTGATACTGGATTATAAAAACATTGTCAAATCAAGAATCAAACACTAACAACATGACATCAAGATAAATAAGAGAGTAGGCTTGTTATAGTTGTTTTAATTTTAAAAGACAAACAAGCAAGAGACTTCTGTTTATATCCTATTAACAGCAACATGAGAGCACTTAAAAGTCAAATATTCAAAGCGTATACAATTTAAAAAGTAGATTCTAGGAAAATGTCATGTATTGATGTCACAGCTTCACATAGGAGATTCATGTCCTGCTCACAAAACAAATGGAACATCAAAATCCATTTGACTTTACATATTCCACTACATTAAGTGTTATGTTGACACTTAATACCTATGTCAGCTGTTAAACTTAAAACAAAAAACTAAAACCAAAGAAACAGAAACATTACAAGAAAGTTATGACAGAACACTGGGGCAGATGAGCTAACATGAAATTAAAGACATGTTCTCAAGGTTACACTAGCAGAGACTTTTGGTGAATAAAAATATTTTTATACACTTCTGTGTTCTAAGTGCACTGCTGGATCCATATCCAACACATATATGTCTGGCTCAGTGTTCTTGGGGGTCTGTTGCTTCCATAGAACAATGCAGAAAAATACACCCAACATACCATACACAGCAACATTTAACCACCTTAATTCTCATTTGAACACTGCTGCAGTAATATGTGATGCTCTGGCATATGAACCAAGTGGCTGACTTGGCAAGTTTTTGCCATACAAATTTCTATGATTAGACCCCTGATGTAAATATGACACCACCAGAAAACGTCACATCCTTACCCACAGCTTAGTGATCCCACTAAGGTAGCCATGGGGAATTACAGCAGAGCCTGAGCTTTGAGGCACCAGAGAAAAATCAGCTGTTAACATTCTGACTAAACTAAGAAATTACATTAGAAAATTTAAAAAACTATTTTTTCCCCTCCCACATGAATTAAAGCTATGGACTGCTTCTGAGGCAAACTACACAAGGCTATTTTGGCAGGCCACTCTGCAGGACTTCTGCCTTCCAGCATGTCCCAACACCTGCCAGCCAGGACACCACAGTCTGCTGAGAGAATCTGTATGCAATGATCACTTCAAGGGTTTCAGCCCAGCCTTGGACATCACCAGGAGCAGGCTCCTGGTTTTTACTTTTTCCTAATCTCCCTAGGTGCTTTTTCCTCTCTGCTTTTTGCCTCTTTTTCCTTCCCTGGTATCCCATTTTAGTTTATTTGTCCTTTCCTGTTGAAAGGAGAGCATGCCTATTCTTAGAAGAGTTTTGGATCCTAAAATAAACTGCTTAACTATGTATCTATTACATTCGGATTGATGTCATATCAGACCCTGACAACATGCTACAACAGGAATGCAGCCACAGCAAAGAACGCCGGCATTTCTGCAAGGCTTGCTTTGCAAAGATTTTTAAAGTAAAATTACATACAAAAATGCAACACACTCTACACAAACATTAAAACACAGGGTAGGGTTTTTTCTATTTATTCTTCTCCCTACATAAATGCTGATACCATTTTAAAAGCAGTTCTTGCCTGGTATGTGACACTAAAAGCCAGACCCTCTACCCCTACACTGAAGAGGAGAAATCAGGGTAACCAGATTATACTGGGAATTCTTTTTAATCAAGCTGAATGTTAAAATTTTGCTCTCAGCAAATGAAAGTTAAAAACAGGTAGTGCAGTTTAAAGGAAAAAGATAAAAATGGGATCTAGATAATAACTGGATAATACTGGGAGCCTTTCATCTGAGTGAACCCTTTGAGTCTGGTCCAGGACAGTAATAATTGCAAGCAGCTCATTAGTTATGGCTAAAAATTTCATTCTGTTCCCAATATAGACAGACACTCATGTCAGGAAAAGGCACTTGTTGACAATAATAACAGAAGCAGCAGGGATCAAATGGACTGGGAACTTTCCCCTCATTTAGAGAAGAGCTGCTGCTCAAATTGGGCTGTAGCGCACTGACTGCCCAGTGCCCTGAGCAGAACTTTTGTCTCTAAGAGAAAAAGGAAAGGTAAGCTCCCTTCCCTGACCTCTCTTCTCAATGCAGAGAAAGAATTATACACAGTTTCACCAGGCTCCACAAGGCTATGCTGGCAAAATGTGAGGGGCAATAGACATTCCTGGAACTTTAAAAAGTAGTAGCAGTAGTTACTGCAGGAACACAACTGTCACTTCATTTGAACTATTAAAAATGCATAAATATAATACCAGTAAAGATTATTAAGCACTCTCAAATATGTCCTAAACAGAATTGAAATATGCACCACATAAAGCCCATAATCCATCTAAGTACCATACTGCACCAAGGAGATATTCTAGTTTCAACTTTCAAATGACTTGCACCAAAATAAAAAACCAAAACATGCTAACTAAAAATTTTGAATAAACAGCTAACAAAAATTGAAAAAACAAAATCATTGTGGAGTTGAACTATTTTGCATGTGATATGACCTTTGGCCAAACCCTGAGTGCTGCCCTAAAGGCCAGAAATTAGGAGAGCCTGCACAGTAGCAGTATTTACTGGGAACTCCTGCTCCTTGAAAAGACGAAAACTAAAGTCCAGTTAACAAATCTCCTCTGAAAAGGTATCTGTGATTTACTTGGAGATGTGGAGAAGTCACATTTGTTTTGTTTCCAGCATATATGAATTTTCCAAGGGGGAAAAAAAAGAAATCCTCAAATCAAAGCATTACCTTTTCTTAGTGCCAGGAACTATTTTTAGGATATGCTGTCACACCACAAATTGACAGAATGCACTTTCAAAGGCCAGCCTTGCATTATGTCACTACTTTTTAGTAAGGCTCCCAGCACTGGTCTTGCTATGTCTTTGCTTACAGAGTTAATATTTCCTTTTGAGTCAAGTTCATTAAGTTTTCTGGAAGTTTTACATTGTGCTTTTCATTTTTAGGAAGGACTCAATCTAAAAACACAAGTGTGTAAGCAGAGTATGATAAAATTGGGAGGGGGGGGGAAAAATTAATATCTTACTGAAAGAAAAAAATCACCTCCCAAAAGCAGCTCACTATGGCTCCATTTCAGCAAAGTCATGAGTTTGCTGTTTGCAAACACACACACTTTGATTCATGGGGGAAATTTTTGCATTTTTCTTCAATATTAATGAAGTTCCTATAGATCTTTTGGGCCACTGGCATCTACCAAAGATTGCAGGTGAAATCAGACAGGATCATTATCATCAGCTCAGTAGGACTTTTGTATAACATGAATTTCCTCATAGTAGGTTTTTCTAAATGTCTTCCTTGTGAAATCGTGCCTATAAGATTGGCAGCAGTAAAGAGTATTAACTAATACATTAACAAGAAATAATATTATCCATGAATAGGGTAGCATAAATTGTCACAAGCAGGGCAATATACTTAAAGAAATCCTTAGCAGTAATCCCACTGCCAAGACTGACTTACAAATTTGTTTAGAATTACCCAGAAAGAACTGCTGTCAATCAGCCTCATAGACAACATATACATTGATGATGATGCTGGGGCATGAGCAGCAAAATTACCCATTATCAAACACTTGCTGAGATGTTGGAATACTTGAAGCCTTATACAGAAATAGCCTCTTGAGAATAAACAGTCAGAAGCAAGAACAGTATTAGATCTACATCAAAATGAAAATAGAAGAGACTTAGAGGCCAGTAACATAACCTTGTGAGGGAGAGTCCATTACAGTATAATGACAAATACCAGTATTTTTCTTAGTCATTTCAGAACTAGAGCAACTTTTTTATTATTATTATTTTCTGGATCTGACACTGCAGATTCACCTTTAGGTGAATCAGCTTGTACTATGATTTAAGATTACAGTTTTTCAAACATAAATAACTAAAAATACCCAAGAAAGACATAAAATCCAGCAGACATAAAAAAAAAATCCCAAAAGCTGCATTTTTGAAATAAATGTTCTGACTAATCTGAAGATAAAAATCACTCTAGTCCACAAAAGTATGTCATTGACTTATTTAGTCTTGGTATGGTACTGTGAGTACCTAAAGACAAAAAGCTGCTTTGGTGAAGTACCAAGAAAACAGGGCTTTACCTCAGAGACCTCAAGAAACTGTCTTTTGAAAGAAAAGGCAAGATGGTCCTGTTTCAAAACAGAGATTGTTATATCCTGCTACCATTTTATGTTCTCCACAGATGGTCACTGTAATAGCACAGTGCTCACTTTAAGGCTGATTAGGCACCGTGTAGCAATAAAGTGGCTACAGGTCCATTGAATAACCCAGTGATCATTTTCCCAACTTATAACTGTAACAGTGGATCATATTTATGGAGCTGTTAAACCTGTAGTAAACAGGTCTACGTGATTTATAAAACTGTAGGTGTGAGGGTTTCTCAGAGATGCCAGACTTGTTTCTAAATCATTTTTATTATTTGAAACATGTCAAAAATAGACTCAAAGGCTATTTCAGTTTAAGTTCACGTGAACAATGGTAGATGACAGGTTGCCACTCACTTGACTCCATCATCTTTCCGACCTCAAAGCAGCATGGTAAAATATCAGGAGCAGTAACCAACCAACCTAACAAGCATCATCAGCTTTATCTGCCAAGATCAGGTGGAGGGGGTTTGGTTGATTATAGTTTCATCAGGGGAAAAAGAAAAAAAGAACACCCTACAATCATCCTCAAACATCTGAAACAAAACAATTGTGCTCAAATGTCTTCCATCTGGAGAACTTAAGGACTCTGTAACAGCACCCTTCAATAAAGAATGGCATGGCAGTTTTAACAAGGCATACTGTTACCAAATTCAAGAGGACTATCAAAGATAGGCTTCATTCTACAGAAAAAGCACATAACTCACTGTGTTGTGTATTTCTTATCCCCCACTTGTGCGAGTAAACCCACTGAAATGAGAGACAAGTGCAATCACGGGGGGTTTGTTTCACTTTTCAACATAGTGGGGAAAAAAAGTACGTTAAAAAACTAAAAATTGAGAAAATGAAGTTACAATGGGAGTTAAGTGAAAGAAGTCGTGATGCATTTAACCAGTTATCTTCTTCCATCCAGGTGATTTCAGCTGTTGCTTAGCTGTAGAGCCACTGCCCCTACCCCTGGGGTGGGAGACGATGGGAGCTGAACTGTGACCAGGGGATGGATCTCTAGGGTGAGAACTGAGCCCTGGGGACACCTACTTATCAGCCAGGGAAAAGAGAGCACTGGCTCCATAACCTCCAAATCATCAGCATGTCTCAATGCAAGCTTGCTGTGATTTTAAAGTGGTGTATAAATAAATGCAAGTGCAATTACAATTGTCATACTTTTGGTATTTTCTAAACAGTAAACAGGAACAGGCAAAAGCCAGCTGATGAAGTCAGTGCTTACATGTATCAACACAGCTTGAGATAAGAATGTTCTGAAATAAATACCACCCAAAGCCACTGCATGTGCCACTGCTTCAACAAGGAGTTATTGCTGCGTCATTACTGTGTCAAAAAAAGAAATCACAAAAATATCGAGGCAATGTTTACAAGTTGCATGATTACTTTAAAGGTAATTATTTAGCTAGAACACATGACCCTTATTTCCCTATGAAAGGCTCTCTACTTAACTGGATTAACACGCTATTGATAGCTAAATTCCACTGCCGGAGGCTACTGTCAAGTCATCATTTCCAGAACAAACCTATAAGCTATTTTCTTTATCCTGTGTGCAACTATTACAACAAGCTCATCATGAATTTGCTCCCAAAGTGCTCTAAAAAAAAAACTGCTGCAAATAACATTCAAGGGATGCACACACAGGATTACCTGTTCTAATGAAATTTGACTGTACATCAGTCACAGGTTGGAAGGCTAAAAACATTTTGCAGCCAACAAAGGATGTAACATCTGATTTTTCAACATTGGTGATTTTTTTTTTTTTATAGTTGAAAGAAGATTCAATTTTAATGCTGTGAAAATCGATTGTCACTTAGAACTCAACTCTCAGATGTTTTCTAGGGAAAGCAAATGCAGCTCTGCATTCTCAGCAAATATTTTTCATGAAAACCTTTAGATTTTTTTTATCAAAAGCAACCCTCATACATATGTACATTCACTTTCTCCACCCACTTCTTAACACACATAGTACACAGAAGATTTCACACGAAGAAGTTAGCTGGGAGAAAACAGAAGTAACCTGCTTAAAAACAACCTTTCCTGCACAAACATGCACTCAGGGAAATGCCACTGGAAAACACACCCCATCCTGCACTGCTCACCTTTGCAGAGCCCTCCCTCACCCTCCCATTTCTGCGGGATGGTAGAACAAGGAAGCTGAACAAGGAATTCCTGACCCCCCTGTTTTTATGGAAACATCAAGAACCATGTCAATACAAGCATAACCCTCATTTTCTTTTAATCTCATTCCCATTTGTAGTATCTAACTAAAATCAGAAAGAAACCGAAAAAGAAAACTCTGAAAGTGAAGTCATAGTTTGTTCCTACTGTACTTCACATAAAGGGAATTTATTTTAAAGTTAGGCTTAGTAACAGGAACAAAAACAATAAAACCCCCCAATTGGTTCCAAACTGGGGAATTTTGAAGTCTAACTTCCTTCCTCCTCTCCCAACAACACTCTCTGTTTCCTGATGTTGATAATGCCGGGTGGGAGACAGAGCACTGGCCTTCCTAATGAACGGCCCCAAAATATCCCTATGAAGGGTCAAAGGGGAATAACCAAAAAGGTTAAAGTACACAAGGAACACAATCCAACAAAAACATTTTTGTTGGGGACAAGACAGGCTGATGTGCTGGCTGCACAAAGAACTCAGAAAACAAGTTACAGTTCCCTCATTCTGTGCTGGCAAAAAGTGCTACCCTACTGTACTCATCCAGAGCTGCGTGGAAAATTTCATGAGACCATCTTTCCAACACTTTACCCTATTTCCCTGGGCTCTTGTCTGGCTCAGCAACATCAGCAGCCAACAATCACATTTCAAAGCATTGGCCACTCATGCAATAAAACTGCCTGTTGCACTACACAGCAGCTCCCCATCAGGATCTCTTCATACAACAAATACAAAAATCTATTTCATAAAGCAGAACTGGACTGGGGAGCTTCGCTGCAGGATTTGGCCAGGCCAGAACTGTATGTCATTAATTTTTAAAAGTAAAAAACAAAACAAAACTATCAGACGCAAAAAGTCCAACCAAAGAAGCCAATGCCAGCAGCTAGGAGAATATACTAGGAGTCGCCAATATAAATGTACCTTCTTTGCTGCTTTGCCTTTGCATAGAATCTTGCTGTCCATCACTAGCACAGACTGGATACTGAGTGGATCTTTGAACATTCAGAGCTGGGTTTATATCCTGCAGAAGGTTATTAGAGGCTCACGTGTATTTTGCAGCCTTTTGTCTCATCCAGCCTTCTACTGAATGGGTTATGCTTGATATAGGAGAAATAATGGGACTGAGCAAAGGAAGAACCCCCTTTTACAAAACAAAGTATATTGCAATGACATTGAGGTCTACTTGAAATACATTTGTTGCTTCACAGAAAGGTGTGTCTAATAGTTATTTTTAGTATTGTAAGCTGTATCAAAAATGTTACCCCCAACTGTGCAAGTTACAGAAATCAGTTTCAAAGCCCAACAAAGTTTTCACATTTTTCTTAGGCAAGTCACACATGAGCCCCATAAAGACAAAAAGGCCATGGCTAATTAAAAAAAAAAAAAAAAAAAAAAAAGAAACAAAATCAGAAATTTAGTTTGGTTATAAATGAAAAGAACAAAACTTAAAATACTTTCTTTAAAATCCAGTATAAATTAACAGCTAGGTTTGACAAAGAATAATAATAAAAAAAAAGACTGTGTTTAAACTGTATCACAGATTAATACGCAGGGAAGGGAGTATTAATCCCTTTCAGATACCAATTCTTTAGCAATGTGCAACAGTTTATTTAATGTAAAATTAAAGAAAAAAGGCTGTCAATAGAGTAACTTTTTGTACAAGGGATTTAGGAAAAAGCGGGGGGGAAAAGAGACATTTTAACTTGCAAAAGAAAATATTCATAATGGCACAGAGTTCCTTTTCAGTGACTTCCTCTACATTCCTACCTCTTTCACACACTAAAAATTCCAGCGTGCCACGTCGCCCTGAGCCGGACAGAGCGTGGGAAGGGTCCAATTGCGTAAGATGTTCTTAAGGCAGCAAAGCTGGCTGCTTAACAGCAGATACTTAAATACTCAAAATAATTACAGAGATTAGCCAGAGCGCTGCCTACCTGTGGTGCCAAAGGAGCTGGGCAAACACACCCTCTCAGTGTGCATTTCGGGCTGAGGTGGGAGACACTGACCTTTGTGTGTTTACCAGGAGGCAGAATAGGACTTGCCACTATTCCTGGGAGACCAACAGGCTTCCAAGTGATGGAAGAATTCCCCAACCACAGAACTAATTATGCTGTATCAACCAGGTAAACATGACTCTCCCCCAGAAGTTAATTTACAGGCATGAAATATTTTTCCTTCGGAGTGGAATGGCAGAAACTCGAACTCCTAAGGATACCTTGCAGTACTGATAGCCCTAAAGTGGCATCTGCTCAAGCTGCTGCAGATAAAGGACAGTGTTTAGCAGAAATATGTGAAGAATCCCACATGGCAGTATTTCAGATGGCAAGCACTGGGGTGTGTTTTAGAAAAATCTGGGCTAATTTTAATTTTTCTGATATTTACTCATAGGCTCAGACCTACAGAGGTTTGGCACAAAATACTACATAGTAATTATAGCAAGCAAGACATTATAAAATACTTGTGTCTTCAAGGGATGGTAAACAAAAACCAACCAAACCATACAATAAAAGAAAAACTAAATACAGCAGTGCACTGCTCTGGGGAGCCTGTCCTATAAATACAGGTATCTGTATAGGTTATCCTGACATGATTCTAAGCATGCAAGCATGCACTCGCTTCCCGTTCCCCCATACATTTATAGGTGTAGATGTCTTTTGCTTTGGGGGGTTGTGGCTTTTTGTTTGGTTGACCTGGTTGCTGGGTGGAGACTTTTTTGTTCGGATTTGGGGGAAGCGGGGGGGGGACAAGGATGTTTTGTCTTGGGTTTTTTTAAATAAAGTTCCCTGCCTTGTCTACAGAGTTTTTTGTTCCTCTTGCAGTGGCAGTGCCAGTCATAAGAAACAAGCATTGAGCAATGAGCTGGAGAGAGAACTAAGAACACGGATGCTTAGTCAACATCAGGAAATTATTTCCATTTTAGAAGTCAGGAAGCTTTTCACGCATTACTCCACAAGTCTTTATGCCACGTTCTGCTGAAGAAGAGAATCTGCTGTCATGCCATACAAATGTAAACAAGTGTATCAACAACCTCTGGACTTAATTATACTTTATTGCTGCTCTTTTTTTCAGATTTGCACTACTACTCTCCCCAGATGGGAATGAACAACCCTAGATCTCTGCTTTGTTTTCTATAACATGCAAAGACAACAAGCTACTAGAAAGTTACAGGTGTAAGACACACCAAGCAATTTCAGAGATTTATCTGTAACAATTCCCTAATGGAAAAGTCAAAGAAAACATTCAAAGAAGTTTTAAGATGAACTAGGAGGACACTGTCTTGCACAGAATAAAACTTAAGCTAACTCACTGCAACATGAATCCACACAGGTGACTGCCATTAAACCACAGAATACTTGTACTTTTTGATTTGCTAATACACACTAGCCTGTGTACTGCCTTTTATTTTTGCTTTCAACTCAAACCCTGTAAGTCACTTGCTTGACAAAATACTACATTTGTCTCACAGAAGTTCTCTCTTAAGGCGCAGCCACAGCAAAAAGGCTAAGGAAAGGAAAAAAACATCTGAAAATATCTTCCTACAGTTCTGAAGCAAAGCTAAAATCAAAGCACAACAGCAAAGGGAAACCAGTTGCTGCATCCAATGCTATACATGCTTAAGATAGGCAATGCAATTCATGGCCAACAGAGACTGAGGGCATGGCACCTGTGTAATCAGGGAAGCAACCAGGGGTCCAGCCCCACACCAGCCAACCACTCCATTGTGATGGTTCCTGGTTCCTTCTCTAGGAGAACGAGCTGTTCCCTGGTACCCTTTTGAGCATGTCACTGGCAGACTGCACTGCTTGTGTCCTAAACCACAGGAACACTCCCCCTTCCCAGCAGGAACGCTGCTCCTCCTTCACAGGACTCATCCCTGTGAGGGCTCAACACACCTGTCCTGAGCATCAGCCTGGCACCCACCACCAGAAACACCTGGAAACCCAAAACAAGGATCATGCCCAAACCAGGAAATTGCAGGTCTCCTCTGTTGGGAGGGGAAACAGCACTAATTACAAAGTAATTAGCTTCTACTAGAAGTTTAATTGTGTCATTAAAGGAAAGGGTTGAGGTTACTGTTCTGCATTTGATACTCCTAATTCATATAACACCATCTTCTTTGAAATGGTTAAATTGATACAGATTCTGTATCCTGGGGGGATATGATCTATATACACTGGTTAACACAACGCTTGAGCGGGTATTACACCGGCACTATGTCACACAAGTCTGCCAGAGACAGTGGTCTCATGCAAGCTCAATCCTCTGTGCACACAGAATGAAAATGCTGAAGTGTCAAAAAATAGCTGCAGAACAGAGAACAGCATACAGGCATGACCTCCGTCCAATTTAGGAAATTAAAGATCAGGCTAAATTTAAGGGCTTCTCTGTTAATTTTATATCAGATTCCTCTACATTAGAAATGGGTCGGGGAGGAGTCATTTGACAATATTTGTACATGGGCTAATAATGATGCCACAGATAAAAATATAAAGAAAGAAAAGGTTTCATCACATATTCAGATGCTTAATAACTAGAACCAGCAAAACCTCAGAAGAACCAGAGATTAGGTGAAATAAAACTATGCTAATTTTCTTTAGGAAATCCTGAAGTTATTCTTTCAGGAAGGCAACTAACTGCATGGCTACGAACTGACTATTCCAAATGGCACATGGCACCACTCCCTGAGCAACCATCCCTGTGGGACAGTCGTTAACAGGGCAGGGTGGAGTAATCACACACTAACGACACATGCTAATTCCTAATTATCCTTCTAAGGAATACCCTGCAGGGCTGCAGGTTTTTCCCTTGTTAAATATCTGTCAGTTGCCCTGCTCTTTTGGTAGGTTTTTAGCAGTGAAACAACTGCTGCCTATATTAAACACTACATTCAGTAGGAAAATCGCATAGAACAAGACAATTCTAGGGATGTGAGTGGTGCTGGCCATGAAAAAAACACTCACTGCCAACTCAATGAGAGAAGACTCACACAGCTCATCTGCTGGTAGGGCCAAGAGACCAGTAAAGAAACAGCAAGAAATAAACTTCAGCATCAGTTAGGTAGGACTGGTTTTAGTGCCTCTCTCTACAGACAGACATCAACTTTAACTCCAGAGCCTTCCCAGCTATTCCGCATGTGCAGGAAAGCTTTCCATTTTAAAATTCTTTCTTACTGGAAACTGTTGAAATAATTCAAGGCTATATGAAAACCAAAGCACAGTCAGAAGCCATACTATAATCTACAAATTATATCTTCTTGTTCTACTTTCCAGGGCTCTTGTTACCAAAAATGGCCTTCAGCTCCAGTTCTAGCTACTCTTACAGAGAGTCAAGTGTTCAAATCTGGCTGCATCTCCACACAATGCTGTGTCCAGCAGGATGTTAGAGCATGTCCAGAGAAAGGCAGCAAAGCTGGTGAAGGGTCTGGAATATAAATCCTTTGAGGAGCAGCTGAGGGAGCTGGGGGTGTTTAGCCTGGAGAAAAAGAAGTTTGGGGAGACCTGATCTCTCCAACCACCTGAAAAGAGGTTGTGGTGAGGTGGGGAGTCAGCCACTTCTCCCACACAACAAGAGGACAAGCAGAAACAGCCTCAAGTTGCACCAAGGAAGGTTGAGGTTGGATATAGGAAAAATTTCTTCACTGAAAGAGTGATTAAGCATTAACAGGCTGCTCAGGGAAGTGGTAGAGTCACCTAGAAAACAAATAGATGTGTTACTTCTGATATGGTTTAGTTGGCATGGTGGTGTTTGATCAAAGGTTGGACTTGATCTTGGAGATCTTTTCCAACCTTAATGATTCTATGATGGGAATAGCAAGTACATCAGTGCACAGACATCATCCCACATCATCCTTATGCTACTGCCAGAGATAGAGGAACAGCTGGAGGTGTCTCCATCCCTGCTGTCACCCACCAGTAGCAGCCAACACAGAATTCATTCATCAGGTAGGTCTCTAGAGAAGCCTCTGGATATACCATAAACAAAGCCCATGGACTATAGACACCTTAGCGAATGCAAAAAATTGGCCACACAGAAGACACAGATGTTTAAATGAGGCTCAGAAACCATTCTTATAATGAGGGGAGACAGGTGTGTGGAAGTGCTGCAGAAAACTTCAAAGTATTAAAAACATTCTTAAAATACTCATAGGCAAACAGCATGCTTTCTATAAAGAAATACAAACTAGATCTTGACTGGATGGCAAGAAGTGACAGAGAGAAAAATCAAAAGCTGAAAAATTTAAACATTACTGGGGTTCAAAAAAAGGCATGGGCGACAACATCCAGTGCTATTAGGATGAACATCGTGTTTGCCATCAGATCTTTTTGGCAAGCATCAAGTGGTGTTACTGATTTGTGATCTACGGAATGTCCTAACAAGTTTTTCAGTTGATAAAACAACAGAATATGCATTTAAAAAACTTAATATAGTGTTGCATCTATATAAAAGCCTTGTACATAAGCAACGTGATGCCCGCACTTTTTCAAAGAAGGCACATGTTCAAAAGTTACCAGAGAATAAAGTTTAATTGAAAGAAAGTAATAAAAATAATAATAATAAAAAAACAAACTGTTCCAATTCAATTCCTAGAATCAGCTTTGGGCAATTAAAATAGATATTAAATTCCCATTAATTTTAAATCTTCAACATTAAAAAAAAAAGGTTGTGCACTACACTTGAAACAATAAAGCATGCTCTTGTGAAAGATCTCATCATGAAGCATTTGCTGTTTTTAAATATTTTGAACACTTTGAAAGTTTTACTCTAAGGGTGAGATCCTATCATTGTCAAAAACATTCAAGAAGGCATTCAAAATACTGATGAAAATTCAACAATGCGATTGTGAATGCAGGGAACCATGTAAAGACATATTTTGTGAGAGATAGCTGCACTGTCCTAGGACAATAAAAATATCCTCATATACATATAAGGTATTTATAAAAGGGGAAATGTTCTTAAGGTAACATCATAGTCTCAAAATGCACCTTCTTGAAAATCTTATCTGTGAAATGCTTTTGGCTTGCTTCTCCCAGGCCCCTAATCCCATCTAACTTGTTAGAAACTATTTTATTAACAGTCCAAGGAAAAAATCCCTCCAAAACATTTGCTAACACTGCAGGATCAAGGACCTTCAACTACACAGTACAAAATTTATTAGTCCAGACAATTCAGGCAACTTATTTTCATACAAAGTTTAATTTTATTTAATTACATCCCAAATACTTGTTTGTATGCCAGACACCTCTACCACTTTCCAACTGCTTCCTGAATTCACAAAAGGACTTTTTTGTCAATGTTTTGTTTTTTAACTTGATAGCATTTTCTCGCTGGTTTTGGTCTGAATCCAGATGAGTGTTAAATGTTTTAGATGTTCTCACATTATCTATTTGCACTTGATCAACCTGCTTGATTTTCAGATCAACTGAGAAAGTTTTTGCCTTCTGTGGCACATCCTCTCCCTTTCACAGGCTGCCTCAGCAGCTTGGCCAACCTTTGTGCACCCAGCCACACAAAAGACATTCCCCCACGTCTGCTTCACCCTCTTCACTCCTGTTGGATGCCGTGGGCTAACCCAGAAGGGAGCCTTCACCCAAAAACACTCTGCAAAGTCGAGGATGTCAGCTAGAAGAGAGGGGCTGAGGCACAGGCTTCGCCTTCAATCAGACTGATTTAGATCTACCTGCTCTCACAGCAGAAATGTGCTGCCGTATTTGCCAAAGAGGCCCAGTGGGAGCAATTAGACAGAATATTTACAAATACAGCACTGCAACTAATGCTGATATTTACTGCGACTAAGATATCTGATACATCCACACTCACGTACACACAGATGTACGATGAACAGAACTTTGTGACATAAATATCAGTGCGGGGAAAAAAAAGGATCACATTTCAGTAGATCTATTTTAATGTGTGAAAAATAAAAGCTGCTTCCCAAAACCTTAGCCGTGGCAAACAGGTCTATCATTCAACCTTAGAAAAAGGCAATACAGCAAGAGCCAAAAGCTCTTTTGCGTTCAAAATTATGAACGAATTTCCCTTTTGCTCTGAAGCAATGCAAAGACCAAGGGAACCCTTATCTGAACTCTGATTTAAGTTGTTGCTGCAGCCACCATGATTAATTTGAAATCTCAGCTGACATTACTAGAATCTCCTTCGAATGCTTCATGTGTTACCCCAGCTTATGTTATTCAGAAAAATCTCTAGCTCAGAAAAACAAACAGCTTGAAGGCTGGATGACATTTTATCCACTCCAATCCCCACAGTTCTCTGGATCTTCAGAGAGGATTTAAAAAACAAAAAATTTTCGCAAAATTAGAGTAACCTTGCCATTTTTTTCTACAGAAAAATAATAATAAAAAAATCCCAAACATAAAAAAAAAACAAAAAACCCACACCACTATCAAAAAAATCCACTCTTATTTTCTGCTTCTATGAACAGAGAATAATAAGGAATTAGAGACCATATTATGTTGACTAGAAAATAATGAGAAAATTGAAAATACATTTATTATCAAAAAGCTACATAAACATAAAGTTATGATGAGCTAAGATTGCCACTCCTGGATGATACTCATAATGGTTTTGGTGAGGTCCCAGTAATCATGAACTAGAAGTTTAAAATGGGAATTCAATAAAAAAAGTTAATGAACAGTATGCAAAAAAGTGCAAAGTCTTGCCAAATCAATAAAGCAATTTGTCAGCAGACACAAGCCACAAAACCTTATCTTCACATTAAGTTCCGTTTGCTCAGATAAGTAATTAAACCAGCAGTCGCAGCTCTGCAACTTTAAAGGGGGAGGGAAAAAAACCTTCCTAAGTGTCCCAATTCACTGGTAATAGCAATTCCTTACATTATCAGGACTTTCTTATATATCCCACTGACAGTAACCATGCTCACAGCAAAGCAGCTGACTTTGAACATGCTGACCTTGAGCAAGCAAACGACCTTAGCAGCATGTACTTCTGGCTTATTTCATTGCAACAGCGAAACAGCCGCACCATCTATAGAAGTCCAGAGTCTCTGGCCACCACCCCTGACTATTTTAAGATATCCCAATACACTTCAGTGATGCACAGTTCAAAGTGATAGAATAACATCTGCTAGCATGTTGAAGTGCGAGTTGTTTACAGAGGCATTTTTAGCTTGTTCTCATACTAGGCTTCCCTAACTGACAGAAAAATCAATTTATTAATAGAGCTTTGCTTCTCTTTTAAATATCTAAGCCCCAAAATTTAATAAATATTGAGCAAGAATTTTAGGCATTGTGAAAGGAGAAAAAACAAGACGTCCCACTCTAGATAAAGCTTATTTAGAAACTTCAAGTATGTGACAGTAATGAGTGGACTTGAAAAGGCACTTGCTTCTCAAGATGTCAGTTTTGCACAACTCCTCACCCCTTGGTCATCACTATAAAGAAAATCTGTAGAAAGATAGGTGTTTATTTATACAGAGGTTTTTAACTTCTGTTTAAATATACACAAGTTGTATGTTGAGCTGATGTTAGAAGATAATCATCAAGCTACTGGGATGCAATGGTTGTGTTACTGAGTCATAATAACCCATCCTGCTGACAACCTGAACCTACAAAGAGAAAACATTTCATTTTAAAAAACCACTCTAGGGAGTCACTGTCAGTTTGTGTTCTCTGGAGTCCCTGAAGTGACAAGGACTACATCTAACCAAGTTACAAAGGTCACTGAGAAAACAAGCCTCTTTGGGAATTTATGGCCACAAGAAACTTTTTCCTGATTTTGAAGGAACGTATGTAAGAAATCAAATAAATTGCATAAGTTTGAGGGGGACAAAACCAGCATAAGCTGCTGTTGGTTTATTCTGAAGCTGAAAAAGCAATAAATAAAAAGCTGTTCTAGTCCAATAGTGCCAGAGCACACACTGTCCTCCTTGCTGGAGCACAGCTCATGGGCAGTAATTAAGCCACACAGTTCAACTATTTTATTGTTTTTCCAAAACCCTTTAAAACAGGAGAGACCATATCAGATCAAGCCACTCTTTGAGCTGGAGCAGAACTGACTGGGCAAGTGAAAACAGTGGCAGGACCATAGGACACAGCGACTCTGTCCACTCTGATCCTTCATGGGAGAGGAGGGTAAGAGAAGGAGAGGGGGAAAAGCCTGCTCTCATCCACCAGGAATACATCCAACAGCAATTTTTCCATCTCTCTGAGCTCCATTGCAACACTATTGACATTTGGCATTTTGTCTGGAACAACTCTGTTGATTAGCAACTATCCTTAGATGGAAGGCTGGAGGGAGACCATCACTGTCTGACTGAGGAATGAGTTGACTCCACGGAGTGCATCTCCTCACATCACTTGCTCATCCTTACGAGTGCACTGCTGAATATCTGGGATCGTATTTTACTGCTGTCACCACTGGAGCAGAAAAACATTTCTGAGCCACACACGTCTCTTAAAAACCAGACACCTTCCAATCTGCCAGCACTGAAGTTGTCCATCAGCCTATAGCAGGTTCAGCTGGTGCCCCGTTTAATATGGAGATCAATTATATTGCTTCCCGCTCATTTCATTTTCCCGATGAGTTTGGCTATGCTAAACAGCACCTTGCACACAGACCAGCGGATGCCAAAGGGAACATCCTTCCATCAGGAAACGGCTTGTTCTCGAAACATATTTTCAGTAAAGTTTCCAGCTGTGCTCCAGCAGCAGAATAATCTGGCACACCATGAGGATGACGATGTTTTCTTTGGAGAGAGGAGTTGAAATAACCATCGAGGCAACCAGACAAGCCACTGTTCAAATCCCTCTGGAGGTTGTGCACCAGGAGCATGAAATGAAGCAACACGCTCACTCCTACAGCTGCAGTGGCTACTGTTAAATCCATGATATAAGAAGGATTTGATGAATGATGAGTTTTGGAAGGTTTACTGAAGTCTCATTTTCAAAATCATCTTAGGAGGACAACCCAAACTAAATCAACACGAAGGTGATTCTCCTTGGGGGAAAAAAAATGAAGCAAAACTCCCTGAAGATTTATCTCTGAACACAACACACACTTCCCAGGACAACAGAAAGGAAGGTAACTTGGCTTTCTGAAGCAAATGGGCAGGACTACCTTGAGCATTTCAGATCACTCGACTCTTCTGGGAGGGCGCTGCTCATTGGAGCCTGTTGTTTTGAAGCCCCTCTTCTCACACATGCTTCCCTAAAAGCATCTCATCTCAGGAGAGAGGCAAAACAAAGACAAATTACTTCCAGGGGGAAACACCATGCCCTGGGAAAACTTTCCATTTCACCAAATGAGCAAAAAAGACCAGATTTAGAAAGAAATGTTTTGAATCCCCTCCTCCACCAGCTCACTGGGTGATAAGGGGAATAAAAAAAGCTTCCCATTTGGGATGCAACACTCCGTTTTTCATGATTTGGGGTGCATACCATGCCCATAAATGACAAAAGCTGTATGTAAGGACATTTTCTTTTGAAAATATACACACTGCGTAGTTATTTACCTCCTTAGATCACTCATAAAAGGTCAACAGTCTTAACGTGTGAGACCAGCAGCAAAGAAAAGGCTCCAAATACCAGATCTCTCTAGTCCACAGCTATTAAAATCCAGACCAGCATAAAAACAGCATGTAAGCACAGACACTGTCTTTTAGGGCAAGAATACTAAGAAGTACATTTCTTCTTTAAAACAAATAAAAAAATAATCATCTGTGGCTTCAGATGGTGTTTAGTGGTTAGTATTTATTCATATCCATGCTCTACAATTTCTAGCAATACAACAGCCAGGAGCTTCCAAAGGGCAAAGAAATGTCAAAATCTATTTCTCATACTTGTTTTAACCCTTTTCTTATTTTCCTTTTGCTTGACATAATTAGAAACAGGAACACATGAAGTCATTATCCAGTTTGTCTCCATTTTTCTGCTCGTTTATACCCTCTTAAAATTCAATTAGTCTCACTTTTTTAGGACCTCTTTACATACAAAAGTACTGTAATACTTCCAATAGTCATCATCATGTCACCTCTCTCTCTGCTACAGGCTAAGGTAAGTGAGCCCCTTATCCATTCACCTGGCTGTACTATGTTCCCTGCCTTAAGTCTTAATCCTCTTATTACTTATTTTTCCAACTCATTACTCACTTCCTCTTAAGGATGCAAAATAGTGGCACTAGCATTCAAGATAAACACCATAACATTGCAGTTTGTGGCATTCTCCATTCTCACAATCATGAGCTCACTGTGGTCCTGAGAGCTAGAAAAAAGAAGCAGTGATAAGACTGGGGGGGAAACCCAACAACAAAAACAACCGTGAACAGCCTTTTCTCTTTATTTTGTTCTTCAGAACTTCCACGGGGCATTCTGGCAGATGTGGGGTGAGAGAACGTGGCACAGGGATGGAGTTATCATCCCTGGAGCAGGATGGCACCAGCACCTCAAGGTTGAGAAGCAAACCCCAATGCGGCTGGGCTGCAGCCTTTCTCCCCCTCACTCCATCCTTTTCTAGGACCTCAGACCCTAAAATAGTCATTTTAAAACAAAGTATTTCCTCTTAATAACTTTTTTCAAATTCTTGGGCGTGGCTGAGTGATTTTACACACCAGAAAAGGCCAGGTTCACATCACATTTGCTTAGGAAATATCAATATAGATGTCAAAACCAGCCCATTCTTGAAGCAAACCTCAGGCACTGTCATCTCTGATCAGGCAAGGATCCCCACTGTGAGTCACAACTAAACTCATGCCAATACACATCCAGCTCAGCACAGAAACCATTTTCAAACATTGTACACAAGAATAAGATGTGATCACACTAACAAAAAGAAGTGCTGTAAGGAACTAACAGGTTTTTTTTAAAAAATTCCAATTTGAACTCTAGTTGGATTAATTTAGCCTGAAGTTTTAAATAAAAATCTATTTAAATAACTATTTTCTTGTAAAATAACTTAAAAACACATAGCACCACTGAACTTAAGGGACAAAGAATAAAAAAGGGGAAAAGAAAAAAAAAATATTTCAATAGCAGTCCCAACTGCTGCTTGATTTTTAAAAGGGTTTGTTTTAACGTATCATAGTCAAACAATTCAAACCTGCACTATCACTCCCAGCCTTTTCCAATACAAAAAGCATTTAAGTACAGTCCTATTTTACAAAGTAGCTCCTTATTTTATTGACAAAAAGCACAATCTCTTGCAAAATAAATTCCATCTCAATACAATGTATTCCCTGAAGGCCCTTCTCATTCTTCTTTAAGGCTTTTCTCTTCAAATTTCCCTGGCATAATCTATTTTGAGACCTTTTGAATCAAATCCCTATTTTCTGATATTATTTACACTAGTCAGGTGCTTCCAAAGGAATAAAGAGAAATGTTGAGAAACTACTGGTAGAGAGCTATGCATCCACAATGAAATCCAGCATGCTAAAAACCTTTTCAGGAGTAAAACTTTTGCTGAAAATAATTCTGATATATAGTATCTTTTTTTTTTCCCCCAAAATTATCTCAACCACAATTTATATATTTATATAAACACCGAAACCATTCAAGTAGATGGACCCTAAGATTTTTTGTATGTCCTTTTTATTTTCAAAAATTACTGACCTAAATGCTACTTTATAGAAAGATTTTAAAACTATACAGACAAAAAAATATGATCCTTTACTGAACAGCCTGAATATTTACAAAGCTGAACTTATCTAGAACCTTGCAGAATTCATCCCATCTTTTTAAGCCTGGCCCATTTTCATCCTGATGGGCCCAAAACCGCCATGCCTGATATGGTGTACAGCTATGGCACCAAAATAAACTCTCAAGTGACTTCATTTCTTATTCCTTCTCATGCACATTTTTGTGTAACATGGGCAAGCATCAATCCATATCGTTTCCTAATTTAGTTTTCTGTTGATGAACTCTGTGTCATTTTTAAACCCTTTGCTGCAGTTTGCAATTAAGTAATAGAGAATGCAGGTGATGAATTAGAATATTTTATGTGAGTACTGTACATGAAATGTACTTGTTTACAAGCCACAGTCGAAAAATAGTTAGATTCTTCTGGTAGGAACTCCAGTCCTTAATTTCATCAAGCCTGGAATTGCACTGCACAAGTTTCCCTTTCCAGAATGAATAGCTATGAAATATTTAAAATTTTCTTCAGAGTACTCATTATCTGAGTTCACTAGCTTCTCCCTGAATTGGCAGACAGGCAATACACAGGGCATACTAGTGCCAGTGATGCAAAGCAGAACTGAAAAGGTCTTCAATCAAGACAAGTTCAGCTTATGAGGAAAACAAAAGGACTAAATATGGGTATTTTTTAAATGTCACACAGATTGGATAATTATATAAAGAAAGTTTTGCAAAACAAACAAAATATCAACAAACATACATCCATTTTGAGGCAAATATAGAATGCAACCATGTACCAAAATCACTTTAAATGCCCGCCTGGTATCACCTCAAACATTTCAGTATCCTGTCACTCACTAACTCCAGAAGTTCACTGGAGTTCACAGCTGCTGAAGGCACTCAGTCACAATGGAGTTTCTAAGAACTCAGGAAAATATTTACAAGTTCTGGAGAAAAACAGAGGCTTTTACATAATCTTTGGCAACAGCATATAGAAGTATGGAACTTCTACTACTCTGTCCAGCTGCTTACAGGAATAAACCCATCATGTCAGGAAAGCAGGAAAGACATCCTAAACAAGCAAGCAAAAGATCATTTTTTTCTCTTTTCCTCTTAAGAAGTCTCATCAGCAGTCTCAAAATAACAGTAAATTATGACTTCAGAGTGCAACACAAAACATACTTGTAGAAAAAAAAAATCAACACTGTAAAAACATTCAAAGCAACTATTCACATTCAAAATGGCAACCAGACACTTAATCTTCGTATGGCTTATGTTCTTAGATGATTCTTATATTTTCTATATTATTCTTGTTACCTGAAATAGTAGTTACTTAAGCCATTAACTTTCATACTAAAATCTTGTCCCACTGAAAGCTAAAAGAAATAAGAGACACCTACCTGTAATACCGAGATTGTAAATAAGTGGAACAAATAGTCTTTGATACATGGCTGGCAGACCCAAAGTCTATTACTTTGACCCGGTAAGGCTGCCTAACAGGATCCACCAACATAATGTTCTCTGGTTTGAGGTCAGCATGGATTAAACCTAGACTTTTTAGTTTTTTCAGTGCAGTGGCCACCTGTTGCAGAATAGGCCGTATTACTTTCAGTTGCAGGGGGCTGAATTTGTTTTGTTTCAGGAAGTCGTATAAATTCTGCTCCAACATCTCAAAAACCAGACAAGTATGGTTACGATGCTGAAAGCACTCATAGGCTCTCACGAAGTTAAACTCATCGGCATTCTCAGTGCTTAGTCTCGCTAAGATGCTCACTTCTATTTGTCCTTGGCGTGCGTACGAAGGATGATTCTTCAAGATTTTGATTGCCACAATCTCATTTGTCCCCCTTTTCCAGCACTTCACTACTTGCCCAAAGGTCCCTCGCCCAAGGAAATCCAGAACTTCGTACGTGTTTTTCACGGAGCACAAAACCTCATGCTGTACTAACTGGTAATCTCCATCTCCGCTTGTACCACCTGGTTTCGCAGTCGCAGCCGTCGTCACGACCGTCACCGGGTTCCCTACGTTGGTTTGCAGCATCGCAGGCAGGATGGACAGTTCGTCGACAATCTGCATCGTGCTGTTCTGATTATCCAGCTCTTCACTCTTACGCTTCAATCCACATCGCTGGGGTCCTTCCAGGATATCTGACCGGCTCCCTTGCGTCCCAGTCCGAGGTGCCTCCAACTGAGGTTGCTGCACCCACGCTGCCAACGCTTTTGTAGCACCTGCAGTATTTTTTAAAGCAACAGCATTTGACTGCAACCAGAAGTTCTGTCCTCGAGGTCTATCAAATGGGTTTTTAGTCTGAAAGAAAGTACTAACCCTGTGGGGAGAAATTCCAAAGTTTTTACCATTCACATAGATTTGTGGGTAGGTTCTTTCGTGGTACACGCAACTGCTTGGTTCTAGTTTGAGTTTCTTCACACTACAAAAGGCACTTGACTGGGTTTGATAAACATATGGTGGATAGACCAAGACTTGTGAGGCCATACCTACGGAGGGAAAGAAAAAGAAAGAACAAGTGAAAATTACGCACATTGCTAAGTTTTCTAGCAGCTTCTGCTAAAAAAAAATCAGGACATGAGTATATCCTCCAAACAAGCTGCTCTGATGTTGTTCCATATTTTAGTGTTTTATGGCTGACACAAGGCTCTCGTGCCTTACCAGTGCACACACTCCAGCACACAAGGACTTTGGCAGCAGCAGGTTACTGCAGTTGAGTGCATGGGGCAGGACTGAGACAGTCTGCAGCAGGCCACTACGTGTAATTTTTCAAGTGCAAGACCTACCTTTGAGCTATTAAAAACTCAGCCTTCATTTAAACCCTCCCACCATTTCTACATACAAAAGTATCACAGTGCTCAGCAACACAACTGAAAAACCCATTCAAATACTTATCTATGGTGACATAAAATAACCCAGAAGTTCTTAATTGTGAGACAATGCTATGTGTTACACAAGGTATCCAACCTACTCACTGGAAGCACCACCAGGCTTCAGAGAACAGGCAGACAAATGACACAACTGTCAAAGCTTGAAGAATTTCACTGGGATGAAAGTGAAAGTGATCAAGCCATGTGATGGGGCCCAAAATAACTTCAGGACATGTGTATGTACACATAAACAGCCACCACTTTCCAGTAAATTACGATGTACAGTAATCTAATCCATTCACAAAAGGCAGGTGCTTTTCCCAAGTGATATTGCACAAGTTTCTACATCAGTGGCACACTCATCAGGGGCAAAGGCACTGAGTTTACTTTCCAGTCTCCTCTTTGCACTGTCCCTGCTGTCCCCTTACAGACCTTTCTAGCACATAATGCTAAACACTATGAAAAAGGCCCTGGATGGACCTCAGTGTAAATGACTCCAAGGTTTCAGGGAAGTTATGGCTTATACCAGTCCGATCAGCTCCCAGAGACAAATTCAATACCAATAATACCTTTATTAAATCACTTAATCATACCAAGCACATGAAAATTCTGGTAATAGGGATTTAAATTGCAGATGAGCAATGTAAAACTTGAGCCAGACATTGCAATGACTCTGATCAAACGAAAACTAACCAAACACACAGCATAATTATTCTGAAGCTGTGATTTGATTTATGCAAATTAACATTTAGATATCTTAACAGCAATTAAAATAATCATACCAGCACCTCAATTTAGCATCCTCAAATGGGTTTTGTCCCAGCTGTAGAAGAAAACTTCAAAGCCCTAGCTCTCCAAAGCTATTTGCCCAGAGCCAGATGATGGAGAAGGCTGGAGACAGACAACAGCTGGGCTCCCTCACCACCAAACATGATGGCACTGCCATTGCCTCCTGCTCCACACCAAGGATTTAAAACTATTAACCTCAAAACATAGGTAAAAATCTCCCAACTTCCTGAATTCTCTCCTAAATAACATATTCCATTACAAGCTGCTTAGTGCACAGAATAAGCATATTATCAACTATGGGACTTGCCCACTTTTCTCTAAGAATTATATTTAAATCAATCACTTATCCTGGTCACATTACTTAGCTATCCAAAAATCAGCCCTCACTGACTGCCCCAGAGTACACATATGCCCAAGTCTCTTTGGAGCTTCCAGTGGCACCGGCACAGTTCCAGCCAAAATAAACCTTCTGTCAGCAGCCTACCATTTCTCCAGTTCTTCTGGGATGACTCAAATACCACATTTGCCACATTTACTCCGAAGACACCAAATTATGAAAATAATGTTTGGGTTTCTTTTCTTAAAGCTTTTCCAAGGTTCCTGCTAAAAATACTCTGCTTGCTTTTTCACCGGAATCCCCACTTACTCTTTGACATGCATGTGCATGGGAGAAGTAAAATATTCAACCTCAAAAAACTTCCACACTTCAAAAGCAAAAAACCTGTCCCTCTTCTCAAGGACACTCTGGAGTGTTATCCCACAGTTTGCTGACAGTAGGGATCAGACGCCAGCATCACCTTCATGACTCAGAGACAAATGTAAATGCTGGGCTGGCCCAGAGGCACAGCCACACCACCAAGCCCCTGGGCAGGAACAGGTCCAGTGCACTTCCCAAGAGGAAGGAACCAGGATGGCTGGCCCACAGGAGAGAGCCTGGCTAAGCTGCAGCAACCCCAGAAGGTCCACGTGCCCTGGATCTGCCACAGCCAAACAGCAAACATCTTGCTCTATTTAACTTCTGGAGAAGGTTCTTGCCATGCAAGCACGTCACTAAAGCTAAGGGCATTAAATGATGATGGTTACTTTGAAAAAGAAGCAATAAACCTACACTGCAGTTAAAGATGTTTTCAGGAGACAGGACAACAGCCAAATGTGGGGGAGAATGGGTGGAGGGCAGTCCTCCAGCAAGGCAAGAGGACAATTAAAATTCTCACCTGAGCCTATTGGGACTACCTGTGTTCAAAAACAAGTAAGTTTTCTATAGCTCATGCTGTTCAAACCAGTCCAGAAGGTCTGGAAACACACAGTCCCTGCTTTAACATTAATTTCAGTTGAACAAGAAAAACCAGGCCATCTATCATCTTTTGGAGTTTGTGTGTTTCTTACAGATCTAACTACATGACCTTGAACTCCAACCACAGCAACATCTCTGTTCTCAGATAAGAAGTGTTTACTGAGTTATTACAAGAACATTTTCAGCAACTCAAAAAAAAAAAGTAATAATTAAGCACTAAATAGAAGAGATAAAGTATTCTGGAAGAACAATCTTTGATACAATAATGAACTGAACTGATTCAGATTGAACTAAAAAAGGTAAAATTTTTCTCCAGAAAAATAAAACTTAGGGGGTTTTAAAAGCATCTAATTTCTTACCTTCCCCTAAACACTTCTTCATAACCTCCATTATTTTGCTTGTCTTTTTCTAAACATACACTTCAAAATGCCAATCTCATTTGAACAAGACACAGTATCTTCACATAACCAAGGAATGAAGTGTTTCTGTGAAACAGGCACATAAAAATCTTGCATAATCCTATACCTGACACTGCTTGAGGACCTCGGCCATGCACTCACACTATACATTAACATATATGCAATGAAATCCATCAGAACAGCACATAACTATCCAATACAATCAGCTTCTGGAGGGCTCTGTTTTGAGAAGTTAAGTTTATAAATAGAATTGATTTCCCCCCACCCAGTGGAAAACAAAGCCCCACAGTCAGCATTGCTGGACAACAAACCTTGAAGAGAAAGAGAAAATACCACAACATCCTCTACTATAAAAGCACTGCCATAGTGTCGGGGCTTTTTTGCTGGGTTGGGGTTATGGGTTTTTTTGGGGTTGGGGGTGGTCTGGTTTTTTTGGTTCTGTTTTTTTCTTGTGTTGGTTATTTGTGTGGATTGGGAGCTCTTTCATTTATTTTTTTTTTACTATTCGGGGGATTCAGGCTACAGTGCAATCCTATGGATAGCTACCTTGGAAAGAGTAGAGTT
The DNA here is from genome assembly GCA_035221455.1 of Xenops minutus. Taxonomy (NCBI): domain Eukaryota; kingdom Metazoa; phylum Chordata; class Aves; order Passeriformes; family Furnariidae; genus Xenops; species Xenops minutus. The sequence goes on along the minus strand of JAWWEE010000158.1, from coordinate 2,554,973 downwards.
AGCACGTTGGAGGGGTTTTCTGGTGTCTTCTTTTTTTCTTATTTAAACCAGGTCTTGTAGCAGAAGAAAACAATACACAGCACATTTTCATTTAGCAGGAAGTGGATCTTTCTTCCCCTCCTTGTCAAAGAGCATTTCACTGAGTTTATATATCTTTCTGCATATTATAGAGACTATTCCTGCTTCCTCATACAAACTGAAGCTTGTCAGACCACATCTACATTCACAAGTTCAGCACCAGAATAAGAGAGGGAAGTGTAGAACAAAGCCAGTGCTAAAGAAAGGAAAACCTTCTGTGTTCATTTCAGGGAGGTTACTTGAGCCTGAACACTCATGAGCAGCTGGTGTACATCTTCAAGTTAAATTTAATTTAACATAAAAACAAAACATGTGTACTAGAAGATCCCTTCAGCATGCCAATCAAAGCAGAGTGAAAAAACCATCAGAAGAAATACTGAAAAGTGCTGTCTCCAGGTGACATACCACAGGCAGCCTCTGGTTACTTGAGTAGCTTCAGGCTTGTCTTTCAGTTTTACTCTCAGAGAAGTCTGTTCTTCCTACACACACTTTTAAAGCCCTCTTCTCCTACCACAAGCACAAGGAGACCCTCATAACTTCACTCCAGCACAGTGACTGCTCTGGGCAGTGGCACATACAAGCTGAAGTTGACTCTGGAGTGCTCCAGTTTGTGTTCCCCCATACTGCCTCTCACCTCACATGCCAGACACTACTAGGGAATGCTGCAGAAGATGTGGAAGAGAAAGGCTCTCCAGACACCTACCAGCTATTATTACCTCTAGACAGGCTTCCTGATAAGGAAGGAGTCTTCTTGGTCTGAAGACTACATGTGGCTTAACAAACATTAAAGTACACAAAACATGTGACTTCTAATCAGAGCCAAGACTGTGAATTCCGTCCTTCCAAAGAAAGTACAAAGTAATTAAGTAAATTCATTGCTAATTCATTTAAATGAGTTAATGAATGCACTTTCACGAAGTAATGTCAATGAATAGGAGGCATTTCACAATTTGCTCCCCCAATCAAGCTTCCCTCCCCAGAAACTGAGTAGCAAACCACACAGACACATCTCAGCAAAATGAAACCCCTCTGCTTAACATCTTGCTAATGTTCACCTAACTCTAACAACGCTGGCAAATTCAGGAACATGACCGACTTGGCAGAGTGTGACAACCTCGAAAAGCACAGGCTGTTTCAGGCCTGACCACCATTAATAATTAACTACACATTGACATTTCCTCATGACTGAGTAAGGGGGGGGGGGGGGGGGGGGGTGGTAGCAGAGGAACTAGTTAGAAAGGCCACTGCAGAGGAGCCGAAGCAAAATTGCCACACTACACCCTTAATTCCTTTGCAAAATACCCAGCTCCTTTTACCTGCCCCAAGCAGTGCAATCACCGTGTTGCTACCTCTGTAGAAAATCCCCGTCACGCAAAGCCCAGCCAACAGCACCCACCTAATAACAGAGTTAAATTATAACTCAAGAAAACTTGTTTTCCAGCTTCTTTCAGGCCTCCATGGGATCCAACACACTCGCATCCAGGCAGGCTTTCTAAAAGCTCCATAACTTCCAGCAAACACACGATTGGAGCTTACGCAATGTTTTGTTTACATTTTGCATCGCTTTGGAAACACTCTAAGGATATTAACTGTCCTTTTTCCCCAGGTAAAACAATTATTCTTTTTATATTAGGTGCCACCCAACTTCACAAGTTCTTTAGCAAATAGAAAGGTGAATTAGTTGCCCTCTCTTTCCCCCCCACAAGAAACTTTATTACCAGTAGTAGCAGCACCTTTGATATTGTTTATTTTGGATGTGTAGCCGAACAAGCTGTACTGATGTGAGTACTTTCATACCCACGACCCCTTCACCCTGAGGAACTCCCTTACTCCAGCTGTATGATTAGTAACAAAGCACTGGCAATTGAGGTTTCATGCAATTTATAAAGGAAAACACATCCACAGACAGTGCAAAGTGTCCAGAAATACAAGCCCAGAGAGTCCCACCCTCTGGCCACCTCAAAACCAGCTCTGTGAGCAGATCTAGGACCCACAGAAGGGAGGGAGCAGAGGAAAGGAGAAAGCACGAGGCTGTTTCAAGTAACACATGCCATGTGAATCCTTGCATAACCACAGAGGCAATTCTGGACATGAACTGCACAGGCACACACACACTCCACCACAGAGAACTGCGAGATGCAGAGGCAGCTGATGATACTTCACCAAAGAGGCCAACACCCAGTTCTAAGGGTTGCAACCAGAGACACACAAGTTTAATGGCAAAAGAAATTACTACAACCTTTGATTAAAACACACCAGATACTTCAGAGCTCTGGAATTCTGTCCCATGACACAGCAGGAAAATTCAGCTGAGCCGATGGTAGCCTTTGGCCAACATGAAACCTCAGTCCTGCAGAGGTCAGTGGCAAAGGTCGAGGCTGAAAGGCCAAATGTTGGTTCCAAGCTCGGGGAGGGTCTTCGTGGGAAGCAAATGACACAAAGATTAAATTTTGCATTTGTAAAACTTAGTTACTAACCACCTGAGAAAAATGTTACAGGGCTGACTTTAGATTTGTGCAATCAGCAATATTTGTAATCAGACACTGCCGATGTTGCATTAGTACCACAAACTGAAAATGTAAATTCATTTAAGTGTTATACAAACTAGTCTCAATTGCACCATTGTCTCAATACTCGGAAGCAGAATTGACGCCATACACTGAACACAAACATATTTTATATAAAATATCAGAGAACTCCTATGACTCAACCCTGTCATTAGTGCCAATAGCAGTACTCAAGAATACAATCGCTATATTCATATTTTCCACAAATATCAAAAGCTAAATCTTGTGATACCAATATGACTGCAATCATAGCTAAAAAGATAAATGAAACAATACTTCAGGCATTTACTTTCCTTCTGGGCAAGATGCTGCTGTGCAACTGAAAAGCAAGCACAAGCAGAGCAGTATCAGCCATCAGCCCCGAATGAGAACATGCCCTCCAAATCAGAATGTGCCACCATCAACACAAACAGTGCATTTCAACCAGCCGGGGCTTTGCCAGCCTAATCTCTTCTTTTATAAGGCTAATTCTTTTAGACCCTGAAAACAACAGGCACACTGAAATACAAGTCCATAACAGGGGTGATCAGGAGAGCCCACACCTTCGGGGTCTGCGCAAGGATGTATTCAAACTACTGATGCTCTCTGTCACTCTTCAATGCAGCAAGAGTGAGGACGTAAAGCCACAATTTTTCCATTGTTGTATTTCCAAAAGATTTTGCCACCTTCCCCAAAGCAGAAATAAAATTTGATATAGGGGATTATCTCAAACTGCCTGTTGATATATTACCTGTTCAAATGCTGTTCTTTTTAAAACAAACCTCTTACTTATGTAGGCCATTTTTCCTTCTTATTTCCAGCAATTTTATTTTTATTTCATTGTTTAATTTTGTGTTCTTAAATCTGCTGGGCTTTGGTTAGAACCAGAAATAGACCAACCCCAATAAGCAATTTATGTAGAAGCTTCATTTCAGCATAGCTCTAGACAATACCTGTAAGACTATAAATCAAGAAGGATTTTTCCTTGTAGCTACCTCGGCTTCACAGAACAGCTGGTAAATCAGCACATCTGCATGCACATGAAGGGGTCCTATTTACCTAAAGCTCATCAAGTCCCCTGAACTACTCAGAGTGGAGGAAATTCATACAAAATTCTCTTTCTCCCTCTTACCAGAAAAGATTTTTACCTGGACTAAATAAAAAAATGCACCATACACCAGTGCAACACCATAGAATCACTGTTCTCCTGACAGGACTTGCACATTAAGTTTGCAACAGCACACACACAAATAGCCTGTTGAGCTCATTGAGTCTGACATGTGATGCAAAAATTTGCAAATCAGGCTCTCCTTTACCAAGGAGGGGAATAAAACTGTTGCCAACACATGGAGAATGACCTAGCAGTAAGCAATATTTGAGTTAACACTTTCCTCAAATACATGGAAAAACCAGTTCCTCTTCCCAAAGCATATTCAACTCCTTCTGCAACAAAAATGTTAGAGTAAATAAGAACCTTAGCCCTTTTTTTGGTTTAAATCTGACTTAACTGTAAAATAATTGTCTAAGCCAACATACTTACCTTGCTTGATCTTTTTCTTCTGCAGTTTTCCGGTCAGTTGCCACAGCTACATCCAGTAGCAACTTTCAAACATATACACACCGCGGTAAAAACACATACACATGATAAGTATACATTTGAAAGGTATTTTTATACATACACGGACAGAATAAAAACTCTTTAAAGTCCTAGTATTTTTCCCTTAATAAAAATTCCTTATTCATAAGTGGTTTGAGTATTCTGCCTTAATATAACAGGTGGTTTCCTTTCATTGTAAGAAACATTGCCATGAAGATAGTATTGGTTGCTTACTGAAAAGATCTGTATAAATCAGACATGGCATATGTAGAACAATAAAGAAAGAACAGAGGGAAAATAAATGTTTACCACTTCTTTCAGATTTCTAAGGATGCAGAGGAAGCAGCATTTCCTACAGGTAAATATCAGCATGTTAGAAGTGCACAGTCTCATAGAAGGATCAGCCTTTTGCCTCCTAATGAATCAATAACTGCAATAACCCATATTGTAATGTTTTCCAAAGTCACCAGTGCAAGAAATTCCTCCATCTTCTCTATTCAGAGAAATGTATTGATTTACCACAAAAAGGCATGAAAAAAGGCGAGATTACATGCAGCACATGATCCCACTAGCTGGGGATCACCATAATATGGATAAGTGAACAGCCATTCTTTCTCTGTTGTAGTCCCTTCAGTGTTTAATTATCTTTCCATTTGTAGCATAAATAAACTTTTAACAATCACTCTTGTTTTAGGCTTCAAAAGAATGTTTAGACATCTATGCAACCAAGTTTTTAAAACACATTTAGTCTAAAAGAGCACTTTTCCCAAAGAGCTCCCAAAGTGTTTCTTGAGAAAAAACCCCCACCATGTCCTCTCTCAGGGCTCAGAGCTGACACAGTCAAGGGAAGAACTCTGCCCATATTATCATTACAAAAGTCATAAAAAAAAAGGTATTAAAGCCACCCCTTAAACATCTCATGAAAGCAATCCATTCCTATTAGGCTGAATACCAATTAATTTCATGAATCACAAAGTAAGTTGATATTAACAGACAAGGAAAGAGGAGACAAAGAGCTTTTTCCTCCTCTTAGGAACAAAGCTGTTTTCTTCTGAAGGGCATCACAAGTAAGATCCCAAACACCAGATTTCCCATATTTAACATATTAAAATACTGAAAAAAAGATCTTGTGAAGATCTCTTTTAACCCTATGAATAGTTTCGATCTTCAAAAACAAGTCATGGAAAAAAACGCCTCTACTCTAACAGACAGATTGTAGACAAGCAAGAATTCTAATTGTTAAAAAAAAAAGAAAAAAGAAAGGAATAATTGAAAGGAAAAGGGTAGGAAGTAGCAGATGACTGAAGTTTCTAGGAAAACACAGGAAGGAAGATGTTTACAATGATGCACATTAACAGCATTTCAGTCAAAAAAAGCAGAAAGGCATCTCACAAGAAACAACTAAAAAGCCTTCTGGAAATTGTGTAAGTTCCACCAATTGTTGTGTGCCAACACAGACAAACCCTGTACCATACAGAAGAGGGGAAAAAATTAACACATTTTACTCAAACAAGTGAAATTAGATAAAAGTTAACAGCGTTTTTTTAAAAACACTAACAAAGGATCCAAACAAGGTAGTAAACAACATGTTGAGACTGTGGAAACATGAGAGAAGATATGTGGGTTTGTATCTCCATATGAGAAAGTAAATGAATAAAGTTTCAGATAAAACTGTGTATATAGATATTTTTTATGAATACCTGATACTAGTGGTTTACTCTTGTCTTCCAAAGGGAGCTTAGATGGCCAATTAGAAAAGTTTCTTTGCTTCCCTTATAATTTTTTTAACAATTACTGGTACTGAAGTTCATTTATGCAAGACCCCAAGCTACACCAGGTCTTTTCTGCAGGCAGGCACTTGTTTCAGTGTATCCCATGAGGAATAGAGTGAGCTGACACCCACAGACCCCAGGGAGCAGGCCTGGAGGTATCTGGTCACACTAAGAAAAGCAGCAAACATCTTGGCAATGATGACACTGCAGCCCCACACAAAGCACAGACAGCTGCAGAGTTACCACAATCCTAGCTGAAGTTGCTCTCCTGACACTTCTTGCTGCCCAGTGACCAGTTTTGCCATCTCACTTCATCACTGCAAGGTGAGGAGACCCACTTCCATCTCACCGTCCACCTTCTAACTGAGAGCCAAATAAAACTAAAGTAAAACTCCTAAAATAACCCAAAGCAAGTTTTCTCGGGGACTGGTCACTGCTTGCCCCAAGGCAACAGCCAAGCCAAGCTCTGTGATAAAAATCTTGCCTCACCCAGCAATTTAAGTTCCTTGGAAGTTAAAGTGTCCCAGTCACATAAAAAAAACAACTGCAGGACAGCATAGCCTCCAGAACAGAGAATGGCAAGACAACCTCAGACCTTCATAACATTCAATAATAGTAGTCTGTACATAAAAATCCAATTACTTTTTTAATATTGAGAGTTGCTGCAGCTTTGATCATACTAACATATAGGAATTTATTTCCTATGTCTGTTTTGTCCTTTGATATTTCACTGTGTCTTGTTTTATTGCTGTATTATGGAATTTGAACTTAACATTTTCCTAGGCTTCACCCTGTTATACCCAAATATTGTAGAGCACTAGAGAGCTGGAGAAAAGGGGGAAATGGGAATATATAATCTTCTTCCGAAAATATAAGATGAAAAAAGACTGTACAAAAAGTTTACATAATGCTAGACCTAATAAATATGTAAAGCTAATTATACAGGACAGGTATTTTCAAATTACACAACTCCAAGTCACAGCATAAGGAAAAAAAAAAAAACAGAACTAAACTACTTGAGTTAACTTTTAAAAAACAGTTCAGTTATTTAGCTTTTCTTCCTTTTTCAAGCACTATTGCTGTGCTAGAGATTAACTCCAATTTGTCAGAAAGCTACCCACTCAAAAATCACATGGAATATTAAGACACTACATGAAAAAAAAAAAGTGACATGTGAAAAATGCTACAAAACTGTACAAAAATTATCCCCAAAAGATATTTAAAAGCAAAGCTCACACCAACTATTGCCATCTTTTTCAACATTTATTATATTGAAATAAAACAACTGAAGAATTAAGACGGGGGGGGGGGGGGGGGGGGAAAAA
>JAWWEE010000158.1:2445378-2542949 GCA_035221455.1 Xenops minutus | reverse complement strand
AGCGCCCCCGCCCGGCCCCGCCGAGCGCCGCCCGCCGCTGTCCCCTCGGAGCACATTCCGGCCCCGCACAGCCTGCTGCTGTCCCCTCTGATCCCGCCGCTGTCCCCTCTGATCCCGCCGCTGTCCCCTCTGATCCCGCTGCTGTCCCCTCTGATCTCGCTGCTGTCCCCTCTGATCCCGCTGCTGTCCCCTCTGATCCCACCGCTGTCCCCTCTGATCCCGCCGCTGTCCCCTCGGAGCCCGCCGCTGTCCCTTCTGATCCCGCCGCTGTCCCTTCGCAGACCACTGCTCTCCCCTCAGATCCCGCCGCTGTCCCTTCTGATCCCACTATTGTCCCCTCAGAGCCCATTCCGGCCCCTCGGATCCCACTGCTGTCCCCTCTGATCTCACTGCTGTCCCCTCTGATCCCGCTGCTATCCCCTCTGATCCCACTTCTGTCCTCTTGGATCCTGCTGCTGTCCCCTCACATCCCACTGTTGTCCCTTCGGAGCCCATCCCGGCCCCTCACAGCCCACTGCTCTCCCTTCAGAGCCCACTATTGTCCCCTCACAGCCCACTGCTGTCCCCTCTGATCCCGCTGTTTTCCCCTCAGAGCCCACTATTATCCCCTCAGAGCCCACTATTGTCCCCTCTGAGCCCGCTCCCCAAGGAGCACATCAAACCCCCCCCGAATTGCTCCGGTCATGCTCAGCATCTCACCCCACATGGTGAGCTCTTCCTGCCGGCTCACCAGCTGCCAGCTCCCGTGACATTCACGGGTACCTAATGTTGCTAAGGGGAAAGGCCTGACTCTCAAGACCTGCACCTTAGAAGATGACAAGGTGAGAGGGAACATGTGAACTCCAAATTCATTAAATGGGTGCTCTTACTTTCATGAGATGAACAGACTCTCCTACCCAGCCCTGAAAAATAACTGTGAAGCACCAACCTTCCAGATCTGGTTTGACATCCTTCCCCGATGAGCAGTCCCTGCCACGTTAGCCCAATCCATCAAACACACCACTGGATACAGAGGTAACAGGACACAGCAGACGTAATAGCCATTTTGCATCCCGCATTACAGTTCAGCATTTTGCCTTGCTCAAGTCTTGACAAAATAATAGGATACACTCTCAGTAACAACATGCCCCTAATACTATACATCACTTAAATATTAGTGGTTGGTTGTAAGGCTGGTCAACTTCTGCAACAGCATTCTTGACCCTAAATAGTATTTCAGCTGATGTGGGGCGAAAAGGAATTACTGTTTGCCTATAAAGTATTTAGCCCCAAGATAAATCCTTGGCTAAAGCTACAACTGGACATCACATGTTTCTCCACCTCTTGCCAAAAATAACAAAGAATTTCTTTATTTACTTGCACAACTACACGTACTCTGCTATTTTTTCTCACTACTTGTTCCAGTATTTTCAACACATGTCTGCTTGATTTTAACCTTTATTTAGGTCCAATCCTTGTAATAAAGATTGTTAGGACGTGAAGTCAGAATTTGAATTAATTAATTGGGGAAGACAGGGTTATTGTACAGAAATACTGAAACACTAAAACATAACATTGAAGCTACTACCATAACACCACCAATATTCAGTCTTGTAATGAGACATGTAATTTAGGGGTGAGGAAAAATAGGTGGGTGTCAATGTTAGTAAATTATAGCTCATCACATATATTGCTTACTAATTTTATAAATACTAACCAAGCTTCTAAAAAATAACATCCTACAGAATTGTTCCTCCACATTTTATTAACAGATAATCTATTACAAAAGACAGTAAATGTTGATAAACATTCTTGTTGATTACTTAACCATACAAAGTCTAAAATGACTTAACAAAACAAAGAATTAAGTGTACACTGATTCAATCTGTATTTCTTCTGCAAACTCAAATTGGTGTACATCACCCCAAATTGTGATCTACTGACTAGTTTCAACACAATTTTTACATCTGTTTTTTAGGATCTATTTCTAGCAATTTTCTCCTTTTTCACCATGCAACTTCTTATAGTTTGATAACCCAAACAATCCAAAAACAGTTGTAAACCTGAGTGATACTGATCCTCTAAAAATAGACAAAATTATGAATCCAGTGCTCCACAGATACATTTGCACAATTTTAACCAACTTTCAGAAACAGATTTTAAGCTAGGCTTAGGAAAAAAAGGGATGCTTTGGGGGTCATTAGCCTCTCTTAGTATACTGGTCTCTTGCTGGAGTTTTGAGTTGGTCACGTTTACTAAATAACAGGACCTCCCAAAACATCTCACCGCTGCCAGCTTTGTCCTCACATTCCAGTTTTTGCTAATTAGATCAAGCTAGACTTCCACTCAGCTTACAACAGGAGTATCATCAGCATGTAATCAAACTCTCAAATCTCTTTGAAACTCCTTCAGTTGCTTTTGTGGAGCACAGAATCTCTCTGAAGATCCATTATTTGTCCTTATTGGGAGCTGTTTCAATTAAAGACTTCCTTGTTGCTCAAGGAATGTTCACATTTCATCAGAGCTGGGGCCCAAAGGACAGTGAGGACTGGTCAGTGCCACCACAAGCTGAAGAGCTGGACCTCCTCCCTCAGTCAGTGACTCCTGGGGATTACTTTGGCCACAAAAGAGCTTTTAACTGCCCACAACTCATGGTAAGACAGCATTAGATGCATCAGAGAGTTTTAAACACTCTGATTTAAAATACTCACATCTCTGTCAGAGGTGACTGTCTCTGAGAAGCCCTTGCACCGTTTTTTTTTCTCATCTGAAAAACAGCAAACAGTTCCTTGTCTTAATTTTCCCTTGGCAGGTACATTCGTGCTGGTAGGGAACTGAGGGGTTAATACGGAAACTCCTGTTACACCTGTAAGCACTGTGGACTGCTGATACCCTTTGGAGGGGAGTGTTTTGTTTCAAAGTACTTAAGTAACTCAGTGGAAGGAGGCCCATGTCATTTAGATTCATTTATAAAGTCCAGCACTGAAACACACACCTCCACAGGCTCTGGTTCCTCCTTGTTTCTGTGCCTTTGCAGAGGAAAAGCAGTAGTTTTGTGCAAGTGCTCTGAGTGAAAAGAAGAAATAGAGGTTACAAGAAGGTATTTCCAACAGACGTAATCTATTATGCAGCAAAAAGAGATGATCTAAGGACAAACACAGGCAAGAAGCTTTTGGCAGAACACTACCAATGACATTTTGTGCTATTTTTGTTATCAAAATCCCAAGCGTAGACACAGACTGAAAATGCTTTGGCTAGAACAATTTGTTTTACTCACCAAACTGCTATAAGCTATATCATCAAAACATGTTTTACAGCCAGTACGAGTTGTTTATATCAGGTTATGAGTTGTTTATATCAGCTAGACTCTTAATTTTTGAACAAACTCGAGTCCTGAACAAGGCTCTGCTATTAGAGCAAACCCACAAAGATAAGTACAGGAGAAGGCAAGACCACAGGGCTGTAATTCCATCCACCAAGCCCTGCACTGTCCCTAATAACACAGGGTGCAATTGCATGAAACAGCAAGCCACACTCCATCACTGAGAAAAGGGAGAGAACTGGTCTCTTACAGTTTCCTTGATCTGCTCTCCACACATCCAGTTACATTTTCCCAGTGATAACACTGAACTTCCCATTTAGCAGGTTCCACTCACCCAGCACAAAAGGGTTTTCTCGTGTGAGTTGCAGCAGCTTAGGAAAACACTCACCGAATGTCAGAGCTGGCACAAAGGGGAAGGCTGAGCTTTTCCTCCTCGGTTAGCAGGGAGAGCTGTGCAGGCTTCGGTTGAGTTTCCTGGGTAGAAGTTGTGAAATCCAAACCCAGAAGCTGGTTGGCAACATGGTGTAACCACTGAAGGTATCCAGGCCTTCACCTCACCCGAAGAATACGAGAGGCAAGTACGGATCAGCACAAAGATGGTGGAAGAGGAGAAGGTTCCACTTAAAATCTTCTTTTTTAAAAAACGTTCAGGCCATAGTATTTAGTCTTTCCTGCAGTACTTAACAATCTGTTAAGCAGGGAATTAATTTGGGGTAGGATGTCAAATTACAGTATTAATGTACTGTTTTCACAGTAATTGGCTGAAATTTTTTATGCTTACAGTATTTATCCTTCCAAAACAGATACAAGACTGGACAAAGTTAACTATTTTTTTATCTTCAGAATTCCTTATCTAGAGAATTTTTTTAACTGATGTCACTGGAACTGATGTACGACTTGAATTATGAGAAATAAGCATTCGATGTTATGCATTTGGAGTAAAATTTTTCAAGATCCAACTTCCTGCTGAAAAATGTAAAGAGATCACAGTTAAACTGATAAAAGGTGCTTTTTTAAAAACATAAAAGTTTAAATTTCCACTGATTACCATCATATTCCGATAAGCATAGTTCAAAGTTCCCAAGCTCCCCTCCCCATAGATATGTTTGCTAGACATATCCAAAATCCAGCCTTCTGTTGCTGGGTGTAAATGGAAAATTACTTTCAAATTTAAAGCAAACATACACTTTGCTCTTTTTGCAACAACTGGAAGGTCAGTTGAGAGGCACCATGTTTCCTCAATTAAAAAACACCCAGGTTTCTCTATGAGGTTTACACTGAGTCATTTGCAAAAATAAGTACAGGCATTCAAACACAAATTTCACCTTTTATTTCCACTCTATTTTTTTGCAGCTTTAATATGGGACTGAAAAATAAACAAACAAACCAGGAGCAGAGGGGAGGAGGGATTTGTTCATTGTTTGCTATTTAACTAACAAGTTAAACAGCCTGGCTCCTCCATGAGATTTAAATCTGCAAAGGACAAAAGACACCTTCCAGGAGCTCGTGGTTTCTGGCACTTTGTGCAAGCGGAGCTCATGCCAGTGTTCATTTCATGAAGACACCTCTGCTCCCTCTGCATCTCCAAGGTTTGCCTGAGGAGTGATCCACTGTTGCTCTTCCAAAGAGGAAAATCAGATTAAAAACATTCCTGTGATTGCCTGTCTTTCTGCCTGTTTCTTCCTCAGCCTTTAAAACCCAGTTCCAAGAAACCTCCCACAGCATCTTGACATTGCTATTGCAAATTCTGCCAGTTAATGGTAACTCTTAGGAAATTAACTTGTCTTGTGTATAAAGATAATGACAGGGTGACTAAAATGGTAATTCTTAGAAAATGTAAAAGGAATCTGTAAAATCTTTTTGGTTATCATGCAGCTAAAAGCTGGTTGACTTGAGATGAAATGCACAGCTCATCCAAACTAAAACACTAATCCTCTAATTTTTCACATTACAGAAAGGGAGAATGACTACACTATAGAATCACAGCATCATTAAGATTGGAAAAGACATCCAAAATCCTTGAGTTCCAAATTTAATAGAAGAGTGACATTTATATGCCAACCAGCAGAAAAAAACACGGAAATCTATCAAGAATTTATCTAGAAATTACATAAATATTTACTACTTTAAGTTTTATGGAGCCTTTCTCTCTCTTTGTTTTTTTGGGTTTTGGGGGATTTTTTTGGGGGGGGTTGTGGTTTGTGGGTTTGGTTTTTTAATAATTGCTTCTTTTTAATCTTATTTTTCGTTTAAGTGCCCCAGTTGTTGAAACAGCCAAGTGGGACAACTATAATTTTTAAAAATGCCACAGATTTGTCACAGATGATTTTGTTCAGGAATACTGTGAAATGCTTATTTCTCTGCTTGTGCTCATATTAATAGGTGTAGATTTGACATTTTCTTCATTACTGTGTTTTAAACTATTCTAAGTTCTTGTTCATACTTAAGATGACCATAAGGAGTTAAAGAAATGCGACATCCTCTGGGGTAGTTTAAACATTTTTACTGGATCACGTAAAGGCTAACATACCATGGCATTGTGTTTTTCAGACAATATTTTCATTTTCAGTCTGATTTTCCTCTTTCTAAGAGCCATAGAAGTAGATCATTCCTCATGCAAATAAAAAAGGAAAGAATCTGTCTTCAGGAAATGTGTCACGATAATATGCATTTGTAGTTGGACACTGTAAATTTTCTTGCAGCAGTCTTTCTAACTAGCTATTTTCATTGGCCTTTGTGGTGTCTGAGTATCTTTCACATAACTATATTTAATAATTACATTTTTATTGTCTTTCTCCAGCAGGAAAATAATTTGAAGTGATTGCTAGGATTAACCAAAGTTACGAGTGTGAACAAAAATACAGAATGTTTCTATTTTTGAGGTGCTTGGTATTCTACAATATCAGAATACTACAACATAAAATGGTGGGAATGTGATATAATCTGAGAAAGATAACATCCAAGGCAATCAATGAAAAATTAAATAATCCATTAACAGATTAATGATATCCAGACATTGGAGGAAAAGTATTTACTTTACATAGAAAGTATGAAAACACACATTGAAATGCTTTTTCTATGGAGGAGGAAAAAAACTTTTTAAAATGAAAAAGAAAAAGTACTTCAAACTAAAATTCCAGTGAGATAGTGCTAATTTGTAAAATTTTCAATAGCAAATGTTGTGATTTTTTTCTGTTGTTTTGAAATAAGCATCATCACTGCACTCTACCTTTGAGAATATTCGTAAGGTACCATCCACTAATATTACAACCATTTCATTTTTACAGTAGAGTAATCACTTCTTTTTTTAGTGACTGATATATTGCAAGATCAAGGGCTGCAGACAGATGAAGACCACAAATGTTCCAGCTGACCTCACTTTCCAAAATGCATCATTCCTACAAATAAACATCATTAAACATAAGCAGGCAGTCAAATTACAGAATTAAAACATAATCCTGCATTACTCAAGTGAGTCGTTGCTTATTAGCAGGTCTGACTGCAGCAAAACTATTCACATGAATAAAGGTTTCTGGGGTTGTGCTTTTGCAATATATTCCAAAGCTTTTAAAAGTACATAGTCTGATTAACTGGCTCCTAGTTTAGGCTGAGTTTTATCGTGGCAAAAAGAAGTTTTATCTTAATGGAGAATATCTCACACTCCTCCACAAAGCACAGCACACAGGAGTGGAGCCTGCTTGAACACAGAATCACATCCAAGCCTATTTTAGAATTAAATGGAAGATGACCTCGTTACCTGGGTCCCTCCAACCTCACCATGAAAGCACTTGAGGACGGAGCCAGGGCTTTGCTATCAGCAGCTAAAGCCCAACCACACTGAAAACAAAGCCCAAACCAAACAAAAACCCCCTTTTGTGGCCCTGGTGTAAGGTCCTGTTACTAATCTGTCTGTGGCACAAATCCCTCCTGAGAAACAGTTTTACCCGGGTCAATTTGCACGTGTCTTGAAAAGGTTCACCTACACCCTCCCTTCATATTTTAATACATCAGGAACTTATCCATATGTTTTCCTACTTTTTAAAAGCAGATATCCTTATTTCCCCTCCCCATGAGACATCATTAATGAAATACCAGTTAAAAATATCTTCTAAAGGTTTAAATTACCACATTAGAGACTCTTCTCCTAGAATGAACAACAGAAAAGGCACGTATTAATTATGTGAGTTATGAAAACAGATCAAACCATTATAAGGAAAAAAACATTTCCTTCTTTAGCAAAAAACGTATTTTCCTATAAATGTGTTTATTCAAAGATGCCAATATTCTAATATATATTTTCCAAAGGTTAAAAAAGTAACGTGTGCTTATTTTTGATTTTTCTGTTCCAAACCAGTAGCAGTCCAAATCTGTTCCAAAGGAAAGGGTGATGTTCAGCAGTAGTTTAATGAATTGTTTTGACTGAGTGAAATACACCATGTCCACTCCTAGTAATGAGACACTTGGCAGAAAGTATCACATCACAGGAACAATAGCAGCAGACTGTCATTATGGGCCACAAAACACCAGTCACCTCGGAGCAATCTCTCTTCAAACAATGGAGGGGAAGATCAAGTAACATTTCCACTTAGCCAACTGCATGTGCAGTTGGTGCTAGTGGTGCTTTGGCCTGTAACATTTTCAGTTTATAAGCATTTTGATGATAGTAAAAGCTTTACAAATATTTTCATTTGCTCTTTTTTTTTAACACACCTTTGCTAGTTAGATGTAAAGCTCATGTTGTTTTTCATGTTGTTTAATAAAACAAAAACGTTTTATTAAAACCCAAATGTTTTAGCATAAAATACACTATCATCACAGCATCAGGTTTTGAAGATGACATGTCTACTTGTGTAATATTTTAATTAGATTTGGTGTGAAATAGGCAGAAAATCAGTTGGGGTTTATGGCTATATCCTATGTTGTTATAATTACCACTCTCTGCTCTTGGAACAGCCAGTACAGCCCTACACATATATGATCTGATGTTTAAGAGAACATGACAGAGGAGAAGTGGAAAGGAAAATGGCAAATAGGCATCTATAAATAAAAACCTGGTCAGAGACATCATGTCATGCTCGGCACTAAAATGAATGGCGATGAGACACAACAGGTGAGAAAAGGAAGGGACAGAAACTGCAGAGCAGGAAGACCGAGCCCTGGGAGATCATGGTGAGATGTGATTGAATATGTACATGCAAAATTCTAACTTTACCCTCAGAGCTTTGCAACAGCACTGCAATGATCTTGCTGTATTTTCCCTCAGAGGGGATCACTAGTAATGGAAGAATTGCCATCAGGACACAGAGGCCCCAAAAAGCCCATGGCTCCAGCCTCACACGCTACTTAAACCGAAGGCCTCAAGAAAACTGGAGATCCTTATACAAACAAGTTATTTTTGTCAGCACTGTACTTGTGACTTAGAAAACACAAGTTCTAATACATGCACTGAACCTCAAGACCATGTTCAGGTTTGTTTTTCTTTTTAAAATACAAACTGCATGTCTCAGAATAGGATAATGAACTGGCACATGTTACATAAATAGTATATCTGCCAGGGATTGAAGCGTTTGCATTCATACCTGTTGTGCCATACCTTAGAAAGGCAAATATGTACAGCTATTCTAGACAAATACAATTAAATAAGCACAAATTAGTTTATCCTTTTCCTACCTCAATGGCAAAAAGTGTATTTTCAGACAATTATTTTTCTATATGCATTGTATAAAATAATTTTAAAATAAAAAATACTAATCTCAAAGTAGACATATTTTAATTAAAAATATGCTTTGTTGCTCAATTGAATGTATTATTCAATTACATAAATGGAAAACACTGTAATCTATGGTTCTTATTCTGGATAGTACCTCAAAATGTGATAAAAGTGCATCCTGTGAGGAAATATATCACCTGTCACTCATGTACTCTCAAAAGTACCAAAAAGCACCTCAAGGCCATAGCTAAAAGGGCAAAGGTTAAGGCACAGACTGAAATATCCCAAAATTAAGGCATGAAAATGGACAGAAAAAAGGCATTACTTAATCAACAGGTAGGGACTTTTCAAGCAAGCTCTCTACAGAGTAAAAGCAACAGCATTTAATTCACTGCTTGTGTTTTAAGGTGTTTATTTTTGAGCAGTAAGTACTTGGTGTATACACGTATAGCCAGTTTTATACCTGTTTTCATTCACTTGTTTATGACTCACACTTAAGCAGAGATTACAAAACAGGGAAGGGACGTGCACAGGTCTTGGGAAGCAGCAGCATCCCAGACCAGGGAAGTGCAGTCATCCATTACTTGGAGACAAATCCTGCAGGTTTCTCCACATGACAGAGGTCCTCGTAGAGGGGAGGTCTGCAGGCATTGAACACAGAGTACCACATCCTGCCCTGCTGGTAGTTTTGCTCTCCTCCCTACACCTTGCAGAGTTTCCTTTTGTAGCTAGTTTTCCTCTTTGTAGTTGTTAATCACACCATATGATTATTATCACCACCAGCACAATTGGCCATTAATCATATTCTGGAACAGGCTGGGCCAAGCAGCAGCATCAGGGCTGGACAGAAACTTTCTAACATGATTGTACAAAGGAAGCTAATGGGCAACAACATAAGCAGTGCTGGCTAAATGGATTCCTGGTGGAAATCCATTATGGTCAGTAAAATTATTTCTAGGGTGAATATGCCTCAGGATGCTTATTGATTACTGAAGAAAATTTGCACTCTGAATATTTTATTTATTAAGTCTCTTAGGTATACAGCTATTAAGATCAATGCTGGAATAATAGTAAAAGTTCCACTTTCATTCAAGTATCTCCTGACGTTTTGTGTGTTGTAACTACTACATAAAGCTCAACCAAAATCTCACAATGCTTACTTTAAATTACTAATTAACAGTTAGTGGAGACATCCAGAATATTAGCATTAATATTAGTATTCATTTTAATAGATACAGAGATAGCAATATTAGGAGAGTAGCCCAAATTACAGACCCGAATCTCATGGTCAGGAGTCACCCAAAATATAGAACACCAAGATGGCTTCCAAATTAAATCTTAGGGCACTTGCTATGTAAGTATCAGACAAGAGACGACAGATGGACTCAGACAGAGAGAGGGGGGCGTACAAGGAAAGAGGAGACAATGTTGGCCAGCACTAAGGGAACGTCATATCAGCACAGCAGCTGCCCGCCTGCCTTATTTCCTGAAGGAACAAAGTTAGGCTGCCAGTGCCAGTTTTACTCGTTAGTGTGGGACTGCCAATAGTTGGGTATTTTCCTCCTGAAAGACAAAAATGTGTGTATCATGTAAAGCTCAATAAATATAACACAAGTCTCATAGACATCTTCAAAGAGGACATCAGTGACTAGGGTCAGATCAAGATTTTACTCAGGTATTTTGTCATTTCTTCAAGTACTATTTACACATGTATCCATATCCCCTCAAAAGTGAGTACTGGGAGATCAAAATGTACAAAGAAAAGTATTAAAAAAACCCAAAAAAACATGGATTTCTAATGTGGTTCCATTCATTATTATACACCATAAAGACACGGAAATGAGCTTTTTATATCCTGGCATGATGACAGCTATTTACTTGCGAACTTAAAAGCAGTATAAATATTTTTGTTTTAACATGTGAAATGTAACTTTCACTCATCAACCATTCTTTACCATTCAAATGCATTTCTCCAGCAGATGCAAATTCATATATTATACTAGAAACTAATAACTATTTCACAGCAGGGTATGAGTAGCTTCTCATTCATTTTTTATTAAATAGTTGTATCTATTACATGTGTGAAAGATTACTTTAGATGCTTATATGAGGCTTTTAATTCAGAATAGCATTCCATTTAGCAGATGATACTGCAAAGCACTAGTTTAATTCAATAATTAACTTTCTCATGCTTCAATCCAAGCTCAAAATATTATCTTTAATTAAAAATACAATAGGAAATTGCCTAGTTATCTAGTTCTTTAACAGTGTACTTCTTAGCATAAGGCCCTTAAAACTAATTTAATCACTGTCTGTAGTCTTTACACTAAGTCCTACTTAAAAACGAGCTGGTTAACTCACATCCCCTAACTGCTTTGCTTTATATACCCAGGTAAAAACTCAGCTCCAACTTTATTTATGATCAGTGATGGAGCATCTGTTTTGCAGCAACCTGGTTATTTATCCTTTCCCCCTTTCATTTCAGTGTGTCTCGTACCTTTCAATAGTAGCCTCAGAAATGCCTTCTGGGCCAGCAGACTCAGTTCTGTCATTTCCAGCATCATCTGCATTTACATTATTTACAATGACTTTACATTACCTTTTGTACTTTATTACCCTCACTAAGTGACTGTGGAATCAAACTTACTCATTAAAACCTCTTTGGCAAAGCTCCTTTCTGAATCATACTTTTCATTTAGTTTCCTTTCAGAGTATTATTTTTTAAAGCTTGATGTTTATTAGGCAAACAATAACAAAGCTGTGAGGCTTCCAAAGTGATTTATTTTTGAGACCTCTTTGTAACCTTTTAATTTGAACCTTAATTTGGAATTAGTTTAACATGAGAAAGGGAAATCTATTTTTCACTCTAATCCTAAATCAATATTGGCACAGAGAATTATTTTATTTGAGCTAGAGAGCATATATTTTACCATTAAAAGTAATTTTTGCAGGACTATATCTAATGCTGCTTAAAAATAATTAATTTCCACAAATGACAATGAGATTCCATGGGCCTTTTTTCCCGAACATCTTAAAATAATTTTGTATCTCTGTAGTCCTTCTCTGTATACTGTTCTTGCTTAATTGATGCTAATTGGTACATAGAAATAAGGTTCAGAAGTAACACATCCCCTAAAATGTTTGCCTTGACATGTGTAGAAAGATTCTTCTGGCTGAGACACATTAAATGAGCCTGCAGAATTAATGGAGCTGAAGTGCATTGGAAAGAAAACATGATTTAAATGCAACAGTCTGATTACATTGCAACATGTTGACATTATTTATTGGAAATATCTACAAAATCACTACACTTTCAGGAATCCTTCCCATTTAGTTGTATCAGTCTATCTTAATAGAAAACCAGGTTTAATCAGTATTTCCCAGGAAAAAAAAAAAAAAAGGTAAATACCGCAAAACTTGCTGAAGCTGATCTAGGTGTTAATCAAAATAAAACTGTCCAAATAGTTTATCCTCTAAGAAAACCTTAGAAATGTAATCCCATCCCTGGCATTGGGAATGTTGCACTTACTAAAAATTGTGTGGTTTGGTCTAAAAGACCACAAAATAATTTTTAAAACAGCTGTTTCCTCTTCCACTGACCATCACTCCCCTATTATTAAAGGTGCTGAAATGAGTTTGTCTCCTGAGGCCAACTGGTCCATCCCATCCCACCCATCCCATCCCACAGCAGGGAGTGCTGACTCACGAGGCCTCTATACCAGTTTCTGCCCCAGGAGTGGTTCAGGAAAACTGAGGTTGCTGCCGATGAAGATTTTACTCAATTATGTGAAATGCTTCTTAGCAGGCTGGGAATGACATGCACCAGCAATGTGGGGAGCTGCAGCCCACCATCCTCTGGGACACACACAGAAAAGGAAGATACTCCTGCCCTGAAGCTTAAGCTCTTTTTTACCTTCCTAGCAGGAAGTTGGTGGGTAGCACTTGTATCATTTTGCCAAAGACTTTTCAATGCTTTTCAGATTGTCCCCTCCAGTCATGGACTGCGAGGTGTCTGGTGGCAGATTTTGCAGTTACCTCCAGAATTTCCTCTCCCTGATGCTGTTTCAGTGCAGAGCTGAACCCCTCCATGGATGTGTCCACAGTAGCTGTGGTGTGGCTTTATGATGGTGATGGTCCAGCAACATGGCAGGACTGGAAACCAGCCAAAGAATCACACTGAAACTGGAAAAATCAGGTTGTTCTTCTCTCCTTTCTAGTAAATTCCCTTCCCAGTTAAGGGAAATCATAGTGCTCTGTAGTGGTCTGTGAGGAAGTATAAAATCAGCTGCAGTATCACAAAGTTCTGGTCTTTGAATGAGATGATATTAAAGTTTTTGTCTGTTTGTTTTTAACAGTTAGCTCTGCCAACACTGTAGAAATTTCACACTGTTAAACTTCTTCACATTTAATAATTTTTCGTCCTACATTTGAAACATGCTTCTCCTGGGCTGTGTGATTATTTTTCCCCTTCCAGAGTCCTTCCTCCCACACACACCAAAGTCCAGACCCTTCCCTGTCTCCTCGTGTGCCATAATTCTGACTGACTCTGGGAACTGAGGTTTCTGCAGTGCAGTCTTGTGCCTCTGCCATGACAGCCTCCAGCACTGGGGTGTGCCAGGGCACACACTGTACTCCAAGCCTGCCTTGCTGCTGGAATGGTCCCTGAGGGGGTTGTCAGACAAAAGCAAACTGGAATAGTTCTCATCTTTCACAGACACCAAGCCAGCTCCTGTTTTCGGAATTGGAAGGCTGTAAAGGTACCATTTGATCATTTGCATTCCCCACCTTTCTCTTCCAGCTAGCATTCTGGTTTGTCTTCTCCTGCAGATTTTAGAAACAACTATGACATTCAATTGATTTTCTATTAGAGGGCATTGTATTCTCAGAGTTAAGTTTCTATTCTAATTCAGGTTTATTTTGGTTTAGTCTGGGGACGTGACAGAGGCTAACCCAATTCTCATTCATAGATCACATTAGATGAATTGTAGATGAAAAATTTCCTAAGTCTTTCAAGGTGAAACAGAATTTCAGGTCTAATACCTTTCTATAGAAGAAACAATACTTATGTGACTATTGAACAAACATTTGCAGTAAGTTCTAACAAACTGCACTGCAGAAGGAGGAATGAAAACAGTCCCTGCTCTTCCAGGGTTTGTGCTACATGTACATATCAAACACGAAGCCTTGCCCTGACATGTACAAAGCATTGTACACCAGTACAAAATCCCAGCGCTGATGAAACTCTGATTACCACCCACTGAAATGCCCAATTCCTCCCATTCCTGTTTGTGTATTCCCCACCACACCATTCAGCTGACCCATCCTGAAGTTCTGCTTGTTGGTCCCTGTGTCTCTTGGGGGCGGTGAGAATTTTTATCTCTAGTAATTTCTTCTCTTTCTTTTCCTATTTATGAAGAACAGCACATTCTTTAGTTTAAAAAAAGTTTGAGACAGAGTGTGAGCTAAGGAGCACTAATTAGTAAAATGACTTAAACATATGTACTTTAAATTTTTCAAGGTTATGCTGCATATTACCAAAAAATAAAATCTGGAGATCAACCAGCAAAGTTATTTTTTACTGATGGCACTACAAAACCCTCATTTTACAGAAATAAAATCATAGTTTTGCAATGTAATAAAGAAGAAAAAAATTTTAAAATTGCCCAGAAATCTCAACAACATATGCTTTTTAAGAAGAGCATACTGCAGAAACCATCTCATCTCCATGAATAAGTATTTACTCATCCTTATTAGCAGACACATATGCCTACTTGTCCTGTAACTTAACATTGAAGGGCAAATTAAAAAGACGTAGTACATCATTTGCTGGACAGAAATTATCCATATAAAAAATTTATTACCAAAAAGACTCTTAAGAGGATGCCAACATTGATTTGAACTGACTCCAGGCGTTTTTCTGCTTATAATTTGGAAGGCTGTAAGTTAATTGAGTGGCACTTCCCTTTGACACAAAAAAAGGTATGATGCAAAACTGAAATCAGAGTAATAAACCTTGACAGAAAGAAGACATTAATAGGAGCAACCAATGACAAAATAAACTGTAGATCTAAGCAATGGCTTATCAAACCTAAGAGGATTTGCCTAATTAATCCTGTGTTGCACAGCTATCCAGATTGCTTTTCTGTCCAATCCATATTGTTACTATTCATTACTTACTCTTAGCTTTCTAGAAACAA
Source organism: Xenops minutus (assembly GCA_035221455.1). Taxonomy (NCBI): domain Eukaryota; kingdom Metazoa; phylum Chordata; class Aves; order Passeriformes; family Furnariidae; genus Xenops; species Xenops minutus. The sequence goes on along the minus strand of JAWWEE010000158.1, from coordinate 2,527,741 downwards.
GTGCCCTATCATGTAACAAGCTAAACAGTATTACCTATTTTTGAACAGCTTTACTATACGACTCTGTAAGCAGTTGGCTAATGCATGGCAAAAATAGTTCCAGAGCTCCAAACTGTTTGGAATCAGTTTCTTTTTTAAATGACGAACCAAATGGTAACAGTGAGCATTAATTATTTGGAGAGCAGCATTTGAATTCAGAAGGAAACCTCTTTTTTTAAAATAACTTGTGGAAAAAGAACTTTATGTCTGCATAGCTCACGTTCAGTTTTGAGTTCACCGAAGAAAACGTGCAGGCTAAACAAGAAGTGTATTGTCAAGGAAGCCCAAATGGTTACAGTTTAAAGGCTACTCTAATTGATAAATTTAAAATATCTGACAAAGAAGCTTCAGAATGTGGCAGGTGTGTGTCATGTATAGTTTTACTGTCTAAGTAAAGCAAACATATGAAGAGATTAAAAAAATAGATTAAGTGTTTTATAAGCTACTGCTAGCCTACACTAGCCAGCTGAAGGCTTTAAATAATTTAATCCCTTCAGCAACTGCCAGTCCCAACTGCAATACTGAAACAAGGTCTGAATTCAGTTTGAAACCCAACAGGTGCAGTCTAATACTGCTTCCTTAATTCAGCTACTGATCTATGTTTATGCTTGTGGAGGACAGCATATTCTTAAATCCACTATGGCATTAATTAAATTAGTCTAAGTGCCTCTTGTTTTATCCCATCTTCTACTATCAAATTTACCTCAGACAGTGCTCTGTTTCTTTCCCCTCCCCTCCAGAAATGCTCCTCGTGCCAGATGGAAGACAAAGAGTTCTCAAAAAGCTTTTAAAATAGATTTTTCTTTATATTTAATTTATATAAAAACACAAAATAAACCAGGGAAACTGAACAATATAAAACATTTAATACTGGTTTTATAAACTTGAATTTTAATATTTGAAAGTGGAAGGAGATATAAAGCTAATGGCAAGCAAAGTCTCCAGTGATACATTACCACTTGTATTCAGTCTTTTCTTTGGATAACCCAGGCAATTTAAGTTGTACCTGATATGCATAAGCTATTTCTCAATTTTATATGCTAATTATTTTTACCAACATTTGCTAGTAGAACAAACTAATGCATATTGCCAAAAATAATAATTCATTAGGCAAAAAAAAAAAAGTCAAAGTAAAAAACCAGCATTACTGTGACATTTCTATCTGCAGTAACAAGGAGGGTCCCTCAGCTTCTATCCCTTCTTTCAAATCATGGATAACTTAAAGCACAGGGAAATGCTGCTTAGTATCCTTCCCACAGAAGTTTAAAGACTAACCTATATTTTTCTCCACTCACAGGACACGAGAAGAGGAGAATTTCAGCCACCTTACTCCTTTCACTCTGCCAACAGGGCTGGAAGAAGAGACAACCCAAGGCACGACTTCCTTTCCCTTTCCTGCAGGCTGGGACGTGCTCATACTTGGGATGCATACAGAGAGTTTTGTCTCTCAAGCAATTAAGCATCATGTTTGGCATATGCAAATGAGAGGATAGCATTACCTCCTAACACAACCTTAATTCAGAATTTCTGGATGCTAAAGTTGTAAGGCATTGAAGTAACGCAGCCAGCTCAGACAGCAGATCATAATTCAGTGTCAATCAATCAAACCTATAATATATCGTGCAAGCGACATGCAGGCTTGTGAAAATCAAAACAGATTAAATGTACACTAAAACAAAGTATTTTCTTAAATCCCAAGCTGCTCAAGGTAGTAATACCTACCTAAAAAATGCAAAGATTGTCATCCATAACAAATGTCTTGTGACTACAACAAAGAGTGAAATCTGGTGCACCAGCATAGATTTGAATTCCCAGTAATTCTATGAGCACATGAACAAACAGTATTCCTAAGTATATTAAAAGTATCTTTGAAATCAGATATAACATGATTACTTTTATAGTTTTGGGTATTTGGAATGCAACTTTTAGTTATTAAACTACAACTAGTCATTTGATTATATGAAGTAATACAGGCATTATCTATTCTCTGTTTTAAAACTAGGTACATAATGTTGAGGTAACACAGTTTTATTAACATTTACAGTGTGTTCTCTGATCACAGTTGTATTTCAAAGCACAAAATGAAAGAATTTTTGGAGCACAGAGCAACCCATGTGAATTCAGAACAAGTGAAATGGCACTACCACTTAGTTTGTACAAACCTGAAATTTAAAATTCAGGTACAAAACTATCTATTCCAGGATTACAGCTTTTGAAAGAAGGAAAAGCCAGGAGGAGACAAAATTTACAAAAGACATTGGAGGAAAGCTCAGTCACTGAGAATACCTGTATTCTATCAATGAATGCTATTTTAATTCAGAAACCCCTATATATCAAATAACTCACGATATTTAGGGTATATAATTTTATTACTGTAAAAATGTTTTTTTACATGAACAATTTTTAGTCATGTGAATAATCACTGCCTAATAAAGCCCAGCATAATCTTCTGGGATTAAGAATTTGCAGAATCAGCCCTTTGTTAGGTATTTAATAAATATTATGCTCATTGATGCTCAAAAAACCCCCAATTTAAAACCCTATGGCACTGAAGGTTAAAATACTATACTACTCCATGGAGTTTTGAGGGGAAAGTAGTGCTTTTATGAAGACATTCACCCCCAGAGACACATAAGAGCATGTGTGAAAGCTACCATGATATGGACCTGGAAACCAGAGCAGTCAGCCAGACATCCAGAAGACCTCAAAATAATAATAAATAGCAAGTTAAATTCCAATCTTTGTGTTTTTAAAGTTCACTTTATTTTCTTTTCTAAAGAAGGTGCTAAAAAACCCCCCCTCAATTAACTGAGCATAATGTATTTTTCAAGCATAGCAAGATTTATTAAAAAAAAAAAAATCAAATAACAATTGCACTGAAACTGAGAAGAGACTCCTAAGACCTGTCACGTTTGGCATTGCAGCTTTGCCTTTCTATGCCTTGTAGAGATTTCAATGGGAAACTGTCTAGAAGAATGCCCAAGATATCAAGGGCATCTTGGCCCTCCTGTCCATCCCCTTTCTGGCAACATTTGTCCCCAGGTGTACATACACAGCTGGAGAAATCTAGGCATTATTTCTTGCTTACTTGCTGTGTGAAGGGTTCATGATGTTCCTGGTAGCTCTTTTACCACCTGATGCACAAGATTCAGGTAGCGTCCGGCCTTTCATTGGGAGCAGTGTTCCAAATCCACTTCTGCTTTATTTTGTCATTGATTTGTCTGCACAAGAGTCCTGGTGTAAGACAGAAAACAATACTACTCACTAGAGGCAAGCAAAAAGAGGCAGCCCAAGTTTTCCTCAAAGTTTTGCCAATGTCCAGCATTAGTGACTGGCAGTGTTTCTGCTATTCCATCCTGGGAAGACTCACAGAGAGGCTGCCAAGCTATCCTGGCACAGTGATGTGGGCTCCCAGGAATGCTGCTTTGCTATGCTGCAAAATAATGGAAGTATCCTTCTATTGCATCAGGATTATTTCATGAAAGCCACTGTTTTATCTACTCTGTAACTGTTCAGTGGCACTAAGGTGCTTTGGCCTTCACTGTTCCTTGAGGGAGAAACAACTGGTCTACATTCAGCCTTTACTTGGAAGCCTGGGAAGAGCCTGAGCCATTTAAGGTTACACTGGTGGGAATGCCCTGCCCTCTGTTGTACTCTCTCTCTCTTCCACCCATATTATGGACTGCAAAAATTTCAATGGGAGCAGACAAGACCTCTCTAGAGATTCCTGATTTTATGACAGATTTTTGCCACAAACCAAAGGGAGGCTCCAAATTGGCAAATAATGTTTGGCTTTGTACAGCGTCTTTTTCTCAAAGCCGGCAAATAACGATTTAAACACATATTCATGTATTTTAGCTGGCAGAATTTGGCAGAGAAGCACACTGTGGAGAAATCCAGCCATGCCCTGCTTGTGCCAATATGAACTTGATCGCTAGCTCTTTGAAGTCATAGTGAAGTCTCAAGTGTCCTCTATGCCTCTATGAAAACAGCACTCATTAAACAAGTTAATTAATAGCCTTGTTTTATGGACACTGGAAATAAGACTAGTAACTCCTTATTCTTTCTGGGTTTCATCCTATGCCAGTCTCCTCAGCATGACTGTCTTCATCTAGTCAAGGAAATGACAGATTTGTAACCTGCAGTTTCTTTTTCCACCCCCTCCAGAGGAGGAAAAGCTAATGTTAAAACAATACCTCTTGCACTTGCAAGAAAAAAGTGGTCTGCTTTGTGTTAGTTCCTTGTTACTGTGAGAATTAATTCCAAGAGCAAGCAGCAGCCCCTCTGTTGTCAAGTGACTGTAAGTGATATGTAGTAAGTGATACACAGAACGTAAGTAGTGGTCTAAATCCAGAACACCCAGAACTGCTACTGCAAGGAAAGGTATTACACCAAAGATGAGCCTAAGCTGTGTAACTCTGCATGGTAATGTGGCTCTGGGGCCTCTGACTCCTAGTCCCCATTTACAGAGGCATGATGCAGTACACCCAGGATGTGGATTTGCTCATTGGACTTTCTTTGGGAACGATGTATCATTGATTTTCTGATCTAACCCTGCCTGCAAAAACCCTTACAGTTTCCTCTCACCACAGCAGAGCTCCCCTGGTAGTTACTGTACATACAATTTCCAGCAGCTGACTAGTGTGACACCCACTCCATATGACACGTGTGATCTCTGTGAGTCCCATCACACAGCTCTGGTGAGTGCCCTGCTCGCAGTCCAGCCAAGCTCACCCACCACACACCCAGCAGCAGAGCCCTGATAAGAAACAAGCACACCCAGAGGTCTTCTCTGAAAGAAGTCTTGGTCACTTGCAAAGTGTGGTAAAGGAAAACTTCAAGTTCTTAAAATGTAATTTCCTAAGTATCCTTACTATTCTTAGTACTTAGGACTATTATTCATCCTTTTCCCTCAAGCTCATTTTCTAATTTTCCTTCTTCAGCATTTGTACTCAATTCTATTTCAAGTTGTGTGTGTAGGGTTTTAATTATCTTCTATTTTGGGGCATTAAAAGATTCTGAATCATCCCACCTTCTGGGAGATTACTAAATCCAGTGATTATCAACAAAAACGCTGTTGAATGCCTATTATCTGTGTTAATTATTCAATTAAAAAATATGTTGGAGCCATCAGCAGGACACTTCCATTTCATGGTTGAAGGGAACAAAAAAAAATCTTTTAAAATTGCTCTAAAGCAATTATTTTAAAACTTGTTTTTCAGAGCTAATCTTTCTGGGGTCCCCATGTGCTGGTACAATAAAACCAGTGCACACAGACCAGTGGATGGGGCAGCCCATGCAGAAAAATGCAGTGGATGCAGAGCCTGGTCTTGGACACTCCATGAAGATAAAGTCCTAATTGGCACTTTTCCTTTCCTGAGTAGAATACATTTTGCTTCTGCCTAACCTCTGCAGACACACAGATGCTGCCACATGTGTTAGTACCCAGACACTCTTATGGTTTCAGTATTTTAAGCATACATTTATGATCAGGAGGGTAATTTTCGGCCTAATCAACCATAAGTTGATGTAGTTCAGAGTCTTCAGAGTGATAGAGTGATTTCTCATCTTTCTAGCAGTTTCTAGTACTTCAAACTTTATTTTTCTTAAACTTTTTGATCTTGATTTTGCATGTCTCTATGATATCTTATCATCTGGCTACAGTCTGACATGAGTTGCCTGACTAAGCTGGCAAGGAAACCAGCAGCAGGTGGAAAAGTAGCCTGGGATGGAGTCCTTTCTCAAAAGGTATTTACAGAGTCAAAGTCCTCACTGAAATGTGCTTCCTCCCAGATCTGTCAAGCTGGTCTTAAATTCAGAGAAGCCCATATATTTCATCACCATGGCAAAAGAAGCTACTCCAAAATTCCTCTAAATCCTACCAACAAAAACCTGGGTGCATTTCAAAGGAACCTTTCATTTCTGGGATCTGTTTGTGGCACCTGTGGAACAAGAGTTAGGCAACATAGAGTACCTTGCCAAAACAAGTAATTCTGAAATTATCCAACCCAACAAGCACCACTGCATGAAGATCTCACATTACCTGCCTGAGGTTGCCAGTATCAGAAAATTTAGTCATTACAAACAAAGATGCTCTAGAATGCAGGATGTGAGCAGAACATCGCTCTGGGGGTTTGTCTGTCTTAGGCAGCAACTTGCAAGGCCTGCCTGTCTTTTGTACTTTCACAAAGATTTTCAAGAGGACTTTAAAATGGAAGCCACCATAGAACAGCACCTACATATACTCTGCTTCAAGGAAGGATAGGAGCAAATAGTTTTTTTCCAAGAGATGGCATATGCAGGAAGCCTGTTAGTGCCTTGTAATTCCAGTTACAGTCTCTGCCCACCCCAGCAGCAAAAGCAACATGGATGTTAACATGGGAAACTGAGCAGATAAATGGGAGTCAGCTGTGTGTGATGCAAATGAATGGGTCAGGGATCACCATGAAAGGGTCCTGTCAGACATATTTGTATACATATTTTTATACGTACACGTATAAATATACACACATGATTTAAAATATGAAACAAGGATGAATATATAAACATCAGACTTTCTATTTTCAGGTGCATTAGCATCTGCTATACAGACATGAAAAGCCAAAAAGGTTAGACAAATGCCTATATGCAACTTGTGACTTCATATGAGAGAACTGTGTCAGCTGCCTGTCTCTAAGGTCTGTTCTTTCATTTGGGGCTAACTGAAAAGGTTTCTGCTTCCCATCTATTTCCAGCCAAATGTAGAAGCTGTGAGTCCAGCAGACCACTCCAACTACCACAGCCACACTTGTTTAGAACAACACGGTTGGATCCTTCATTGGGTCACTCCACACCTTTGTGTGGATGGCATAGACAAAACACTACTGCTCCACAGAGAATGTTTGCTACATAAAATGGACAAATTACTCTTCCCAGGCCAACCTGGGAATGATTCTGCTCAACCTACCATATTAGGCTTGACAGAAAAGACAACTGCCATTTGGTAAATACACCCACTTGTTAGCTTCACACAGGCTCAGGTCAGCTAATGAGCAGCATTTCTATTCTCCTATCCAAAGCAAAGCACAGAAAAGTAACATAAAATCAAAATATTTAAAAAGTCTTAAGTATTCTGTTTAAGTTACTATTTCCATCTCCATTTGCTTTACTCGGTTGCTTAACTTAAAAAAAAAAGCAAATTTTAATGCAGGGCCACTGTGTATGTGCATGTAGATGCCTGACACACCCCGGTGACTTGTTTTTACAGGAGCTGCACAGTAGTCCTTGTGTTGCCTCAGTAACAACTCCTACACCAGGATACTTGAGGAAACCAGGGCACAGCTTAATGAGTACCATAGCACGTAGTCTGTGGTCCTAAAGCTACCTCAGTAGTGTCTGGGAGGAGCCTGTTTACTTCTTACCTTCACATTTTCAAAGAGAACATGAAGGAGACTGTGTCACCCGTGACACATGTGCAAATCCCAGCACTGTGCAGAGCCATGGAACACAGTTACTGGCACAAATTATCCCAGGGAAATGACCAGACTGTCTACTGGGTTTGGAGTCTTTTCCTAAATATCCTCTACCTTTTTTGTTTGTTTGTTTTTTGGAACGCTGTCTGAATGCAATGTATGAAATGAAATGTTCTGTAAGGAGGAAAAGACAAGAAATGAAACAAAGGGGGGAAAAGAAGTCTGAGCGTTGAGAGAGAATAGGGAAAATCCTGGATCCTGTAAGGAAAATATCCCAGCTCAGTGCCCACAAGACTAAGTGATGTTTTACAGTTCCCAAACCACATTCTGGATTCCATGTGCTGCCTTTGTAATAGAGTTAGCCTATAGTGAAGGAGAACTGGGGAGCTGCAAGCACATCATTGGTAGCAAAACCAGCAAGGAAAAAAGCAGGACAGATGCTTTATGAACAGCAGAGCTGGATGTGACAGGATTCTCAACAGCTCGTAGGGAAAGTTTAGCAAATAATCAAGAAAACAAGCTAATGGCTTCTCCTGGTTTTACCTTTTTACTCTTTGCTATTGGAATCTTATTTATAAAAGCTGTTTACTTTTCTCCTACTCAAACAGCCTAAAGCTGCCAGCCCAGTCTGGACTGAATGCTCTTTTTTTTTTACTCCTTTTTGCTTTTCTGGTCAGGAAACAGGCAGAAGATGCAAGCCAGAGAGCCAATTCAATAATGTTTTTGTGATTTTTTTCAAAGATATCCAGTTCCTAAAAGGATTTGAAGGGTCAATAGGTGTCAAAAATACAATTTGCTCTGGAACAACTACAGCACCTCTTCACATTTTTATAGTAATTGTTAGGGACAGGACATTATTCTTGCAATTAGGGGACAAATGCAACAGTCTACAGGACCTGACAGATCTGCAGAAAACAGCAGTGCACATGGAACATGATGGCCACCTCAAATGTGCTGTAACCCCACTTTGCAGCTGAAGTTCTGCAAATCACAGCAAGAGGTTCTTTAGAGCAGCTCACCAGCAAAAGCTTCGTGAGCTTCACAATTAACTTCTCTAGGATCAGAATTCAATCCAAAGACAAAGGACCATCTAAGGAGAAGAAATAAATATCCAATGGTCAATACGAAATGACAGCCATGTGGAAAGAACAAACTCTTTTTCTTCCTTTAGTAATTGTGAGTCCATGTCTGGCTGTTGTTTATCTTATAGTTTTATCCAAATTACACACCAATTTTAAGCATTCATTATTCCTTAGAGATGGATTTGATGATAAATTTCAGTGCTGGCTCAAAGGTGCCTTCAATTTGAAGGGGGCAATCTCTTCCTTACACAGAGGCTCTGACACACTAAAGATTTTAACTTTGTATCTCACACTTTTTTATTTACAAAATTGGGTACAGAAAAAGCAAAGAAGGGCTACTACACTTTCCTTACTCTATCCTTCCTCGAGCTCCTGGTATTTGCTTTAGTCTGTGGAAGGTTTGATTCTTATACATTTTGACACTGCACCCTAAATATGGTTTTAGACATTTTTTTCAGTCTGTGTCCTTTTTTAATAGAAGCCAACTTTATTAGTCCTTGGAAAGAACTACACAGAAGGCCAACTAATGAGATCTCTTTATCCCCAGTAAAAAATCTGGACTACACCTACAAAGGATATTCTACAGTTATTCGTAGGTATTGATCACAAAAGAGTAAGAAAAACCTTTCTGTGAATTTTATGATTTTACAAGTGCCTAAAGTATTCCCTTACCTCTTAGTCTCAAAATGCAATGGGAAAATATATTTATTCAAAATCTTTCTAAAATACACAACAATTTAATTGAATTGAATCTTATTTAGATAATCATTAGGAATAATATTTTTTCTGAATTCACAAAAATAAAAAGCAAAATAATTTCTCTCAAAATAGTTGCTTGTTTTTCATTCCTCTTTCTTACATTACTGGAATTTCTCAGTCATTTGTGGTTCCCTGTCACTCAGATGCTTTACTGAAATAGATGGCAATGCTACCAGAAAGCTCTGTCAGACGGCTCCCAGACAACACACTATATCACCTTAAATGTATGTAGCTCATGTCCCACATTTGGCAACAATTTGGTTCATTTTCTGGAACCTTATGTCAAGTACAAAAAATATGAGAAAAATGTATAAGCAATGCCCTGAGTATATAGAAACAGGACTATCAACCAAATAGCTCCTAAGGCCCATCTTAATTGAAATGTTTTTTAATAATATGAAATATTTTAAGCTCATTTAGAAAAAAAAAAAAATCAGAATTTCCCGAAATTGCCTTTTCACCCAGACACCTTATGTCTGGGTTTTATAAATGCCTTTGTTTATGTTGTCACCATTGTGTGCTGTGTGTCTTCCTTTATAATGAATTAAATACAAACATTAGAAGAAATTAAATTCAGATGAGAAAGAGAAACAAGTTGTTTCCTCAAATTTATATATGCATGTGGATATAGGCATTTTAAAAAGCTGTATAGACACTTAAAATGTATTTAATCTAATAATTCTCTCAGTGGTTCTGTGTGAGTACTAGTGACAGCTGCTCCAACTTTTTAAGTACAAAGGAAAAGGATAAGAAAAGCCTTAACAGTTTTAATCCACAGTGTTCCTCTGAGACCTTTGAAAAGCTGAGTAAATACAGTTTCAAAATCTATCAGGATTGTAAGGGTCAGTTACCACTGTATGTAAAACAGTGGCATTTCTTCATTACTGGTATTAACTTTTATTACTCGCAGTTTCATGGCGCCTACAGCGGTGCTTTCCCTTACAGACTCGAATATTTTGGAAAAGAAAAGATATGTAATGATTTAGCACATAGTTTAGGTGTGGTTCTTTAACCCTGGTAACTAGTACAGAGAGATACCTTCTGCAAGAAAAAAAAAAAAGGTCATGAATTTATCAACATATGAATTCTCAAAGCAAACCTGAAAAGGAGAGCAGCAAAGGAAGGAATAGGATTCATCACGAAAACCAGCAGATAATTGTAGCAAAAGCATATTATAAAGATGAGTCATCCAGCAAAGGATGAAACAAAAGCAAAGTGTTAAGACAGAGATACCACTGAAAAAACACATTGAGCTAGATAACATACACACAGCATTTAGTCCTTTAAGTACTCTAACACAACCAGCCGAACCTGCTGTCTTTCGGTTTCTAAACACAATTACATCCTTTGATGAGCAAATAACACTATTGCGTGCCATCCTTCACTCTATCACATATTCACAGTCATCAGTTCGCTTATCATACTCCCTTAACATTGTCTTTAGTGTCTGAACCAAGAGGTAAATTATTACCACATGCTTTTCAGCAACACTTGTGCAGCCCTCCACAACACCGTGCCACTGCTGCTGGTTTCCACGCTGCTGCCATGCCCTCCATCTCAGCAGCACATAGACAAACAGAGCAGCCTGGCTCTGTATTCCAGCAGCCAGGCTGCTCATCCAGTACCACGGGATATTGTCATTTCTTGAGTGCACCCTAAAGAAACCAAGGAAATAACTTCTCTGCTCATCTTGGGATCATGGAATACAGGAGGCTCCTAAAAGGAATTTTTTAGTAGCAACAAAGTTAACATGTAGAAATTGATGCTGTTGTGCCTAATTACTCAGCTAGAGACCTGTTGCTCTCTAGGCACGCAGCATTTCTGCAGGCAGGCAGCAGTGGGAGTCGCAGAAGCTGGTTTAGAGCCGAAGTCCCCAAAAGTATCACCACAGCTTTGTCAGACTGCACTGATACAGCCGGTCCTGTCCTGCCAGAGCAGTGGGGATGGCCCCGGAGCTGGACTCGATGATCCTTGTGGCTCCCTTCCAGCTCGGCCTAAAGCGGGATTCTGTGACTCCAAAGGCTCTCTCTCACTCAGGAACACGAGCACACACTGCAGAAAGCACGTTTTGATGCCTGACCCACAGCGGGTCCAGAGCTTTCCACAGCGCATTCAACTCTGTGAGAAAGCGCCCAGCATCCAAACACCCGCCCACGGGCATGTTTCTACGATTCTGAGAAAACAATTACTGCTAAATTGTTTCCAATCTCCCGGCGATATGTTTGTAACTGGGGAAGCTACAGTTGTTGCAATGGGCGCTTGGATTTACAAGGTAATTAGTGCTGACAGTTCCCAAACCTACCATCACGGTACTTCCAAACTGTGCTGGGACACATACACCCTTCTGTGCTCAGGATTTCTAATAAATTACACAAATATAAAGGAAAGCTGCGGGATTCATTCACTTTCGACCAAATTTGCACGGAAAATCTGTTTTTCATACAGTGGAATGGATGCTTCTGATACACAGCAGCTCTAGTTCTTTGCTTCAAGGAACAAAACCAAGACAAATGACTGCAAGAAGAGTGACAACAGAAAGTCCGAATTATGAGAAATAGAGACACATAATTTCTGGTCAAGGAGCAAACAAATATAATAAAAATCCACAGCACACACATTTTTGTGTTAAATCACTGCAGGATCATTGTGCAATTTTGCACATACATAAACACATATGCAACAAAAACTATAGTAGTACGTGATAATAGAATGGTTTGGGTTGGAAAGGACCTTAAAAATTACCTAGTTCAAATCCCCTGCTGTGGACAGGGATATGGTAAGACCTGCCTTACTGCCTGTCTTGTAGTTCACCATTGAAGGTTTAACTGCTTTGCTGTATGCAATAGCGATTGACAAACAGTATGTGATACTCTGTACTATAAACAAAGAGGAATTGTCCCCAGGAATTGTCCCCAGCCAGTCTTTGGAAAGTTATTACTTGGAACAAGAACTAATATATAAGCAGGACATTCCCTTTTCTGCCTCGTTGCCCTCCGTATGATAATAAAATGAAATGACCATTCCAGAAGAAATACTCACTCATGTATTACTATTTAAAAACTGTGATAAGAACACACGAAAAAAATAACAAATGCACAAATGTAACAGGAAATGAACTGTAATGCAAGATTTAAATACAATCAATATGTAATTAGAGCTGACTAGAAGAGGCAATACTTTTCAGACTGTTGACCTGAAGGGTACTTTTTCTTATGTTTAGGCTGAGACATTTCCCTTAAATGAGATTTCAAAGTGCAGTGTTATACTATTTCAGAAATACAACAACAACAAAGCAAATCCTACCGTAGCATATAGTGATTGAGCTGAGGTATCAAAACAGTTCAAATGCAGTAACTTCACTGCTAACTACAAGCTTAGCTAATAAAGAGAACATAGAAGCACTTCGTTGGCTTTGTCTCCCTATTAATTTACTAAAAAACAGCACACAAGATCACTTTTAATCACTGTTTTTACTAGAGAACAGAGCTCTGTTAACAGCAGCCCAGCTTCTTATGGAAAAGGACTCCAGAACTGCAGTTAACATCAAGCATAAATTTAACTGCCTGCTTGTCTGGTAGGATCACCATGGTACCCAGATGCTTTCTAGATAAATATGAAAACACAATCAAAGTGCATGCAATCTGTCAAGGTAAATTTACACAGGGGTAAATTCATAGGGAGCTGTGATTTCAAGTGCAGCATGCAGGTCTGAGTCTGGGTAATCACCAGTACCTAGTCCAGGAGACTTGCACAGAGGTCAGAAACATTAGTTATTTCTCCAAAATAAACTTTGATAACCATAAGCTCTGACAGTGGTCTCATTGAAGACAGAAGCATAGCTTAAGGTGGGACACACCGGACAGTCACAATGGATTTTGAAGGTCAGCTAAGGCAAGGAATATTTTGTGAATCAAGCTGTACACTATGAATGTGGGAGGAGGGGTGATTGTTATTCCAGCACCAGGAGGGTACTGGCATTTCCAAGATTTGTAACTCAAGCTTGCCCAAAATAAGGAGAGTGAGACAACCCCAAACTTTGGTTCTTTCACATTGCATCTATGTTTCTGAGAGCTTGCTACGCACTTGAATCGCACAAACAAGCTTTGTTTCATAATAGAAGGAAACAAACTCAGAAGAAAGATTGATTGATTCTTATGTAAACCCTTGTTTCCTGGAGCTGAGCTTTCAAGCAAAACATCAAATACTATAGTTGCATAGCAACCTCCCCACCCCCATTACAGGTGGACCGGTTGGCCAGTTCCACCTTTCCTGTTTCTCCAGGCTGCACAAACACAGTGCTTGAATAGGTAGGATTTATGTCAGCAGGGTGAACTTCCTAGTCTGTGGATGACTTGTATTTAAGAGAACAAGAGTCCTACCCAAAACAGCCTGAGGTGGAAAACTGTGATGTTCTGTGTTTATGTATTCCAGCATATTATGAAAATGAATAGCTTCTAATGTCTTATAAACTTACTTTTACACCCTCATCTTATGATGATTGGATTACTCAGCTAAGTAGAAGGCATTTGAGTGCAAGCAACACTATGCTTAGTCAATTTTTATTTGTTGTTAATCACTAATATTTTTGGAAGCACTACAGTATTATATCCGATAATCACAACTAACGCTAAATTTGTATCGCTGGCTCTAAGTGAGAAATAACAGCCATCAACACTATATTTTTTAATAGGCTTTGTCCATGTCTTTACAACCAGAGTAAGCATACACTAGAGAACAGCTGAGGCTGAATACTGGTATGCAAAAGCATAACACCAATTACAAGTAAGTATGTTCTGCCCCACCTCATTTTGTTCTTCCTTTTATTTGTTGGATGACTAGTATGCTAAATACTGGTAAGTTCCCTCTTTGATTTCCAATCATCCTTTGATGCCTCTGTTTTCCTTCCATTTGCTTCTACTTTCTGCCCTTCTTATTAGCTGCTAATACCCTTAAACCTAAAAAGCACGTGACTTTTTCTAAATTAAGGTGAAGTTAAAACACTTCAAAAATGACTCATCATCGCAAGCTGTGACTCAACAGCAGGATTCACAGAAAGGCACTTCTGGTGTCCAAGAGTAATGTGGCAGGGAAAAGTCCTGTAACAGACATAAAAAGAGCTAAGTTAGTGCCGTGCCATTTGCCCTGTTGGGCGGCTGCCAGGTACGTGCTCCTTGCCCAGGCTCCGCTTCCAGCCGCGCCGAGCAGTGCTCGGGGTTTGTCTGCCACCTCCCGGGTGACTCACGGCGCTGGGGACAGGCACAAGCCGCAAGGGCGGATGTAGCCATGGTAGCGGTCATTAAACACGTTTTAACGACTTCAAAAATACTCAGGTTACAAAGTCAGACCCCCAATAATTAGGGAACGCTGCCATCAGTGAACTGCGCTATTTGGATACGTTACCTCATCTTTCTCCCTCCAGCTGCGAGGCTGGATTTGGACTCCCTTTAATCCAGTACACAAACAAACAGCACTTTTCAGTTGGGTTTTTTTGTCGTTGTTGCTGTTGGTTAGGGTTTTTGTTTCTGTTTTTTTGTGTTGTTTGGTTTTGGTGTTTGTTTTTTGTTGTTTTTTTTTTTTTTTAACTTTGTTGTGTAATTTGAAGTTTTCTAGATTTCTTCTCTGTTTCTGCCTAGAAATTCTGTCCAGCAGAGCCGGTGGATGTTATTCTCTCTGGGATTTTCAGACCACTGGACATTGTTGCAGCTTGGCAGTAGGCAAGAATGCCATGGAAATGGTGCCGGACACAGAGAACCGATCTGCACATAGACCATACATCCAAGGCATTCAGGACATGTTACACTCACTGAATGTACACTATAAAGGGTACACCCATAAATATCTGCCTACAAATCTTAAGGAAAAATCCCAATGTAACCTTGCCTCAGAAAATAGCCAGTTGTTGCCTTAAACAACTTACAGCACTGTGTTCACTGCTTATTGTTTCATCCTTAAAATACAGCTCTGAACAGGGAGATCCAGCTTCAGATTTCATTTCATTGTGGTAAATTCTCCAGAGAATCTTCAAGGTGATATAACTAAACATTGATGAATACTAATACTGATCCATAACAGCAAGTAATGCTATAGAAAGGCAACAACTAGTTACACTGGGAAAGAAAGATGCAGTGAAAACAGAATGAGATTTACAAAAAGCTTGTTTGGTTGATGTAGATTATTTATACTTTTCTTGGAAAGCTGAAAAGCTGCTTAAAAAAAATAAACGAGGCAATACTGTACTAAATAGCATTAAATGATAGGCAATTCAAGCAAATGAATTGATGTTGAGGAGGCTAGAATTCAATCCAGAATTTTAACATCTAATTACACTATTAAAATACATTACTCCAACTATGTAGTCTGCTGTAATTATTTTCTACTAATCACCCTAGTTATTCAGTAATCCACTCACCTTTGTTTTCTGCTTATATACTAAATTTCTAAACTAATTTCAAGCCTTAAATAAACTAATTTTAAAACCTGACGAACTTCTCTCTGTTCTCCTCAAAAGAAACTTACTTTCACAGCACTGCGTTTACCAATGCATGCCACCGATTCCCTTCTTTTTAATTTCATAACAGACTGTGATCATGAAGCCCCAGTCACTGGGCAACAAGGGACAGAGCAATCCATCCTTTGCTATTGTTGTCATAACTAATGTTTCTGTTCCCGTAACCTGGACACCTTTCATGATACGTGACCCTCTCTGCATTTCCCATACTGTAAACCTCTCCTGGGATAACAGACACCAGTGCTGCAGACAGTGGAAGCTGGAACAGTGCAGAGTGTTTGCTCTGATGCCTTCCTTGCACACACTGCCTGCAGCACCCTCTGACTGAGTCTTAGGTACTGAGCAAGTGGCTCAACACTTCAATCTACTTCAGCACAGCAAATCATGTATTTAGGGCAAAATCAGGCTCTCTGTATTGCTGTGCTATATGTGACGTGGTGATCAGGGTGTATTTCAGAGAGTACCACTCAGGCAACTGATCTGATGCCACAGCTCCTCCCAGTCACATACCCATGCAAATAGTTTCAGACACTGACATTGCTGTCAGCTGAAAAGTCCTTACAGGATACAGATTTCTGCTGAGCACTATTGCCTTCTCCTCCTTCCCACTCATTCCCCCCAGCTGCTTCTCTCACTCCTCACTACAGACTCCAGCCCAAGAAAACAAACTCAGCAAGCTTGTTTGGGTTTTGTTTCCTCCCTTGTCCTTGCCAGTGATGCCCCCACTTAGTGAGACACACCTCACTCCCAGCCAGTGGACCTCAAATCGGGAGCACAACCAGTTTTGGCAGAAGGATGAATTTAATTCTTAGTTATGGCCTATGGGAATATAAATTTAGAGTGCCTTCTTTTTTTAGTTCACAGAATTCCCATCGTGTTGTCAATTTAGAAATCCAAAAGGCCTGATTACGGGTTCTATAGGGGACTCAGGTACTGCAGAACTCTCAGCTGAGGAAACAACCATCCCTCTGTCAAGAGCAGGACAGGATCTCTCAGTTCTCGGGTCAACAGATCTTCACCCTGTGTATGCTGAAATCCACCCTGGAGGAGGGGTGACAGCCCACAGCCTCCAAGAGCATGGTGACACTGTGGGGAGGACAATCCCCAGCATCCTTTGCACTCAGGTAGCTTAAGATTCAGCACTCACACAGGGAAATTAATGTGGCAGTTCAAATCTAAGAGCTGTAAACCTTCTCTCCAGCGCTGAGCAAACATTACACCTGTGAGCGAATCCTTTGGAAAACAAGGTTGCCAACAATGTTTTTACAGAGTTGCACAAAACCTGCAATTTCATAACCAATATGAAAAAATCATCTGTTGTGGCAGCTAAAATGACTTGGAAGACAGGCATGTCAGCTCTGTTTGATTATGACTGCCCCAACTCTGTGAAAGCAGCTTCTTTCAAGTTTGTTTCACTTACATTTTGCCAAGAAGTTGGCCTGGCAGCCTTTAAGGTTCAACACCTATTTAAGATCTCATTTTCTTCTACTTGTTTTTTTCTAAGTAACACATAATTTTTATCTTTTTCCAGGCAGAAAATATACATAAATACCACTGAACTGTAGGCACAGTGGTCTTCAATTCGTGCCCAGCTTTGGATTTGTTTTTGATTTCTGTAGCATTCCCTCCCAGAGCAGTGTAATCCACAAGAGTTTCCCTGTTAACTCATTGTTGCCATTAAGTTTCATACCAATTACTGAGCTAAGCATGAATCACTAGAGCCCAGTGATACTAACATATTAATAATGTCCTCTTACTCTGATACCACAAACCAGCAGGAAATTAAAGTGCAGCCTTTGTGAGCAGACAGGCCTGTAATCATGTCCCCATTGCTGCAGTTACCCCGGGCTGGAAGCCTCCAGTGACTCCACTGGAGGTGACTCAGCTTTAAAAGGAAGGGAAGGATTTACAAATTCCCCATTCTAAAACAACTTCTGGGCTGTGCAGAAGGAATTAGCAACTCAGTAGTTGTTGCAAGCTTAGCTGCTGCATCCCCATTATTTGCCATCCACGAGGAAGTTCCAAATCAGCCCTGCCAAATGAACTTGCAGCACCACTAAACTCAAGCCAGGGGATTTCTGCATTAGGCCCAAATTTAAGTTACAGAGAGATAAAACTTGAGTTAAGCTAACCCTGCTCTATCTACATTTTAAACCTTTACAAACTTACTTTGAAACATGACCTATCACACATCCTTTTTAAGTTATACTGCCCCTTGTGAGATTCACACCAAAGCACAAACATCTTCATTATCACACAGGTGTGAAAAGGTTCACATTTAACTGCCAAATAGAGCAAGTTATTAGGGCTGGAGTGGCAAGGTACAATGCACCAGTAAGAATTTAAATTTAATTTTCTTTCCTCTTAATTTTCTGCAACCAACACATCAGAGTTAAGATACTGTCTTAGAGCTGCAGCTCATTCAAGCCATCACAGCAGGAAGGGAACAGGCACCAGCTGTATTTCCAGCAGCAGTGACTTGCCCAAGGTCTGTCCTGTGGATGGAACTACAGAACTCAAGAACAACACCAGTTTGAGAGAAAACACATTGGTTTATTGTTATGTGGGATGAGGGGCTGTAGGAGGAAAGGAGCAAAAGTCTTAATGACATCTTAGTGACATCACTCATCACTAACTTGTTCCATTAGGCAAGGTGCTGTTGGTGCTGCCATCTTTCAAAAACACCTTTATCATTCTATGACACCGAAGGAGGCAATCCCAAAAGCAGAAGCAGCTAAAATTAGAACAGGAATATACTTAGGAAAAAAAAATCAACTAGGCCAGTGGGACACACTAGCCAGCTGACACACTGCAGTCCTAGAATAACATACCTATTGTCTATTTAGAGGTTTTACCAGCACTGCTTTAAGCAATTACTGTGAAGGAATTCGTTCCTAGATGGGAAATGAAAAAAGAATACACTGATGAATTGGAAAGGCAGGTTTTCAGGGAAAGAAATTGTATTTATTTATCAAGTATTTTCAAATTTGAGTCTGTTGTGACATGGAAGAAACAGGCCCTAAGAAACAAGTCAGGCCCATAGCACAAAATCATTGTTCTCTGAAAACAGGACAGCTTATCTATCACCACAGATAATATGATAACAGACAACACAGCATGTTTGTATTTCAGTTTTGAAGAATCAAAGTTCAGAGAAGAAAAATGTTACTGCGCATATAAATCAAGTCCCTTTTTCCTTTCCCAGGTGCAGCTTCAGGCTACATACTACGTTTTCCTTGTGTCCTCTTTCCACACATTTCTGTGGTTTAAAAAAGTGACTTTTGGAAGATGAAGCAGAAGGGAACCCAGAGCACCAGACCTGAGCTATTTCACGTATTTCTGCACAATTATTTTTACTATTACACAATTTTAGGAACACTTACACCGTTGCTGTGAAGGTAGCTAAGTCAGCTTTCACCTTGGGATCTGCCAAGCCTCCTCCAGTGCTACTTTTTTCCACACAGCACAATTTGTCTGCAGTGTCTGATGCAAAGCCCTTTTCTCATGGTCAGTGCGGCGATTATTTCGCCAACAAAATTACGTGGCTTTAGGAGGGAGCTGCTTCCTGCGCCTTTGGCCTTTTGGGACAGCAGCCTCTTCCCCTCCGTTTTGCACGAGCATCTCTGGGGAGGTGGGGGGCACGGGAGGGACGGGGGCGCTGCTGGCGCCACCTCAGCAAGGGCGAAGCCACCAAAACCCCCGCGGCTTCCCAGGGCCCCACACGGAGCAGACACCGAGCCATGGGAGCGAACAACCACGGGAGCAGCTGCGGGGCCCTGCTCGGACACCCCTCGGGGCTTCTGTACAGAGGGGAAGAGAGAGAGAGAAAGAGAGAGAGCGCACAGCAGGGATGAAGGGAGGCAGGAAGGGAGGGACGGGCTGAGGGAGAGCGGGGGCAAGGCCAGGCCGGGCCGGGCCGGACCTCCCTCAATGCCAACCCTCCATCATGGCCGCCCCCAGCCGCCACTTCCGCCCGCCCCCGCGCGCCGCGATGACGCACTTCCGCCCGCCCGCCCGCGCGCGCCGCTCCCCGCCCCCGGGCCGGAGGCGCCGCCGCCATTTTGGCGCTCTGTCGCTGCCGGGCCCGGGCGCGGCGGCCGCGGCTGGAGCTGCGCTCTAAACACACGGAGGGGTTTGTGTGGTTCTAATTAATCCGCTCGGGGCCCCCCGCGCCCCTGCACGCCTTTAGCGCGCCATGTCCGGAGAGGGAACCGCCGGCGACCAGGTGAGGAGGAAGGGGGGGAGGCCGGGTGAGGGCCATCCGCGCCCTGAGGGGAGCGCGGCCCGGCCCGGCCGGGGCTCCCCTGCCCTTCATCCTCTGCCCTTTATTCCCTGCCCTCCAACCTATGTCCTCCATCCCCTTCCCGTGCTCTCCCGGGGTGCCCTGAGGCCCGAGAGGAGCCCCTGGGCCCGCACGGCCTCCCCGGGGAACCCACCCCGAGCCCCGGGGAGCTCCACGGCCTCGGACTCCGGTTTGTTCCCGGTGTTAGAGCACAGAAATCCCCCACCCGCGCAGTTTGCGGTGCCTGGCGAGGCGAGCGCTTGTCGTTTAATGGGCAAGGCCTCGTTAACGGCACCGCTTTGCTACAGGATAAAGCGTTATTAAAACACGCTTAAATTAAAAAAAAAAATAAAATAAAAAAAAAGTTTGATTAGGAGTCTTTGTTGTGCGACGTACGTCCCTTTTGCCGTGAAAATAACCACAGTTTAGCGGAGTTTGGTTTGGTACCGTGACTTCCTATTTTGCAGGGAGGTATGGAGTGTTGTGTGTGGTCTTTCCTTATATCATGCTGCTGTGAGATAGTTCCTGCTTACGGGCAGAATTTCTCCAAACTGGCCTTTTTTTAGTAGTTGGGATTAAGTTTAAAATCGGTGTCAGTTGGAGGGGTGGGGATGGAAGTTCGTGGCTGGGGAGTGATTGATAAGACGGTCACATGTGGCCTTGGCGGCCATTGTGGCCTTCAGAAACACTTAAAATTAAGCTGATGACTTTTAAGAAGCTTTTTCTTTGTAGAATGTCAGTTCCTTTACAAAACAGGCTGATTTCTGTGTGTCTGGGCCTTTACCCCGAAAGGGCGGTGTGTAAATTTTACAAGACCATAATTGAGGGAAGGGAGGGGTGGGTTTAGGAAAGGCAAATGTTCAAAGTGTGACATTCCCATTTTCTGCCTCGTTGGGAAAATATCCTATGAACTGCCAGCCTGTACTCTGAGCTGGTCAGGTAGTAAGTGTACTTGAAGTATGTTTTTGAGCAAGAGATTCTCCAGGATGGTTCACTTTATCACAAGATAGATGGCTGCAAAGGAGTAAGAATATGCTACAGTAAAAGTCTTTTAATCCTGATGTGTAATATGTTTCACATTTAATCTTCCCATTCCAGCATGTATAAAAATTACATGGATGTTTCATTGCACCATTAAGCTGAGTAGTGTGTGTATGTTTCTGTAGCTTGTCATTTCTTAGTATTTAACTTAAACAATTCCGACTTAAGATTTTATTTTCTTTTGCAAGGTAATATTTGATACTCAAAAAGATGGATTACTGTCTGCACAGTGAAGTAAAAGTTACTCTGTAAAATAACAGCTGCAGTTTTGCTCTGCCATATCACAGAGGGGTTTAGCATTCAAATAACTAAAAGTTTTTTTGCAGCTCACAAAAGCACAGAGTCTGACATGACCATGGGGTTGGTCCTTAGTAAAGGTCATCTTTTTTGCCCGTTGTGATTACTGTATTTGTGCTGGGTACACTTTAAATAAAAATAAACCAAAAAGCTCTTATAGGTTGGGTTAATTTCTTTTTTTTACTGCTCCATCCTCTTTATGAAGGCCTGTGGATTCTGTTCTCCTATGGGTCTCTGATTTTTTTTTTTAATTTTATTTTATTTTTTTAGTTACCTTCCTTCTGTCAGTTTTCTTCAGCTTCAGTAGCTTGTCCTCTGCAGCCTTTTTTTCTTACCTGGCAGACTTATGTTTCTGACTCCTGATGTTACAATAGTCCATGATTTGATCTGTCTTTAGCAACAGATCAAACTGCCATGAAGTTTTCGGCACCAGAGGCTGCCACTCATCCAGTGGAGTAGGAAAGAGATCCATTCAGTGAGCACTGCTGCCAGCTTGCTGCGGGTGTGCAGAGCGTGGGAGACCTGAGTCCACCTGTCTTGTGGAAGGAGGACCAGCAGAGCCTTGTGCTGGGGCAGCTGCTATGGCTGTAACCTAGGGGGACACTCTAACTTGGCAGGCTCAGTGTCCTTAAGACTGTAAGTGTGCCTTTCTGTGGGAAACTGAAGCCAGGCAGAGGTTGGATTGTATCTGGCTTTCCTGTTTCAGGTTTCATTTGCTGCTTCCATGACCAGCTTCTGAGGTTTTGGGTGCCATTTTCGTTGGCATTGACATGGATCAGTGTAAAGTGGGGGCTGCACAGTTAATTTTGCATCTGTCCTGTGTGTGAGGTATCAATGTGATAGTTCACGATGCAGGGTAAAGATCCCTAATAAGTCAGTGTTGTTTGACTCACTGACGTGCTGGGAGGTCTGCATCTTGCTTCCCAGATGGAGGGACTTCCAAAAGCAGCCAGGGAATAACAAATTGTCACACTGACTCTAGCAAGTACAAAGCTGGTAGTGTAGACAGGAAGAGCAGGATGGAATGTTGGATGCAGGGAGGAAGGGAGAGTAAAGGTATTGGATTCAAGACCTAGGTGGGCTTTAGGAAGCTTTATTGTACTAGGTAGAGTGCAGCTGAAATGTGGCTTTACTGTCTTTAGGCCAAGCTTAGCTCCAGAAATTGCTGGGCTGCTTTACTGGGTGGATCAGGAGCCTAACCTGTGTTATGCAGGTTGTCTCCTCCTTACATTGTTATTGTAGAACAGGATGGAGCTGCAGCCACCACTGTTTTAGTATATTTTAAATACTTACACTGTGTGAACTATGGTGGATCCAAATCTGCAGAACCAGCTGAATGATGTCAGGACTTAAAATCTGTTAGGCCCCTGCCAAACATGATGTTTAACAAACCAGAATTTCCAGGGTCAGTTTTTGGAATATTTTTAAACAGTTGGCCCTCTCTGTATCCTAAACATGCACATTTGTAGACTGAAAAGCTGCATCTGCCACTGTTTGCCAGAAAGTTCCCTGAAAAGCTCTTCCCAGTGCTTACAAAGAGCACGTGCTTGCACCTTTGTATGTCTTTATATTGTTCTGGACCTTAATGCACACATTTAGTTTCATTTCAGTTGTGGTGGTGGTTTCCTGTACTCTGATAAGACCAAAATTCACTGTGCTGTCTGCCTCTTTCTACATGACACAAACACTTTCCCCCCACTCCCCCCGCCCCCAAGTATACACTTCCCAGGCATCAGTTTTATCTGGAGATGATGCAACATTTGCACTGGATGCCTTCTAATCTTTGAAAGCTGGAACAGGCATTTCTCACTTCCCATCACTGTTTCTAAGACACATCCCCCAGTCTGTGATGCATTTTTGTTACATGAGTACAAATATGGATCTGGTCAAAGACTGAGCTATGGGAAGAAAAGGTGTCTGTGTTGTTTCTGTAACTAGAGAAAATATGTCTAGAACAGTCTATTCTCATTTCTTGCTGGTATGTCTGTCCCTTTTTGCTCCTTCCTCCCATTCATGTCTAGTGTCTGTCTGAGGTGGTATATCATGAAAGTTTCTGCATTCTAGACACAATGCTAAATGTTGCAGTTAACTTTAGTTTACCATGTTAAAAATAGATGTCATTGAGTGCAGTGCTGAAAGCAGAAGATTATTCTTGCAGGAGTGTGTGGGTTTAACATCTCAGGAGGAGCCATTTGAAAGAAAATTCTCTAAAAGCATATTTTGTATCATAAAACTGGGTTTATTGTCACTGTTAATGTTTACTGTAGGAACAGGTTGTAAACAGAATGAATACAAATATTGGTGAAGAAAGATTTTTTTACTGGGTAATGCAGTAGTTTTGTGCCAATTTTTACACAGTTGTAAGTAAAGTATAATTTAGGTGTGTTTCCAGAGTCAGTAAGTTCCAGGTGTGCCAATTATGGAATTGAAGTGGAAAATGTGTCAGTCTAATGTTTGGAAAATAGTCCTATGAGGAAAGAATGGTTATCATTACTAATCTAAAGCTCTTGTTATATCTAGAGTTATTAAACAGCCCAAATTATGTTGGGATGGGGCAGTACTTCCAAAAATACCCTTTTTTTAGTTATTTAAGATGCATATGTTGGGCTATATCTGCTCATAGTGTTCCAGTCTTAAAGAACAATTTTTTTTAAAGATTGCTTGCAGTTAAATTCATTTAGTAGTAGAATAGAAGAAATCAAGGCATTAAAAACATATAAAAAAGTGCAAGGATTGATAAGCTGTAACTGTAGTGCAATGAAGGGATGTGCTACTGAGGAAAGGATTTTAAAACTTGTTCTGTGCACATACAGCTGTAAGTAAACTTAATAAAAACCCTTAGGCTAGGCAAATCTGTAAATTTACCAAACTGGACAGCTAACAGTGCTTGTTAAGTTGCATGTTAATATGTTTGAAATTGTATACTTTGGGTCTGTTACAGTCCAGGATGTGCTTAACTCTGCAATACCCAGCCAAAAACACCAGTAGTTTCCATGTAATGGACATAAACCTCCTTTTGATTATTGAACCAATTGGACTAAACTAGCCATTAAAATGTCTGCCTTTTTGTATGCAACAGCCTTGTCTGTGTATGTGTGTTGTTTGTAGAAGTTATTTCATAATTAGTGGTAGTATTTAAAGCATCTTAAACTGGCCACTTTACTGGGAGAACAGCTGTTTTAAATACATTTTCTTTTCACTCTAGAAGATACTTTTGTGGAAACAGAAGGATGCCTTAAGAAACTGGATGCATTAAGTGGTGCAAATAAATGGAAAGTGTTTAGCTAAGTATTTTCTTATATTTTTTGAAGTCATGAAGGTTCATTCAAGAGGCCTATGGAAACTGTTGTTTTTACCAGTATGATATAAAATGATTTTTAATTGAAAGTGATAGATAAATAACTTTAAGTAAATATTAAAAGTCAACTTCGTTTTTTCTGTTTTTTTTTCCTCAGACATTGTTTATGCATTCAGATTTGGATTTAGTGGATTTGATGTATTTTGCAGGAAGGATTTCCTAGACTTCTTGCTAGATAATTTGGTTTGAGGTCTTTTTAGATTTTGAAAAGATTATTTTAGACTTTTAGTATCTGTGAAACTCAAAATCTGTTGCTATTTGTCAGTGTAAAAGTAGTAAAAGGGAGCTGTTAACTGGACTGGGTGGTAATAATGCAGTTACTTGTAGACACAGAACCTTAAGTGCCAAAATAATTCTCTGACCTTCAGACGGTTGTTTGTGGGATAGGAGCCTGATTATGTGGGAGTACACTGAACACAGTTATCAAAAGCAGAGGAAAAAAGTGTTTTTTCAGTCTATATGCAATCGTTGATTGTGACACTTTTTTTTAAGGCAGTAAAGAAAAGTTAAAAGCCAGTGTCTATGTGACTGGGCTCAGTTTTAGTTTAAGCTGATCTAGGCTGGGACTGCTGAAGTCCTGAATAGATTTGCATCCTTTATTCTACATTACATTCGACCCTTAAATCAAAGGTTTGAACCATTAGAAAGTTAATGACTTTTCCAATGGGATTATTTTTCTGCTGATTCCCTGAACTGACTTGTTACAGGCTGAGATTATCTGAAAATGCTCATCAAGGGGCAGATCATGGCAGTGAACACCCAAGAGTTGCGTTCCTAGTTTTGGATATTGGTGATTGTGCAAGCAGTACAATGAAAAATACATAATCAAAAGATACATTCCCTTGAACTGAGATAGCAGCAGATCCCAGCACAGAGTGCAGTTAACATGCAGTTTTCAAATGGGGGTCAAATATCTTTGTGGCTATAACTGAATCAGGTTACAAGTCAAGTTCCTTGTTCCCTGTCACTGTCTGTGTGCACTGGGTGTTTGTCCTCACAGATTTGAGGTGTGTTTGCTCACACACCCAGGTCTGGCAAGATGGCCCAGACTGGAAGTCCTAAGGGCTGATTCCTCTGGTATATTAGGCGTGAATATTTGTGAAGATGCAAAGCAATGATGTCTGTCTTTGGATCAGGTAGAACCAGGACACTGATTTGTCTGCAGTGCAGTGTGTGTGGCCCTGAAATGTGGGTGGCTTGTATCCATCCTGGAGATGGACTGGGACAGGAGAGGGAGTTTGCACTGCCTGTAGGAAGTTGAGTGTTTTCTTATATATGACATAAGGTAGAAGCAAGTCCAGGCAGTTCAGTTTAAAACTCTGATCATATAGTTTTTTTTCAATTCTGTAGAGCACCTATAATTTGTCTTGTATAATGGCATGGAGAACTTTATCTGCTGCTGCTGCTAAGTGAATATTTGCTGATTTAGGAAATGAGTCTATTTTGCAATAAAAGAATGGGCTTCCTGTGTTTTTATTTTGCTTCTTGCCCAGGTTGAGTCCTGTATCAAATATACAAAATTAATTTGGGATTTCTGTGGCTATGCATCTTACCCACACCTATTTTGAGTTCATGACCCTGTATCTGCATAGGTGAAATCAAATTCCTGGAAGTCTTAACTCAGCTGGCACTGCAGTGAACCAAGTAATTTTTTATCACATAGAAAGGTTTGAGACACTACAACTGAACTACTACTGAGGTAGTTGTGATGCTTCAGTGGCCCATTCTACTTTTTCTTGTTTGAAGGTCAGTACTTAGAGTGCAGCACCCTCTGGTTTTGTAGGGTGGAGTCCTTTTTGTTGCAGCAGACATTAATAGTACATCTGACAGGCATTTCTGTCTAATTGAATCAGAACAATGCATGCTTGGCTGAATATTTGAGACAAGTAGGTTTCACTCTCTTGGGTCATTGTGAAAACCAGTGCTCACCACTGATGTTGAAGAACTTGAATTAGTATTTTATTGAATAAGCAGCATTTCTGCTGTGGGTAGAGATAGCTTGCATAAACAGGGTTTAGTCTTTGGAAATTTCAGCTTCAGTGCTGTGTTCTGTAAGCTGAAATACGTCTATGCATGTGATTTTGGAAGAAATTAAACCACTAGTTCACTTTATACTGTTTTGCATCTTAAGCCTGTATTAGTTGAACTATAACAGAGCTGAAATACAGAAATTTTAAAATTTACTACTTTTGAGCTGACAGTTTTGAGCTACTGCTTCTTAATTTGATTTTCTTTTATTCACGTTAATTTTATCATAGTTTACTGTGGGACTTGATACTTGCCTTTCAAGCTACACTGCTTTGCACTGAGCAATTCACGTTAAGAATTACTTGAAAAGTGAATAAAATGAATAGTGGTCTTTAAACTCCTAAAAAGCCCTTCCAACTGATCTCTTTCTTTTTCCTTTAATACATACTTGCCATTTCATGTCCACTTAACAGTTCTGTCACATTTCTGATAATTTGTCCATTTTGTAAGTAATTTTATTTTAAAAAAATCTTTAAAGGGATATGCCTTATATTACCTTCTGCTAGTAGGACTGATACAAAAAATGGTAATGTTGGAAACAATTCACGACTACAGTGGGTTTTTTTAAATGGTGAAGTTGAATTACAGTGTATAACATGAGCAACTCTTGGGTGGTAGTGCATTTGCAGAGGCTGAAAAAGCAAAGTGCCAGGGCACTCCTGGCAAACAAAGCTGTGTTCCTGAGGAACTGGGGCTGACTGCATTTGCTGGCCCCAGCTTTTTCTTTTAAATCACTCTTTGTAAAGGCAGCTTATTGCCATATCATGACATTGTAAATGGCCTTCCAGTAAAATCTTGCAATAATACCTTGGGTTTGTGTTCTTGGAACATGTGCTTTCCTTCAGGAGTAATATGCAATAGTGAAGCACAATAGTTGCTGGGAGTCATAGCCCTACACAGTCCAGTTACCTTCTGTTTCCCTTGATAAGTGTGTGATGGCACCTTTGAGAGAGGAGTGTTGGTTCCTTTTGCCCTGTTTACCATCTTTTTCAGCTTCAGAACGATGTGCTGACCTGTGCCAGGTGCTCTGGGATGACCCTGCTTGGGCAGGGAGGTTGAACCAGATAACCCGGTGTGGTCCCTTCCAAGCTGAACCACCCTGTGGTTCTGTGACCTAGACCAAATATTAGCAATGATTGCCTTGAAATAATCATTTAGCAATTGAGAGGGGTTTTTTTTTAGAATTTTCTGCAAGTAAATCAATCACACTGCATTATACACAATACAGAATTGTATATTCTAACAGTAATTATGTAGCTAACTTGTAAAAGTTCACCAGCAAGGTCTTGTAGTGATGACTTACAGGTGGTTATTGTTGCATCTCACAAAGGCAAGAATTTGGTTGGTGGTGTGATGTTTGGATTGCTAACAACTGCCTGAAAATGAGTCAGATTTGCAGAGTTAGTAAATAAGGTGTTTGGAGTACAGGTCAGTACAGTATTTAATGGTTAATAATAAACATCACCTCATTTAGGGTTGTAACAAGCATGTGTTTTAAGGGATGTCTGTATGTGATCTTCAGATTGGAGTTTTTTTACCTACTTTGTGCTAACAGTGTTAAAGCTAGAAAAAATACCAGGAAATCATAAAGCAAGCTATTTCCAGAAAGAAATAGCTTGAAAGAAGACTTAAACCTATTCTACAATAGTAACTATGTCAACAAGTACACATTCAATTTTGTAATGCTATAAGAAAACCAGTTTAAGGACAGTTTAGCATCAAAACTACAGGCAGGCAGCTGTAAGATTGAGAGATCAGAAAGTTACCAAAGAAATTGTGCTTGGGTAGCATGTATATGTACCTGTTAAGACTGTCATCTCCCAATTTTCTTCTTAAATTTGTGATCCAAAATGCTGTTCTCCATGTGCAGAATGATTCATGCAGTAACCTGTGTTTGTTTGGCTGGGGTCTGTAACAGAAATATTGGTCTGCATTTACTTACTGCATCTTAAAACTTCCAGGTTGGTAAAAGGGTTTAAAATTCATAGTGAAGTAAATTTTCTGGCAAACTCAAGTTTGTTCTCATGTTTACAAACAATTTAGATGGTTTAGTCTAACTTTTTGTTGGATCTCCACAAAGGTAGAACTTGTGCTAAGGGTGCATTATCTTACCAAGACAACTTGTTTTCCAGATAATTACAGTTTAGTAAGCCCAGCTTGAAAACTGAGGTATGGAATGTTACATTGTCAGAATGTTATTGTTAGCTTGACTTTGTAGCTGGACAGAACTTTGCAAACACTGCTTGTGATCTCTTATGTCTTCTTTTTAATTTTTCTAGACTGCTGAATATGTCCCAGAAAAAGTGAAGAAAGCTGAAAAGAAACTAGAAGAAAATCCATATGACCTTGACGCTTGGAGCATTCTCATTCGAGAGGCACAGGTTTAGTGATATAGGATTACATTTCCTTATCTATGGTCCACTCACACTATTTGGTTCTGGAGTAAAATCAGCATATTCATTTACATAAATCATAATATTGTAAATGCTGTTTTGATTTTCAATTTTTAGAATCAGCCTATAGACAAAGCACGGAAGACCTATGAACGCCTTGTTGCCCAGTTCCCCAGTTCTGGCAGATTCTGGAAACTGTACATTGAAGCAGAGGTTAATATTTTTACGTTTTTTTCTTATATAACATTTAATAGGAGTTTTAAGTTTCTACTTTTATAAGCATGAATAAGATAGGCACATAATATCTAGGGAAAAGGGGGTTCTTAAATATGCCTTGCCTTTATTTTGTAAAATAGGTACAAAGGAATGATTAAAATGAATTCTAAAGTATTGGGTCTTTTATGAGTTGATGATTGTTGCATTATGGAATTGCAACAACATTAAAACTGTTTCAATGGTATTGGAGTGCTTTAGCCTTTTATTTGCTTGTCGTGTCAATTTATTGCCTCCCGTGTCATTTACTTAGAG
The DNA here is from genome assembly GCA_035221455.1 of Xenops minutus. Lineage (NCBI taxonomy): Eukaryota > Metazoa > Chordata > Aves > Passeriformes > Furnariidae > Xenops > Xenops minutus. The sequence continues at coordinate 2,497,975 of JAWWEE010000158.1, read as the reverse complement.
GACTTTTTTTTATTTACACATACAAACTGATTTGAATGACTTTCTCTGAATATTTGGATTTTTTGTTTGTTTGTTTTCTTAGGGAATTGAGTGTTTCTATGAACAGTGTTTGCAGGGAGGGTGTGGGGTGGAAGCTAATTTCTGGAATGAAAATGCTGGGGAAGTGCATTAGCACAACTCAATAGCTCTTAAAAATCCCAACAAAATTGTGTTTGTTTACGTAATTGTGTAAGACTTAATGCTAAGTGCACTGGTCATTTAGACCATATTTAATAACATGCCATGAAATGCCCTGTATAACTGGGGGGTGTGGGGAGTGTTTGTTCTGGTTTTATTCATTTCTGTAGTTGTTATTTAATACTAATGTACATGCCTTTTGTGGGCATCTTCCAGCTGCACATTTTCTATGTGCTAAACTACAGGGGTGGGGACCTGTGTTCTGTAGATGAGAAATGAGCTCAATTTTTTTCCCATTTCATGTGAAACTTGCTCTGCAGCAATCTGAGTGGCAAAATTTCATCATATAGTTATCTTATTTTACATTAAATTACGTATCCAGACATATCTGGCAGTAAATTTTGAAGATAAATAAAATTGGGATGATGGGAATCTAACAGAAATTTTTATATTGCAGTTGTTACAGTGCAAAATAGTGCAATCTAAATTGAATGTTACCAAATTAAATATAGTAGAGTTTTCACTATTTTGTTTCCAGCAGTTTGCAATAGTAGTTTGAATGTTGGTGGTTATACATGTTTGGGAGATTGTGAATGGACTAATATACAGATACATATTTCTCCTGTTAGGACCATGCAGCCAAAGCCTTTAGCCTCTTGTACCCTGCAATGTTTGGTACAGGTTCTAGTCTTTAGAATGCAACCTAATTTCATAATTACATTGTTACTTGATTTCTGTGCTCATTTAAAGCCTTCACCTTTCCTGTGCCTCAAATTTAAGAATTGAGTAAGGACACCTCAGAAAGCCAGTGCTATATTGTAGATCTTTCAGCAGAAAGTACTTTTATCAGAGTCAAGCTTCTTGTCTTGAACCATGTTCAGAGATTAAATGACAGACATTTCCTCACTTAATACCTTTTAAATAATCTATAAGACTATTAGAAACATTCACAGTGGCAAAGCTCACAGGAGCAAAGCTTGCTCCTTCAAGGAGGGAAGATCAGCTGCTTCTCAGCAGGTTTGGTAACCAGGTAACGTGAGGTAAATTTGAGAAGGAGAGAATTGACATAACGATCATAAGTTCTTGTGTGTCTGCCTATTAACACACTTCAGATGTTGAAGAAATGGAATATGATTCTCTTATTCAAAACAGTGGAAAAATATGAACTGTAGATTTCTGGTAGAGGTAATATTTGAAGAGGGATATATGTGAAAGAAATTTAAGAGGGCACTTTTTAGAAATTTTTCTTCCATCTTAGCAGCCAAATTTTTGAAATACCAGTTCTGGCTTAATTTGCAGCTTTTCTTTCCTGGTTTCAGCAACATATCACAAAACTCATATAGTGACCCATTTACCTACCTGGCATTATGATTTTCTCTGCCTCCTCTTAAGTATTTGTAAGCATTTTTAACTATAAGTTGCAGTAACTTCTAATTTCCAAATTCCCCTCTAAAAAAATACACGCTCACACAATTGGGTGCTGTTGTCAGTGTTGTTTCAAGTTGCATATCATATGTACAGTTCATATGAGAGTAAATCCAAAATGAAATGTTTTCTCAAATTATCTTTTAGCACCGTAGTTGAATACAAACTAAGACTTCAGTTACTTTCTGAAGTCTACCTGAGGCAGAGGAATTGTTCTGAGTCTTCTTTGACTGCAGCCTTAAGATGTGAAAAGAATGTAGGGAAGGCATTTTCCAAAGACTTTTTCCTTGGAAATCTTAGTGGTCTCCTCCTGCTACAAAGTTTCTCTTGGACTGTTCAGAAATATAGATCTTTTTAGCCTTGAGTTGGGAAAGTAAACCTGTGGTGGACCTTCAGCATTGTTTTTGATTTGTTTTCACTGCCTCAGTATTGAAATCTGAAAATTGCTGAATCTTCAGTCATCTGTAAGCTGCCTTTCTCCTCCCGTGGAAACAAGCACTTTACTCTTTAACATGATAATGTTTCCTCTTTGTATCACAGAAAGGCAGAAGGGGAGAGCCTAAAGTGGGGGTAGTTCTTTGCCAGGTTGTCTTTCACTAGAGAATTTTGTCCTCTGAAAGACGTAAATGAGAGCTGCAAACGTTGCCCCGGTGTGGTCTGTTATTGGAAGATTAGCTCGGGCAAGGGTTATGATTACAGCCTTACGAAAATGAAATTTGCCCTTTAACAGCTATACTCTTGATAAAGTTGTTAGAAGTCTTTAAATTCCTGTTTGCCTAACTGAAGGAATATGTTCTCTTTAGTCACTTCAATCTTCAGTAGAAATCATTGTTTTAAATGAACAAAACCTGTTACCCTGCATATGCCAGTCCATTTTTTAACGTGTAACACCTAAGCGCAGGCCTTGCTGCTGGGATTACCTCTTGGGTTTCTGGCTGTGTTTGTTCAGCTCACTGGCTGCTTTCCTTTGTGTGTATGTGTTCCCTGGTGGAATATGGGCTAAAGCCCAGCTCAGCACTTAGTGTATCATCCAGCTCACTGCAGCTGATGCACAGGCTGTGCTGAAGTAACCAACTACTTCACCTTAGCATTTCCAGTGCCAAGCACTGATTTATTTATCTGCTCTGCTCTCTTATGACCAGTTAGGTAGTCAGTAGGACACAGAAATTAACTAGGAAGGGTGCTCTTTGCCTGTTTTTTTAATGGGAATTATGCTATTAAAGTTTGAATTGATGAAAAAGTTTTGATTCTCGCACTGGTTGTTATTTCTTCTAACCTTCAAAGAATTACAGGATGTAGAAATAATAGAATTGGAGACAAAAAACTCCCAGTTCACAACTTTTTTGGGGTCATAATATTTGAACACTTACAGTTTTGGGTTTGTTACATATTTTAGCAAGTAAAATAGTTCACTTGGTATTCCCTATCTCTTAAAATTAGGAAGTGGAACAGTAATGCCACTCTTCTCAGGCTCTTGTTTTCTCTAGTTGCTTAAAGTATGTTTTTCTCTTGATACCTTTCTCATAAAAATCTCCATCCTGAAAACTCGAATCAATTTACATGGCAGTGCCTCTTTCACAGTTTAACAAAGGAGTCTAAGTCTCAGTCCCACATGTGCCATAATGTTAAATTCATAGATCACACAGTCTGGATTCTAGCCTGCTCTGCTGATATGCTGTGTCTTGGGTAAGTTATTTCACCTGTTTTGCTGATATTAAAACAGATAACTACCTACCTCACAGGGTTGTTGTGAGGCTTGCTATAGTGATTAAAGTGCTTTTGGCATCTGGCTAAAAGGTGCTGCAGAAATGTAAAAATAAATTCTGATTTAATACTCTATGATCCCATAGGCCCAGCTGTCTGTTACTATTTTCTTTGTCTCTTTGACTGTTTGAACAATCTTTTAGACACAGAAAGACTTGATAATGCTTTTCATGCACACGAAAGAACATTGCCTGTACCAGTGTCGCAAATACTTCAGTAGTTCTGAAGCAAGCATTGGAAGTTGTCACTTTTCTCTCTGCTAGTTTCCTTTCAGAAATCACCAAGTTGAAAATCCTCTTAATCACGTTTATTATACTATGGTTGTCTATTTGCAACATTTTTAAAATGAACTCAAGAATTTTTAGTTCCAGTTACTCTGAATGGAAACTTTGGTCTGTAATTGTCCTGAATGCTTCAGGCCAGTTCACACCACACCTTTTTACCTTTTTTGTTGAGTATATTGCATTATATCCTGGTCACTTAAAACTGTTCTTAGTAGGGGTTAAAAGGTTGCCACAATTAAAGATTTAAAATTCCTAAGTACAAGACAATTGTGACAAATACCCCAAGTCTAGAAACAATAAATATAAAGCTGGTAACATGCATATAAAGCATTGGGCTGTTAATATGTATTTTTCATCTTGAGAATTTTGCAAGTAAGACTCCTGTGTTATTGCTTGTTCTAAAGAAATGAAACTAGATACATTTGTTTACATAACATCTATTTGATATGGACACTTTGAATTTTAGATGTCTTGGTAGCAAAGCAGATTCTGTATGAGGATTCAGAGGGTGGGGCCAAAGCTTAGGGTTTATTCTTTTGCATTTCAGCATATGCAATACATCAGTACCTTTAATCCCTGTAATTCACACTGGTGTGGATACTAGTCAGAATGTATCATTTAACATACTTGTATATGAAAAATGTAAATAAAACCATTTAGAAAAATGATTGTTTTCGTTTAAAATGTTTGTGTTTCTTCAAAGCATTTTCTTCCCCTGTTTTACTTTAATCTGATGATGAATTCAGAAAAAAATGTTATATGTACCACCAAAATTATTCTACATGGGATAAAATGGGAACTGACTTCTGTCAGGATGAAGTTGGAGTGATCAGAAGTCAAAGTAGAATAGATTTCTTGGCTGGGATTGTGTCTAGTGGTGCTTTCAACTGGAAATATTGTCCATATCACCAGCTATTCTTTTATTTCTTAATTTCTTAATGGAAGGCATTCCCATTATAGTCCATGCCCACCCTGTTAGCCTGCCACATTTCTCATGGTAAACTTCTGCTTTTGAGAAATTCCTGTACAGGGGCTCCGTACAAATATTCGTATTGCAGTCTTGACTACCTCAGTCTGAGATTTTCAATCTCCTTTACAACTGTATTATTTATGATCTTTTCTTATTCATGTGTGGACTTGTTCCATTCCTGTTAATAAATGTTGTTCTGTCTGTGTGATTATTGTAGACTTGCACTAGCAGGTGAATGCAACTTCTTTCCTGTCTCTTCTGCTCGATATGTAAATACAGGTGTGTACATCTTGCCTGGTTGCTGTCCAATATCAGAAAGTTACCCACATACTGACCTCTGTAGTGTCAGGAGCTGCGTGGTACAACACTAGTGGGTTTCTTCATGATTCTGTGTTCTGTATCTGATAATTAAAAATATCGTGGGAAAGTTTTAGGACATTTTTTACGTGGAAGTGATGCCTAATGAAGAGATGACTCTGAACCCTCTTCTCTAGTGTGTTGCTGTTTTCACATGAATAAACACAAACTACTTCCTGTTCTGTTGTATTCTTTCCATGTGGGGTGACAGAAATATCCCTGTTAGAAATGTTAGCTATATACTTTTGTTCACAACACTGTTGAAGTCTCACTTTTAAATGTAACAAGGACAGTGAAAACTTTCCTGGTTGTGTGCTTTCTTTTGTTGAAGTCATTTGTTGATTCTTCTGTTGATATTTTGAGGGGGGAATATGTGTGTTAGGTCAGGCACAAACTTGAGCTTCTTATGTCTGAAGCAGAAAGAACCAGAAGTAAAATCAGGTTTTTTAAGTCCCCTGTATTTGCTGCAGATTGTTTATCTTCATCTGCATGGGAGAGGGAGCTATAATTGTAATTTCTGATTCATTTCTACATCTCCTCCAGCTTCCAGCTGGGTGAGTTTCCTGATGCTCTTTATTCAGGTTTTGACAAGTGTGGTGGCTGAGAGAACGAGCTCTTAAACATTTTCTACTAGTGCTATTACATAAAATAATGTAATTTTATTTGCTGCAGAATCTCTTCACAGATTGTGAAAAGGCTTTGAGTCATGGCTGAGATGAAATGCAGTGGCTTCTCTTGTTCAGAAGCTCTGTGAGGGCAAGCCATTCACTGTGACAATCCTGTGTCCCGTTAGTACAAATGGTCTTTTAAGAGTGTGCATTGGTTTTCCCTTCATTAGGGTTTGCTTTCTCTCACCGCTGGCTTCAGTGTGCCAGGTGCTCTATATCCAGTAGCTTTTCCAACAGTGTGTGGTGTACCTAATACCCTATGAACTTTTTTCCTTTCCTACATAAAACAATTCAAAGGTGAGAAGTGACAGGCATTGTTTCATAACTGGACCGTTACACAGGCAGCATTCACTTTTTTGTGCAGGTTATATATATGCAGTTAATTACACAAGGAGATTTTAGAATTATTTGAATCTGGTCCATATTGGATTTTGGCTGCATTAGTAGTGACAAATATTCATAATGTCGAAGCATAGGAGCATGTCCAGAGTTCATTGCAATCGTGGCATCATAAATGTTTTATTTTGAGGATAGGCATTTAAATAGAAAGATGTTCTTTTTCAATTTAGTTTGTGCACAGTTTTCAGTAATATTTTCTAGAGTGGAGTCCTATTGCATCTTAAGAGTGTTTGATAGAACTCCCTGTTAACCTGAAGTGGGCTCAGCACTAACCTTAGTTTGCACAATTTCCAGTGAGCACACGCTGCTGATCTATTAGTAGATGCTGTAGCCAAAGATCCTTTAGACTGCCAGGCTAAAGGCTTTTAGACCTTTAACACCTTTGAGTTCTCCAAAAGGAGGAGAGAATTGTTAGTATGCTGAGGATGTGTGGTAATTTTACTCCTACTTTGACACTGGCTCTGTGTTTCAGCAAAAATAGCTTATACAGATATCTAAATTTTATCATTTTTATCCTTAATTCAAGCTGTTCCTCTAAATTCAAATTGCTTAATTTGAAAAGTTTAGTAGTGTGATGGAGGATCATCTGTCTTACCTCCTTTGATTCCTGTAATATGTCTAGATTAAACTTTCTAATGAGGGGAGCTTATTCTCTCTACTTCCCCATGGTTTGCATTAGTCCGTGAAAGAGAGAGTAAGAAATAACCAGTGCATGAACTGGAACAAGTCATGACCATACACTCTTGCTATAAACAATCTGATATTTCTGTGTTTGGTTGGTTTGAGAATGAATATCAATACATTGTTTAAAAAACTTTTCAAGTCTCACATTTGGGCTAAAATGGTCCCTAGCTATTTGATTTGTAGGATTTTCTATACCCAGACTGCAACGTTGTCATCAACTTCCTTCAGCTGTTGTTCACCCTGCAAGTACAGGTGTTGAAACACTACTCTTATGTTGAAACACAATAAAAATGAACTCTCAGATTGAAATTGCTTAGGTTTACAAAAATGGGGTGGCAGGTGTGTGGTTATGTCTGTGCTATCCTGCAGATAAAACAGATGTGATGGAGTTAAAATGTGAGCTAACTTCATTGTGCTCAGTGCAACTACGTTTATACATCAAAATATGTTTGAAATGTTCTCTTAATTTAGGATTTTGATTATTTTAATTCTTACAGTTAAATGAAGGCATACTAGGCTCTATGCCTGTGGCTTCCTCAGGAATCTCTCTAAGTGTGTGCATACATACTCATTTGTGTATATACATATTTATGTAATAAGGTCACACAGCATAGTTAATGTTCTTTTTAAATAGTAGAATAGAAATATGAGTGTATGAGCTTATCAGTGTAAATTGTCTACAGATAATTTACTTAGATTACCTAAAAGTTTATAGGTACTTAGAAATTTTAGAATGTATTTAAAATAGCAAAAGAATTTTATTACCTGCAGCTTCAGTCTGGGTGCAAAAACATGACTTGATGCTGTTTGTAAAGGAGTGGGAAAGAGAGAGCTAGATTCCCTTTTTATTCTTGTTGTCTTGAATCCAGCATTGGCCTGCCTTTTCTCCATTTCTCCCCATCAAAATGCCATTTTGTGTGGGGTTTCTGGGCAGATGCAGCAGTATATTTGGTGTAAGAATTGTGTGCTCTCGGATATTGCTGTGGGCCGTATCTTCCAATGTGCACTTGCAGTTCTTCTTTCAGATGACAAGGAGGTCCCGGGAGGCCTTGTCAAGGGCTGTCATGGGACTGCTCAGACACATTCTTTTAGTGTCAGAACTCAGAATTCTACTGCCCATTTTTGATAGGGCAGGAAGTGGAAGTGGGAGGGAGATTCCCTAGTAATGAAATAATTAACTTTTTGATGCCCTTCTCTAACATTCCTGATTTTATTTTAAAAATAAATATAAAACCAGCACCATGGCCAACTTTTTAATATCCTAATTATTGCAGAAGAAACCTGGTGCTCTTACCATCTCTTAATTATGCTTATGCAACTGAATAGCTGCTGGTGAGATTGTAATAGTGTTGCCTTTGTAAAGCATGCAAACGCATGCAGTATATTGTAGAAACAGTTCTCAATTAGTTCCCTTTAAACTTTCCCTGAAACTTGGTTTGGTTAATCTCTCTAGTTTACTCCTGTGTATTGTATCACAATACTTAGAAGATCACATCATTTCATGCAGAATTTTGAGGTATAAGAAGCCCTGTCATTGATGTTAATACTGCAGACACTAGAATGGTGGTAATTTGGTATATGCAGGCTTACATCTACTTAAAGGTGTTACGCACTTCTAATACAGTTAATCCAGGTTGAAGATGAGAGACAGTGATTAAGTTTGCACAAAAATGTTTTTGTAACATATTTGCTGGTGGAAGCTCAGCTTGCAGTTTTCCTTCCACCAGCTCTCCCCTTTCCCCAGATTTTTCATGACATTGCAGTAATTAATAGTTTTAGTTACAAGCTTTGGAAGTCTGCCTGCCTAAGCTGACAGTGCTGACAGGTTCATACATGAAGAAACACATCCTTCATACCAAATTTAAATGCAAGGCCCTCCCTACACTGAGAGCCTTAGTCTAGTGGGTTTCATTTCTCTAGGGGGATTTTGTCATTCTAGTCCTGACTGTGGCTTTGGGAATTGTAAATTCTGCCTAAATATAAGATTGTGCTAGATGTGCATATTGCTCCATGGTGATGGTGACTGTTATATAAAAGGTTAGAAGAGTTAATTTATAACGAAGAATGTAAAGTTTCAAGTGAACTGGCTGTAAATAGACTGGGATAAACGTTTGAAAGTACACATAGGTGGCCCTGAAAACCCTACTAGCTACTTAAAAATGTAAAAATAGTCCCAAAATGCATGACTTTTTGGTCCAAGTTACCTAAAAAATTGCTGTGTATGCATGCTTAAGACAGAGCAAGTCTCCATCCCTGCTCCACCCCCTAAAAAATAAGCTGCTGCCCTGGTAAGTATATGTTACTTGCCCATTGTTGTTGCCCACTAGCTAGAATTCCTCAGGGAAGTGCTGCCAATAAATTACATTGACTGAAATTCTGCCCAGGAGTAGCTTTTCTGTGTGTGTTCAAAAGGGAGGTATTATGAAGCTTTAAAATTAGCAGACACACTTGAATTCAGCAGAAATATTTTTCTGGCACTAAGCAGATGGAGGTAAGTTTTGTGCTAGGAGTCTTAGCTAAAAGACTAAAAAAACCAAACTGTTGTGTAAGGCAACTATTTACAAAAAAAAAGCATGGAATTAGATATTAGATGTTTATTTGTAATTTTAATGTTCCAAAAATTTGGGGTTACCCTTAGAAAAGTTGTGAAAACCAAGTCAAACACTGTTTTTCAGTGCTGTCATGGGGAAATTCACACTTTTTCTTGAGAATCTTGCTGTCAACCACATCTCGATCTAGGTGGTTTGTATTGTTTTGGTAGCAGTTCTCTGTTTTATACTTAACCTCATATTTTCTGCCAGTGATGGAGATTATTAGTTAAGCTGCTGTGTTAGTTTTACACAGTGGTTCTTTACATCAGAACAAATGGTGGTCTTCACTTAAAGCAGCAAAGTATAACAAAAAAAGGGAAGTCAGTATTTCTGAGATCACTCCTGTGCTTCCCTGCAAATTAAATGCAAGAAGTTAGCTGAGAGCCTCCCTACCATTTTTAACATTGTGCTATAAACTATTTTGGTAGGCATTTTGCAGCATTCTTTAATGCAAATGCTGTCTGAATGTATTCTGTATTTACATAACATTGCACTGAGCCTGGTAGTTAAAGTCAAGTGTGCTGTCTGAATCAAATACTTACATGCTGTCTGTCTACCAAGGAAGCTCTTCGCTACAGATAAAGTTTTAGAACACTTTACCGTGGCTTTCTGAGCCATCCGTTCTAGCAGAAAAGCCACAAAATACTGAGCTAGAGGGAATGGGGAAAGAAGTATCAAACTGAATCTCTGCTGTCTCAAAACAGCAGTTGCCTAGAATGTCTCATTCTGCCTGGACAGCACTTGGTGGTGGCACAGTGTAGAAGAAAAGACTGTGAAAAGCAACATAGTGAGATAATCAGTACCAAACGGGGCTTTACTGAAAAGAAACTCATTATTCTGCATGCTCTCTAGCACAGCAGGGCAGAACTACCAGTGATATTTATTTGTTCTGTACAGGTGTATCTAAAAGTAGCACATTTCTGGTCACAAACAGGGTGTTGAGCATAGCATATGGGTCCAGGCTAACCTTTCTTTGGCAAGTTTAGGGGTTTGCCTGTGCCACTGTCTTTTCATTACCCCAAAATCAGTCTTCAGCTGAAATACATGACCCTAACTCCTGGTATTTCTTCGCTGTATTACTCAGATGGGGAGAGGGAGGTGGGAGGAACCTGAGAGGTTGGTTGTATTCCATCTCTCTCTTCTGTAAACTAAAAGGGCTCTGAGTTTCTATACTGCTTTTAGGACATTTGTGTTTCATCTTTCTCATAAGATGTGAAATAAGCTGTAAATGCACCTACCAAGGCTGCATGTGAAATGAATGTTAGCACATGGTATCTTTGTTACATTAAAATCTGGCTTCAAAACAGCTCTTCTCTCTGCTAACCCACCACCAGTGAATTTCAAATAGAAGCAATGCCATGAATTTACTTTACAAGTCTTTTATCTTAGAAGTACGGCTGACTTAAGTGGGGTTTAATCTTACACTTCTAATCGCATGGAGTGTATAAAAAACCCCCATAAACAAACACAAACCAACCTCACATAAAGTGTAAGTTATTTTGAGTTGACCTATAAAATTAGATGTCAGTTTAGAACTAACCCCTCTCGCCTACATGGCTTTCATTTCTAAAGCATGGGAATATGTGATCTGTGGTTTTATTTTCCAACTTCAGTGCATCTCTGTGTAGCCAGTTATTCAAGTGTAAGGTCACTTAATAAGTTACCTAAGCACTATCGTCAGCTCAACTTTAAAAGTAGCTACATGGATGTTTTTTCTTGACTGTTTATGAAGTGAGACTGTTCCCATAGATGGAAGCCCAGCAGTAAGCTTAGCTTTACCATTTGAGGGCATGAGGCTGAAGTTTAAAAGGAAAGGAGAAGGGGAAGCCACTTTAAAAACTGTATTTGTACAGTGTTTAAGTGGGGAAAAGCAGTACAGAATTTAAATATTTTAGAAACCTGGTTTTGGTTTTTTTTTTTTTAGTGTACTAAGCAGTCTCATTAGCTAGGATAGTAATGACACTCAAATTTGAGCATTCTGGAAACAGGACCCAGTGTAGTTGTGCAAAGCCTATGCACTTAAATGTTTTTGGATCAAGTCTTTAACCAAAAAGATTTGCATTGTTGATGTGGTTTCAGGTTAGGTTGTTGGTCATCAGTCTGGACTTGGCAGATGCTTAGAAGACCCTGCAATAAAACTTTTATCTTGCAGGAAACTTAACTCTTACCACTAAATGCTACTTTTCTAGTGAATTTTCATTGCCAAAAGGTAGAAGTCTGGGTGTTTAATTCTGTAATTGACTTTTTAAATACAGTTTTTCCATTTCTATTATTATAGGTGTGACTTACAGTAATTATGATTAAGAATATGCATTCTCAAGACACAGCAGAGATTTTCCTTGATTTTTGATTAGGGCAACTGCCTGCGTTAGAAAAATAAGGTTATTTCCTCATGAACTTCAGCAGGAATACCTCATTGCTGTAAAACAAAAACAGCTCAGTCATTATCTAAGGTAGATTATTATCCCAGTTTAGTAAATATTGACATAATAAACATTTCTCATGATTTCATAGGAAATCCATGGCAAAGCAGCAATCACATCCCTTCTGTAGTTTATTTTTGTAGCGTTGCAGTTAAAGTGTTCTTAGTTTGGGTTTAGGGGGTTACCTTTAGTAAGGTTTTTTTTGTAATGCAGTTACATATCTTGTCAACTGCACATCAATGCTGAGGTGCAGTTGCAGAGAATTACTTGTGCCTGAGCATTAATCTGCACTATTTACTTTAGGATTTCTGGTTCTTGCTTTCCTGTGGTGAAGACAATTGGCTTCTGTGGTCAGACATGAGAGCCCTGAGGCACCTTTGGAACTCAGGATCAGTCTGATGGTTTTGAGAACCATTCTTGGGAACATTTTTGCTACAAATTATTGGAAAACTGCTCTTTACATTCTAGTTGCAGAGACAAAACAACAAGAACAATTTGTCCTCTGCTAATGGGCCGAGCTGGTCTTGTGCTAATACTACAGGAGTAAGAAGATTATACTGTGTGATGTTCACCATTTTTTGCTCTTTGAGCCACCTGTGTTACTTTTCCTTAGGAGAATTGCTTGTTTGGCTGCCCTTGTTTTGAGCAGAGCCTTTAATAGGCCAATACCCTGCTAGAAAATGAGAGGCATTAATGCATGGTCTCTGAATTAATTTGAGCACTCAAAAGGGCAGCAGTTCTTTCTGGTCCTAAGATGATTTCATTTGGGCTATTAGTCGGTGTGGAGGCCTTTTAAGGGACCTTTGCTGCCTTGTAGATTTGTTGCTTTTTTGAAAAATATTCAAGGATCCCTTTAAAAAGTAAGATCTCTGAAATTTTAAATTGTTCAAGTGTGTTATTAATATATATTCTTGGTGAATGGAGATTTCTTTCAAACTTCCAGAAAAATTATAATTTTACTAAAACAAATTGTCTGAAATATCGTAATTGGCAGTGTGAAAAAATATGGTTATTAAATTTATTCTTTTCTGACCTTTTTTGCAAGCATATTTGAAAAGAATGTATCAAAACTGTAGATATGATGCGTATAGTGAGAAATTATCAAACTATAAACCTGATGGAGAACTTAATGCCCCCTGAAATACCCTATTTTCCCCAGCTATAACCTCAAATAGTAAATTACCACTTTGTAACAAATGTTGCTTCCTTACTTTTCCTAATGTATTTTGAGGACAGTAAAATGAAAGGACGAATGATTTTTTTAATAGCTGTGTGTTACTGTAATGAACACTGATTTCTGATAGAAAAGAATCTCGACTATTTCAAATCGAGAGTCTTAATAAATTAGATCTTAAGTGAGAGCCTTGTGAGGTGTGAGATCTGTGTAATGGAACAATTACTTTTATTTTTTCCCAGGTGGTGATGCCTCACGTACCCTTTATGGCTTGTAATCTGTTGCAGTGGTCTGATCCCTGCCTTGTTTACAAGGTCTTAGTACTGCCAGGAGTTTTCAGGTTGGGTTATGGGGTGATGCCTGGGGGGTGGCAGACTGCCGGGTATCTGTGCAGCCTCGACACTGGTGCCCATTGTCCTACTAAATTAGCTGAAAAAAGCACTAGAGGAGTACAAATGTCCAATTGCATTGCCCCTGCTGAGGGGCTATTTGTTAGTGAAAAGTGGTTGAGGTAGACAAACTGTCATTTATCTGAGTTTACAAATTAGGGATCTCTAGCCCAATGAGATGGACCAAATACATTGGCTTTAGGCTTCCCTCCTAATTTAACTTTTTAATTTTAATCATCTGGCCAACAGATAAGACAGCAGGTCTTTATCTCATTGCATTTTGTCATGTCTCTTGCAATCCATGAGTGCTATATGTGCCTTTGAATCCTATAACTCGAGAGTCAAAAAGTATAAAATGGGTCCTAGGAGAAAAAACACTGCTGCTTTGTAAAGTGGCACTCTTCCTAAGAACTGCAAAGATCCTGGTAGGTCTGTTAATGTTAGACATCTGAAATCACATCTTAAAACTTCCCAGTGCTTCTGTAGAATACCAGAGGCACTGAGAAATAGGAGGGAGAAGCAGAAGTGGACTAAAGTACATAGGAAGAACCAAAATGTGTAAGTTGGGATGGAAGCAAGGTAGTTTGCAGGGGTGTGAATGTGGGGTGGTGTTTTCCGCTGTGGGTTAAAGGGGCTGTGAAATTGAAGAGGAAATTACAAGCCACGGGGCATGCTGAAAATTGACTTTTCATTAAAATGAGATGTGCAGACAAATTGAGAATCTGGGTATGAAGTAGAATCTGGCTAGAAAGGATTTGTAAATTACTTCATACAGCTGATATTACATTGAATTTGATAATGGGCAAATAGAAAAGGTAATGGTTTTCCTGATTTGGAGCAGATATTAGTGAATGGGTAGAAATAGAACAAGGAAGAAGAGCTGGTAGTGCTGCTGCTTTGTGTGAGCTGTGTATCTGTGAGCTTTGCCCAATACAGCAAAGAGCAGTTCAGGAGACTGAGGCAGCACTCACAGGAAAAGAAAAGCTAGACATGGAGCAGTTCTCTTCTTTACACTCTGTTTCCAGGCAAATTTTAAATGTCAGATCTGTAGGGTGGTGAGGTAACAGATAAGTGAAGTGTCCTGCTTTTTTTTTTTTTCCTTTTGAGAACATAGAGTGTTTTTCATCCTGACTTGAAAAGGACTGTTCCTACAGCTTTGCTTGAATTATACTAATCCACAAGAGATGTCTGCAGTAATGGGGCTCAGTTTGTCAGGAAGGAGAATAGCAATGCAAATAGTAACAGGTGGGTTTGGTGTTTAAATGCAACTGCAAATCTGCCTTTTTCTTGTTTTGGAAAGGAAATAATAAACAAGCAAAATGAGAAGAGAGAGCAGTAGAATGCCACAGATAGGAAGGAAGAGAAAATATGCTTGAGAAATTGCTTCTTCATTTTTATAATCCAGACTGAAAACTAAGGAAAGAGATGCATGTGACGTCAGAAATAAATGAGGTAGGGAGTGAATCACTGATTGCAATTCAGTATTATTCTCCAGCTAGAAAAATCACTTCAGAGTTTTATCACCTCACATTATTTTTAAGGCTGTCTATAAATAAGTACTTCTGTGTCCAGCCTCTGTCTAGTCTCCTGGTAGTGGTGCCTGAAAGTTGTGCATGCTTTTCAAAGTATTAATGTGAAGGAAGGGCCTCACTGCAGGACCAAGAGAGCAGCATTTTTGGTAAGGGAGTAGAGTCAGATGCTAATCCTGAAGATTTGCCTATGTGAAAATTGCTCAAGGTGCACTAAGGTTTAAACTGAAACACAGCAGCTATTTTTAGTAGCTCTGTCTCTGAGCTCTCTTATTTGTTAATGAAGTCCTTGTTCTTTACACTGGAGTAGATATTTAGGAATTAGATGGAGTAGGTAGTTGTTAAACATTCCAAACTCTATTATTAGTAGCAAAGTTAAGTTTCTTTACTGCAATGCATTAATCTTTCATCACTTCTAGATCCATGTGGACTGTAAGTTTGTTCAATGAGGTTGTCCAGATTCTCAGTCCTTGGATTGCTGCACTTCTGAAATGCAGACTGTTTGCTCAAACCTCAGGATATTCTATTCATGTATTTGTAGGGATTGATTTCTTTCCTAATGCATCTAAAAATTAAAGGTACTGCATTTTTTAATTTAATAGAGTAAACAAATAGACATCTTCCACTTGCAGATTTTTTTAATTGATAATTACTTCTTTACATAGTTGTTTTTTTTTAAATTAAGAATGACTCAACACTGCTCTAACTGGGGCATGTTACTCTGCCTGCAGAGTGGCATTTCACAAGTTCTTTTGTACTCATTTCTGAAGACTTCTGCTCTGAGCTGCTCCCTTGCCACCCTCAGGCAGGTGCAGCTGGGTTCCTTTTTTTCCCCAGACTTCCAGATAAATCTATTTCTATGCTCAGTGTTGGAAATAGTCTTTTCAAGTCTTCAGTCCTGCCTATTTTTTATTTTGTTTATATAATTAGTCAGGTGGTGGAGAAGTTCATGCAGAGATCTCTCCAGGCTGCTACCTCTGAGAGGAGAGATGTTGGTAGGGTGTGTTAACCTGATGTCCTGAAGGCTGTTCGAGGTGATTAAAGGCTTGGGGTGATGAGGCTGTAATGACAAGTTTCAAGAAGTAAGAGGAGCAGCCTTACCTATTCATGCAGCAGCTCTTGCTCTGCCACTGCCCTGTCCCCATTTCCCACTGCAACTGAGCTTCTTACACAAAGTGCTGCCCTTCCTTTCCTACTTATCACTTTCCCTGTAGATTTGACCACCTTCTACTGTGGGACATGGCAATGGGGCTCACAATTTTGCTATAAAAAGTTACCTGTTTCACTAGCTGCTCAGTAAGTGCCTGTTCTTACTGCAGGATATTAACTGGTAATTGGATTTGCAGAATTACAAGTTCTGTTCATCAGCAGAACCAATATTCTCAGTTACTGTAAAATTTATTTATTCTCGAATACTCTGAGCAAGTTGAAAGTACCTAAATATATGATAGAGTGTGTGGTAGACCACTCTTTTGGTAGTCAGGAGACAGCTGTGAACCCCTAAAGATGATTTGGATCAGGAAGTATGGGATGGTCAAACACTGGAACTTCCTCAAGAGGTGGTCAATGCTCTGAACCTGTTGGTGTTTTAAGTGTCATTTGGACAGCGCCCTTAATAACAAGCTTGAACTTTTGGTCAGCCCTGAAATGGTCAGGCAGTTGGACAAGGTGACCATTGTGGGTTCCTTCCACCTGGATTATTCTATTCTTAGGTTTCCTCAGAAGCAGGTTGCAAAATAGTGGGTTCCCACCCCCGCCCTGCATTATAGCTATTTTTATGGCAGCTGTGACTAAATCCTCTTTTTCCAGTGATGATATATCTAGTAGAAGCAACATGGCTTAAATTTTTATGTAATGCCATGGTTCTGGAAGCTCTAGAAATAATACTTATAACAGTAGTTGGAGGCATTTAATTGAGAATAATTTTACAGAACTTTTCAAATCCCATTTTATGGCAGACTTTGAAATTGAGATACGTAATCGTGTGTGTGAAAAATGACACCATTCTGAATGAAAATATATAGAATCTCATCTTACTGCCTTTTGAGAAAATGAGTTTTCCCATAGTCAGTGTACTGTATCTCTTCCTTGCAGGCTTTACTAATAGCAAGATAAAAGCTGTATTTTCACAGGGAATATTAAAACTCCGAGTGAAGACTATAGAAATACCCAATCACTCAATCCTTATCTGGTATAAATTGTAGTAAAATGATATATTACAGAAATTGCATCTGCAATTATATGATAATGCTTTTAAATGAAGGATTTCATTGCTTAAGCCTTGGAATATCTTGCACAAATGAAACATGTGCTTTGTTCATACCTGAGATAAGTTTTACATCCAGTTATTTAGACAGTGATAATCCAGCCTTGTTGGGTTAATGACCACATGGAGTGCAGTGTTAGTCCTGCATTTTACTTGCATTTCATGTGCTTGATCAGAACTTGATTTGTTATTTGCAAAGGTAATTGCTGTGCCTTGACCTGTAGGAAAGCAAGTTTGTCACATTAAGTGCTCACACAATTAGTCACTGCCTGGGAGCCTCAGCAAATAGCAAAAGGCCAAATGTGCTAAAGATAGAGCAGAGAATCAGCATCTCTCCCTCCTTTGAAAGGTGACATTTCTTTGAGGCACTCACTCTGAGAAGTCTGAACTGCTGTGGTCCAAGCTGTATTTATTCTGCAAGTAAAGTGCAAACATCTCTCCAGCCAGCCCTAGCCTGTATTTGGGAATCATGTAGAGAAATGTGAATTTATTTTATTACACCCACAGTTCTATACTAGTAGAGGCACAAATTGCATCCCACTGTGCTTGACAGTGGGGAGTTGATTCTTTTACCCAAACAATCAAGATGTTAAAAAACAGGGTCGGGGGGAAGGGGTAAATGGTCAAAATAAATGGATTCAGAGATGATAAATTTTGGGTAGTCTGATTTTATTTTTAAAATGTTAACCTCTATTTATCTAGTACCTAGTCACCTAACTGAATGAATATAGGTCTTTCATAGAGAATTCCCTCCAGCTAATAAACAAGAGCAATATTTCCAAATACATACATTTATAACAAATCCAGGCTTTAGGAAAATTCTCAGAAAGTTAACACCTTCACAGCTGTGGCATGTCCTTCTCTCCCAGCTTGTCTCTTGTCAGCTGGTGCAGCCTGCCAGGGGTGCAGATTGTTTCTCTTCAGCTCCCTCTTCCAAAAAAAGCTCCAAAAAACCTTGGAGAATAGTGCTGGGACAGTGGGCAAAGTAGAGAGCAAGAGGATCTGCCTCACCAAGGGGAGAGCTGAGGGCAGTGGATAAGGGAGAGTTAGGCTTTTATGCTTGAGAACAAAATTTTTTTTCCCTGGAAAATAACCATTGGAAAAAAAAAAGGTGGAGTTGGGATATAGAAGTAGATGACAGAAAAAGCCATTCTGGTCCTTAATTACCACGTACTTTGCTTGCTTAGGAGCTTCATGGAAAGCAGGAAACACACTTTTTAGGCTTCTGTTGTATGTTGCCAGGCAACTACAAATAGTATTAAGTCCCTAGATCAGTAAAATCACTTGCCTTGCATCATCATAAATGGTTCACATGTCTTGTAAAGGTCAATTAAAAAGGGTGAAGTGCTGTGTAATTTATGGATTAGGTCTCGCCTTTGAACATTTGTGAGGCTCATTATAAGGAATTATGTTGTATATTCTGGGAAGAAATTTGACTCTCTTATTATGAATTCATCTTGTACAAAGCTGATACAGTAGGGATTTAAATTTTCTATTGGAGCATCAAATTTAAAGTTGCTCTTTTAGCAGAAGAGGTGGAATTTCTCATTGTCACAGGCAGAGGAAGGCAGGGTTTGGTGTGATTTACTTACAGGAGTGTCCCTGAACCCAGGCTGCCACGTTGTTTGCTTGAGAGTGGTGAGCCAAGGAAGGCAAACAGATTCCTGGGGGAGAGAGAGTTGCTTTTCCATTGAGAGACCCAATAAGCATTGGCCAATATTGCTTCTCTTTTCCTTTATTTTTTTTTTTTTTTAGCAAATCCTTCTGAGCTCCAACGTCCTAACTTCTTTGCTACCAGTATTTCTGAATTTTCAGATATTAAACCATTTGTGTGGATTTAACAAATACATAACACTGACAGCTCGTCATGTATCTGATAATTGCATTGAAAATATTTTGGTTTGAGCCCAAATAAAGGATATGCCTTCTTTTCTCAGCAAAATATTTTTCTTTTCCGGGTGTTTGGTTAGGGGAGGTGCTTGTAGTCTAATGGATACCTATTCCTTGTGCTCTGTGTTTTGATGTTGCCTGGTGCCAGTGCTGCCAGGCACCAAAAATCTTGCTCCAGTAAGCAAATGGGATTACCTGATGCTGTGTGCAATTACTGAGGTCGCTGTAGTTCCCTTCTGCTGGGTGATGGTTGTCACTGGGCCTTTGGGTGGAGGGGCAGGGGGGACTGATAAGCAGGCAGAGAGCATCCCTGGCTACATTTAGGAATTGGCATGTGTGACACTTTACATGGCTACACTCATACAGCTTTTTGTTCTGAGCTTTTAAAAATTATTTTTCATCTTGTTCCTGAGTAACTACAAGGTGATGCTTTTTATTGGTGACAAAGCCATGAATTATGTTTATATAATTTTCACCAAAAAAAAAGAATTCATACTATCTTCTATCTCTATTAAAAAAAAATAAAACTAGTCTACAGATCTTATTGAAGGCTTTACTTGAACTAAGTACAAAGGGAAAAAAGTGCAGACTCATTTGTTCTTTTTCACTTGGCCAAGGACAGAAGGTGATTACTGGGGGTGGGAGGCATAGACTGGGAGCTTTGACTCTTTAAGTGAGAGTTGAATCCTTTTCATCACATTCTAAGAGGTGCTGAGGAACCTGAAAAGTTACTCTTGCTGTCAAAAAAAGGATGAAGTAAAAATGGGAGATGTCTTTCTTTCTTTTGGACTCTCAGTGAGAAATGTAAAATGTAAGAATTCACTTTCCTTCAACCAGAAGCAGAGCAGCATCAGGCTTCTTAATTCATGTCCACGAAAAACCCTTCTGTCTCAACAACCCTCCAATTATTAGAAGTGCTGTTTATAGGCAGAAAGAATGTTCTTGACTTCCAAAAAGCTGTGAGAGAGTGGCAGTAGGATAGGGACACGTCCCTGGGAGCGTGTTGGGTTGGGGTGCATTGCCAGGGGCTGGAGGTGTTCTCAGAGAGGGGAAATGCCTCCTGTGGATTTTAGTGAAATGATACTTCACAGCATTGTTATATCTGTAATTGGTCATTTCTCTGGTCAAGCATCTTTTCACTGAATAGTCTGCCAGGAGACCGTGTGCAACTCGTGTGTGCAAGACACAATCGGGCTTAACTCTCTGCAAACCTGCATTTTGTGACATTCTCTCAAGCTGAGCGGGATGCTGCTCCAGTGTGAGTGTGGTACCGACACAAAGGTTCAGCCTGCCATCTGTGCCATTAAAGCTTTTCTTCAAAATGTATTTGGATTCTCTCATTTTTAATTGATCGTGTTCAGGAGTGAGGGAAATGGGGGGGATGGCTCTGTTAAGGCTCTTGGGACCGGGGTGTTGCCGGAGTATGGACACTTGGGAAACAGGAGGCAGGAAAGACAGCGCACAATGCAGCACAGGGCGTACTTATCTTGGGTCTCCTAATGCTGCCATCGGAAATTCTGTTGTGCTTTAGAGTGGGCATGATTGAAATAAGGAATACCTGGTGCAAAAGGATGCTGTTTGCTGCCTGCCACCATGAGCCTTGGGGAAGGGGAAAGAAAGGGTTTTGGAACTGCTCCTGATGCACTCGAATCCTCCAAGTAAATGAGGAGCAACAAGATTTAAAAGGGGAGGTTTGATGCTTTACAAAAGTGCAATACAGCACAAGGAGTGCTTATGCCATTAAAGATTGTTTATTTCAACACAGATAAGCATCTTCTAAAGGCGTTGTTGGCTTTCCTTGTTTCTTCAGGGTGTGTCTCCAGAGATCACTGGCATGTTACTATAACTGGAGCTAATAAATGCCCAAAAGATGCGTGTGTGCCTCTTGGTTGCTGGGTCTGCCCCTCTGCCCTTGTGGGGTGTGTGCTGTGTGAGTGAGTGTGGTTTGGTCTTTCCTGGCAGAACCAAGGCTGGGGCACCTGTTGAAAAACAGGCTCTCCACGTTTAGTACTCCCTTATTCAGCATCAGCGTGCTTAGAGGAATAAATTTTCAAGTTAATGGAGATATTAATAGACTTGTTAGCCAAGTAGTTTTGTAAGTATGGTATTTTACCTTTTATTTGCTGAATCGTGGTCTAGAACCTTTGGCACTTAAGTCAATATATGCACTGGAGGCAACAGGGTACCTTGAAATTACAGGCTAAAATTGGGGGTTCAAATTAAAATACAGGAGAGCAACTTTGCCTACTGATAACCTACATTTTAGAAGGGAAGAAGTAAAAATAAAAAACCTGCCAATTTTGTCAAAACTAAGCAAAGTACATGATTTTTGTATGTTTAATTATATTTTGCAACATTATATGGTGTTACAGTGTAATTAGTTTAGACAACCAAAGTACAAATTGGAATGCTATAGTACTGTAAAGAATATATTCTTACTACTCAAAAAAAGTTTCTTAAGTGATTTGTTTTTTTCTGCTTCCCTATAGATTAAAGCAAAAAATTATGACAAAGTGGAAAAGGTGAGTCCTATTAATATATGTAATATATCTCTATAGAAAGAAAAAGTACCTTGTGATTGGGCTAAATCAAATTGAAAAAAGCCGTAGCAACCATTGAATGTGCTATTCAAAAACACAGATTAAAAGTATCATTCCAGTTGATTTGTTGTTGCTACCAAGCTGTAATCAGTGAATTGTGCAGGGGATTTCTCTGCTTAATTCTCTCCAGTTCCCTTGCATAACACAGAGGTACTCTAGTCAAAAGAATGAGTAGTTTAACTTGCTCTTTCTTATAAATCTCAATCATAATTACAAAGATTATTTTAATTCATACTGTATAGTTTTAAAAGTAGAACTCTAATTTCTGTATCTGGAATCCTGATCACGTCTTCTTGATGTATTAAACAGTTATTTCAGCGATGCCTTATGAAGGTTTTACACATTGATTTATGGAAATGTTACCTTTCCTATGTACGAGAAACCAAGGGGAAGCTACCTAGTTACAAGTAAGTTAACAGAGTTGCTCTGAATTATTCTGGGTTTATGGTGAATCTCCGTGGTTTTTGACTAGAGGGTGGGGAAGAACCTGTGTGACAAATCTGTCTGGGGATATTCTGGTAGAGTGTTGGGGGTTTAATACATAATCTGCATTTAGAAAACATTAAAGTGTCCTGAACTGAGCTTGCTGGGCAAAATTGCTGCCTTAGTCTGGATTCATACAAAAGGTGGGAACAGAGCAGGGGAGTAGCTGGTGTATCCATGGCAGGTGGGCTTGGTGTTTGAGCCAGCCTAAACATACCTCTTCCTCAGTCATGCCCTGTTGTTGTCCCTGCCCTCAGTGTCCTGTTTAGAATCTCCACAAAATTCAGCATGAGGTACTCTATTTGACCAGTCTGGGCATTAGAGAAAGTTTGGAATGCAGAAAAAAGGCGAAAAATTCGGGATGTGTAAACCTTCATCCCTTTTCAGTAACTACATTATACTTGTTTATAATCGTATGGACTGAGTTTCAAAAAATATCAGTATCTTCCAATGTCTGTAGACTTTTTTTGTGCAACCTGCCATAATTTCTTTGCATTATAACTGGCAAGATAAGTAATGCATTAACAGAGGAAAAAAGCAGGGGTTTCTATTTTTACAAGGCTGTTTTGAAACAATTTTAAAAGTATCAGTGCCCCCCCCCCAGTCTTTTTATCCAATTTAACTTTTCTCTGATTTTCCTGTTAATATTGTCAAGGAGGTGATAAGGTTCTGAAGTATGTTTGAGTAAAAGAAACTGGGAGAAACATGGGAGAGAGAAAAAACAGTTTTAATTGAAACTTAACCAAGGAACTTCTGTGAACATTTATAATTTGAAGGAAAATAGTTTGAATTTGGGGGATTGAGAAATCATGCAAAAGATTCTGGGCAGTTTCTACCCAAGGGAGCTACTCCTAATTGACCCAGTTTTGCTGTTTCTGGGGAATTCCAAAAAGGTTTGGGGAACTCTGAAGGGCGGGGGGGGGGGGAAGAAAAAGAAACCATGGGTGGTGCATCTGTCAGCTACGAAGATGTGGAGAGCAGTTTTTTTCTCAACTTCACATAGTATACATGGATTTCCACTGACTTGGTGAGGTGGGCCAGGAACTGTTATTATGCTGGATTGTCACCAATAATTTTAAATAATTTTCTTAAATAAAACAAACCCCCAACAGAACCTAAATACAGAATTTAAAGCTATCTGAATGCCAGTTTTTGCTCTCAGGTGTTGAATCATATTTCTCATTCTTCAATGGTTGGTTAGAATTTGCTGCACAAAAGAATACTCTTTAAATAAAGAATTTTTTTAATACTAAACGCTCTATGGTCTTTGTGGTTTGTTCTTTTCTTCAGGGAAAAAATGGCTCAGGCATATGATTTTGCTCTGGATAAGATTGGCATGGAAATCATGTCATACCAGGTATGGTTTTTTTTAATCAAAACACATTTTATTTCTAACGTTATAACAAGTACAACTAAACATTGGTTTCATTATATGTAATATTTTTTTCTCATGTAGATCTGGGTGGATTACATCAATTTTTTGAAAGGCGTGTAAGTACCTTCAAAGAATCTTTCTTAAGCTCAATTGATGCAATGCTGATGTTGGTGGCAGTGATGACCTGTAAGAGCTGACGTTGCTCTCTCTCCCCACTCTCTAGAGAAGCAGTGGGATCTTACGCAGAGAACCAGAGGATAACAGCTGTCCGTAGGGTTTACCAGCGTGGTTGTGTGAATCCCATGATAAACATAGAGCAGCTCTGGAGAGATTATAACAAATACGAAGAGGTAATCGACAACGTGATTGTTTGTGACATTAAGAAAGAAGTAGTAGTCATATAATCAAACACGGTGCCCAAACTATATCCACTAAAGAATTATGTATAAAACAGATGACCAGCAGTATAAACACCTTTTGTGTGTGCAGTCTGTACAAGAGCTGTGGCAAAACTCTACAGTTACTTGAGTGAATTTTAGTATTTCAAAGGCTCCCTATAGGATACATTTGACTGTTCCGTTTCCCAGTTGGCCCAGAGGAATTGCTAGTGAGTTAGAAATCACTGTGCTCATTGATGGAGAGTGTGTCTGCTGGAAGCTGGAGCAGCTCAGATGGCAGTGAGGGCTGCTGTCCCCCAGGAGGCACTCCCCTCCTTTCACTTAGAGTTGAGCAGGGTGAAATGGCATTCAGCTATGATGGTTTGGACTTCCTTCACAGCAATAAGTTACATGGTCTTAAGTAGTTATAAAATGCTCCTCACCATCCTTCACCTGAAGCCATTGCAGCCTCAGTTCAGGTGAGTTTGCTACCACACTGTCTTCAGCTCATTGGCCTTGCAGGCTAATTTATAGCTGCACCTTTGTAGTGTATTTATAAACACATTTGTTAACAGCTGGTTTACCAGCCCCAGTGACAATGCAGTTCTGAGTGTAGGTGCCCTCGTGCTCAGCACTGCTGGGCAGGGATGCTCATCCACCCCTCTCCCTTGTCCTCTGATTGTGCCCAGGCTGGCAGGTGCCAGCATGCTGTGGGTCAGCTGTGCCCTGAGCAGGGAAGAAGGGCCACTTTTTCTTTCCTTGGTGCTAATTATGCAAGTTGTGATCTTGATGACCACTCATATTAATGAGCTGGTGGGAGTACCCCTAGGTGGGAGAACTGTGGGTGGAAGAAATGTGGGTGGGAATAGCTCTGGGTGGGAGAACTGTGGGTGGGAATACCTCTGGGTGGGAGAACTGTGGGTGGGAGTACCTCTGGGTGGGAGAACTCCAGGTATCCAAACTTAACCATACCATATGTTATGTACCATAACAGCTCATTGTCCCATCAGTGTTCAGGGACACCACAGCCAGCCTGCTGACACCAGGGAAGTTATCCAGTGAAACGCCTTCACCTTAGGAAAATCCCCAATACAACTGCCCTGTATACCTCGACTTCCCCTCCCACATAGCAAAGGGAGGCTCTCACTGTTGATTCCCACTGCTTTCATTAATACATAGGGAGACTGTCAAAACAATAGCTCAGACCTGAGTTTCCAGCTGAGGTGGCTCTGTTTGACACCTGTAGCTCAAGCCTGTACCTCAGGCTGTTCAGAGCTGCTGGAGCCTGAGGGACAGTGCTCTGCTCAGACGTAACTTTCTGCACGTCCTGCTCTGGCTGAACTGGCCTCGATGGAAGGGGCTGCTGCTCAGAGGGGCCCTGGCATAGGGAACTGCTCCTCACCAGAAGGGTGCTTTGAGGAGGAGGTGATTCCCCACATCAGCAGCCCAACAGCCCAGAGATCATGTGCAGGTCTCTGTGGGAAAGATTAGTGTCTGTTTGCTGTAATTCAAGTGTTCTCAAGCTTCCCTTCAGCTCAGCCATAACCACCACCGAGCAATAATATCCGGCTGTCTGTTACCAGTGTCTTTAATTAACTAACTGGTCAAAAGTGACAACACCCCTAGAGAGCCCTCTGCCCAGTGACAAAGGGACAGTGGCTCACAAAGCTGCACAGCTGCTGAGCTGGGAGTGCATCCCCAGAGGAGGCTGCTGCATCCTCAGCCTGGTCCTGGGTTAATTGGGGCATTGCTGGGTTTATGCGCTGTCCCTGACAGCACCCTGTACCAGCCCAGACAGTGCCTTTGCCTCCATAGTGAGTCAGTACCCAGCCTGGGTACCTGTTTGGAGTAGGACTGAAAGCTGTGCCCACCTTCCTCAAAGTCTTGGCAAGCCATGCCAGGACAATCCACCCAGCCACAGGCATCAACAAAAGAGTGGTTGCTTATCCTGCAGTGAGAGCAGTTCTTTGAGGTTTTCTTCATGCCCAGGACCCTGTGACCAGGGCCTGGCCACCCCAACCCCTCTGCTCTCGCTCAGCAGCACAGCAGAGCCCTCTGTACGTGTGTGCAGCCCTGGAGTGGGATCACTCTCTGTGGTGAGGGACACATCTCACATCCCTCTCACATGACAAAGGTACACGTGCAGCAGGGAGTGTGTTGAATAGAACCTCTTTTGAAAGCTGTCACTTCAGCAACAGAGAGAAGGCAGAGCTTTGAGCCTGGAGGGCAATCTCTGTTACTGCTTGTACAAGAAAACAGAGTAGTTGTTCAAGTGCTGTCTCAGCCTTCACGTGGTGAGCAGCAAGGTAGGGAGCTGTGAGTGACTAGGTGCTGACCACCATTGAAAAGCAAAGGTGTAAGTCACAGGTACATTCTTTCCACTTTCACCCTCAGCAGTTTATGTAAAGTCCATTGTATTTTTGAAAATTATTAAAAACATGCTGAGGTACTTCAGGTCAGTTGATTTTAGCAGTGAGTTTAAGTTCTTGCCCATACATTTATTAGGAGAAATGCAGTACCTTTAGAGATTGGTATTTTAAAATAACTTTGAACTTGCTCACTTTTGCATCCCCTTTCAAGCTGTTTCCTGTGTGAAATAAGATTCAGTTTTTCCAAAGTGAAATTGCACATTCCCAATTCCTTTTTTTCACCCTTCTCCAGGGCATCAACATTCACTTAGCTAAGAAGATGATTGAAGACAGGAGTAGAGATTATATGAATGCACGACGTGTAGCAAAGGTACAGCCTTCTGTTGACTTTTCTTAATTCTGTTTAATTCTAAAAACCAGCATTAAACTCTGTTATTATTTCAAATAAAGTTGTCTCAGACTAATAAAGTTGGTAGGATAAGATAAATAAAATAAGCAGTTAACGTGTTTAAATCTGCTCTTCCAAACATTGCTTCTGTTTCAGGAATATGAGACAGTGATGAAAGGCCTGGACCGCAACGCTCCCTCTGTGCCCCCCCAAAACACTCCCCAGGAGGCTCAGCAGGTGGACATGTGGAAGAAGTACATCCAGTGGGAAAAGAGCAATCCTCTGCGTACAGAAGATCAAACTCTCATAACAAAAAGAGGTAATTAGACACTCTGCTAGGACATGTAGAATTGTGGAGTTTGGCTCCATTAATGACTTCCAGCAGGAGTAATGATGTGAGCTGGTGTTCAGGGATCATACTGGAGCAGAAGTTTGTCAAGTTTCTTGAGTTGTGGGTGCTTTTTAAAACAACAGACTAGATTTTGCTTATGCCAAGCTGAAAGTAACACGTGGATTTTGGGGGGCAGTGCCACTGAACTTCCATTGGAGGTCAGGAAGCAGTGGATCACAGCCCAATTTTTATGGCTGCTATTGAATGACATGTTCTTCTTCTGTGGAGGAGGCAGGTTACAGTTAATAAAGTTTCTGGCAATATAAAAGAACTGCAGTTGTGGTCACTGTAGCCCCTTAGTGTTAACATTGTCTGATTTATTTGATGATTTTTGTACTTCATTCTTCCACCGTGCAAGATGGTACCATTTCTACAGTGATTCACAAGGAGCGTTTCCTACATTTCTTGCCCACAGTGATGTTTGCCTATGAGCAGTGTCTTCTGGTGCTGGGACACCACCCAGACATCTGGTATGAGGCTGCACAGTACCTCGAGCAGTCCAGCAAGCTGCTGGCTGAGAAAGGGGTAAGCAGCTTGCCATTGGTTTTCTCTTCTTTCATGGCTTTGACATGGGATACTGTTATTTTTTTGTCAAAAACTTAAGAACCAAAGGGGGGTGAAAAATATTTAGCACCGTAAGGTGTGTCACAGTCAGAGCTTTAAAATTGGGCCTATTTTAAGAAATAAAAATAGCTTTATGTGAGATAAGAATTATGGAAAAGTATTTCAGTCTTGCAAAGGTAGGTTTGGGGGAGTTTTAGGTTTCAGTGGTAGGTTTGGGGGAGTTTTTTGGCCTGATTTTGTGATTCCTTAAGTGCTGGGGAAATTATTATGTCTTTATTGAGCACTGCATGGAAATTCACTGGGACTTGTCACACTCAGAAGATATTCCATAAATTGGCCTTTGTTGTCACATATGCTGAACAATTATATTATTATACTTATTTTATAACAGGACATGAACAATGCTAAACTTTTCAGTGATGAGGCTGCTAATATTTATGAAAGAGCGATCAGCACTTTATTAAAGAAGAATATGCTTCTTTATTTTGCATATGCAGATTATGAAGAGGTGAGCAAAACTAGTGATGTACTGACATTAAAATCCAAAAACATCTCCCATGAATAATGTCATTTATTTGAAACCTACTGAATACACAGGATTCTGTAGAGTTAATTTACTCATTCTTCTAGCCTTCAGTGTTTCTGAGATGAAGCTGACAATGTGGAGAGAAAAATCCCATCGTATGATTCACAAAAGTTTTGAAAATTTACTGCCTTTCCACTTTAATATTGACTATAATTTTCAAATTATCATGAGGGTGAAATGCTTATAAATTTACATTTACCAGACCATCAGTTTCTTCACTTTTAAAATGGGCATAAAGAGCACCTTTCCCACCTAATTCCTGGGCGGGGTTAATGTTTGTGATGGAAGATGGGAGGCACCTGTGCTGCGGCTTTCATGGAGAAATGCATGGAATTCCCAGTCTTTGCTGAAAAATCAGGAGGACAATGGGGTAAAAAAAGCCTTTGCACTTAAAAGAAAAGACTTTCCTTGGCTTTCAGAGCCTCTTGTATGCTGTCTTGTTTTATTGAGGCTGCACAAGACAATTTGGAGGGCTGGAGCTGGCAGGGAACTGACTGGAAATGTGTAGGTTGGAGAGTGCAGGTGGTTTTTATACCTGTCTGCACGTTATTTTTAGACAGAGGTAAAGGAAACAGTCTTGTTATCCCAAACACCTACAGTGACAGTTCTGCTGCAGCATTACTACATTAGAAAAAGACCTCAGAGGCTCTTGAAAAGCATGTGCATAAGCACTGCTGGGAAATTAATGTGGGAAGTTAAAAAATGACTGCACATGACAGAAAATGTGTGTGAGTAAAGGAACTGACATACACAGTGTTCAGCCAGGGGAAAATGGAAACAGAAAAATTCTAGTTTTTAATTGAGCCTGAGTTCTGCATTCTCCGAGGTGATGTGGAATGGTGTTACCAAGCAGTCTGTATTTCCTTTTATTTAGAGTCGAATGAAGTATGAGAAAGTACACAGCATATATAACCGACTCCTGGCCATCGAAGACATCGATCCCACGCTGGTAAGATGATGCCTCCTATTGGGTTTTCCCACATTTCTATGGATGCAAAGACTGGGGAGATGCTTACAGGAGTTCCTTAGGTCACAGGGATGATGGAGCAGGTGGAGTAATGAGATGATTAAAATTTCAGGAAGATTGATAAGTATAGTCTTTAATCCATTTAAATATACCAAGTCATGTGCACTCCTCCTCTGTCTCTGTCGGGCAGTCTCTTAAAACAGGTGATGAAGATCTGAAAGATTTCATAACACAACTCTTAAGAATTGGTGTATGTTTTGTTGGCTCAACTAAAATTTCACTTTGCCTCCCCTTAACTGATTAAAACCACATTGCTTTTGTCCATTGCTGTCCCTACACAGAAAGACACATGTAGTTTGCATACAAATCTGTAATTCACTATATAAGTATCAAAGAGTATTGCTGTAGATCTGCTGAAGTTATAAACATTGTCTCTAGTGCCAGCTTTGGTAGTGCTGAACAAGTGGTGTGAGAGGTAAATATTTATAAATACACACATCAAAGCATGAGGAGGAAAAAGAAGGTGTGAGGTCTAAAATGAAACAACATTGGTCAGTGTCAGAGGGAAGGTATCCATTTACTGACAGTCTCCATTCTTTAAAGACAAATCATAATGATACCCAAATTTACATGTTATAAGAAACCATGTACCAGTTCCTCCTGCTTGAGGAATGCTGTTATTTGTGATCTAATTCAGAGTGAAGGGAAGTTAAATCCCAAAGAAATGCAAACCACAAATTAGCCCCTGAATTAAGTAGTACGTTCATTATTTCCTTGATCAGTTATAAATATCTGCAGACAGGGTGATTTTTATCTTGGATTGGATAATCTACAGTAAAATGCTTCATCAGGCCTTTTGGCTGCTCTTAAGCCTTATGGATGTCTTAGCTTTATTGGAAAATTACCATATTTACAACAAGCCTCCAGTTCTCTGAAGGCAACAGCTTGTGTAAATTACATTCATTTGCTTACCTCCCCTTCCTTGAAAAATCTGTGCATTAACTATTGCCTTTTCAGGGGATCAGTCTTAGGTATATGCAATTTCTTTTTTAAAAAGGTTTGCCTCATTATTTATAGCAAAACAACACAGAGGCACAGCACAGTCTTATTTCTGTGATGACTTATTTGCTGTATGTTGTGAGTGAAGATTATTTCAGATACAGTAGAAAAGCTTGCTGATCTCCTGGTATTCCTTGCTACCACTGATGCGCTATCAACATTAATCTGCACCTTAGGTTTATATCCAATATATGAAATTTGCAAGGAGAGCAGAAGGCATAAAATCTGGAAGAACGATATTTAAGAAAGCGAGAGAGGATGCCCGGACACGCCATCACGTCTATGTGACAGCAGCTTTGATGGAGTATTATTGTAGTAAGGTAATCTCAGGTGCTCAGTCTGACCTTACAGAAGTGTCAAGTGGGTGTGTAGCTCACTGAAGCTAATAACCTTTATTTTTTCTTTTAATGTTTGCAGGATAAGTCTGTGGCCTTTAAGATTTTTGAGCTAGGGCTGAAAAAATATGGGGACATTCCAGAATATGTACTGGCATATATCGACTACCTTTCTCACCTTAATGGTAAGTTTTAAACTTTGAGAGGTCTAATGGAGCATTAATCTGCCTTCTGTGTGAGTTTAGGTTCAGACCAAGTTCTTTGTATTTAAATTCTTCTTGAAGAGCAATGAAACCTTGGCAGTTAATTTGAAAACAAAACTTGCTCTTTTGTCCTTAGTGAAGTTCCAGAATTATGGTGATATTAGACATTGATTCTACTGAACAGAGGAAAGCGAGTTTTCACAAGTGTAACTCACTGGCATTGCAGGAGTTTTACAGCATCTGTTGTGAACAGTGGGACGTACACTGAGAAATCTAAATCCTGGGGGAAAAGATCTATAGGAGTTTAAAATCAGCATGAGAGAAGTGAGGGATTAGCTAGTCCTGCCTAGAATTCATTTAAACTCGTTCTCCTTGGGTAGATGAGATGAGCAAGATATAAAATCAATATTGTGCATATCAGTCCTTCTTGGAAGTTGCCAGGGAAAAGCAGGGCATGGGCAAGGCAGTGGGGCACAGGGGGCTGGGGAGCTGCAGGCAGGAGGTGGAGGTGGTGCTGGAAGGCCTCTGTGTAGGATTTTCTGAGGCAGGAGTGAATATCCCTCTTACAAGAAACCCAAGACTGCTGTGGGGAGTAGGGCTGGCAGACACCTTTATGTGGAATTGTCCTGGTCTGTGTTTCATGGGGAATTAAAGAAGAGGGAGAAGAGCAGTTCATCCTGGGGTCTTCCTCTGCCCAGTCCTGTCTGGTACCCATTAGATTTTCAGATTTTTTCAGGTATTTCTTCAGGCAGACAATACTCTGGTTCAGTATTTGTGGCATAAGAGCACAGAGGTGGAACACAGGGTGGGTGTGACCCAGTTCTGTCAGCCAGGGGCTGCAGGCACTTGTGCTGCTGCATCTCCTGACCCTACACTGTGTTCTGGAGGCACCAGGCACATGAATCTCCTGGCAGCCTTACAGCACCTTGGTTTTTCAGGCTCTGGAAGTTTGAACAGATTTGGAGGGGTTTTTAGTCCTGTGAGCTGTAAACAGAGATGTTTTTCCCAAGTTAAAGTATATTTAATTTTGCAGTAAGTTATTGTGGGTCTACATGAATATTTGCAATGCCTTTCTGTAGGTTGCCAGCAGAAAAAAAATTCTTAAAACTGGCAGTTTAAAGAAAATAATGACCAACAACTCCATTCCCCCAGCTGACAATGTACAATGGCTGCTTGTGGGGAACCAGGTCTAATAGGTTTGGGAGGACTTGTGAGGAATATAGAAGTATATTAATATTGCCCTAATTTAAAAGGGAAGTAATGAATTGAAAGGCCAAATTTAAATTTACTAAGATATGCTATTCTGGTAATTAAAGAAATGGAAAAAAACAACACAGAAATCCTGAAGAGATGCCAAGCAATAGCTGTGCTGTTACAGAAGAACCTATACTAGGATCAGTTTGTTGCTATCGACAAAAATAAACTTCCAAAGAAAAATTTCCCAGTGGAATTTAACATTAGTGAAGTTTTATGTGGCCATTCAGACCTCTTTTTATACTTACTGAAATCGAAGTATCAGAACGTCAGCCTTATATTTAGTGCAACTAACACATATCTTTGAATGGACATGATCTTTAATTGTCTTTAATATATTTTACTAGTGTCATTTTTCTTTTTTTCTATTTTTAAAGAGGACAACAATACAAGAGTTTTGTTTGAACGTGTTTTAACTTCAGGGAGCCTTCCACCTGAGAAATCTGGGTATGTCTGCAAAAGCAGTTTCACTGCACTAAAAAAGATAAATAACCCCTTTCAACCCTAAATATCCCAAAGAAACTAAAAACATGAACAGCAGGACAAAATTAGGTACAGATGTTCCTTCCCCTCTTCATGCTGCCTAAAATAGCAACAACTGTGACAGATCTGTGAAAGTCCCTATCCCACTTCCAGTGAAATTCATTTATTTATTGACTTTAAAACTTTACTGATGCAGGATTGTAGAGGATAAAGTGCAAAATCCACCCGTGCAGTAAAGATTCAGTGGTTTGAGCAGGTGCATTCAATGAGCAGTAAGGATTCAATAGCTGGAGCAGAGGAGGTGAGTCAGGAGGAGGGTGCTGAACACCTCCCAGCCAGCTGAGAATAAAATGGGGAAAGAACTAGAAAAGACTCAGATTAACCACTCACTGCCACAATTTCATTGCTACTTTTTACGTTGATTTCTCAAAAAAATTGCTTACCAAGCCCTTGCAGTCTGAATGTTCACCATTATTATTCTGGTAGACATAACATCAAAACTAAGGAATAAAACATGGCACTGCTGTGCACATTCATCCTGCACTTAAATTCTGATCTTTGTGGGAGAAGGACTTTTATGTCCATTTTAAAAGTGAGAAAACCCAAGAATTTAAAAGTGGAATCTTTTTCAAAGGTGAATTCCAAAGCTAAAATGAAAGCTGAATCAAGTCCAGAAATATGGTCGGATGTTGCTTAAGTTATATATGAGATTTTCCACTGAGAGATCTGCAGTGATTTTATATATTTGGGGCATCTGAAGCACTGCGTGTTGTGTCATTGGGTACTGCTCTTGCCAGCTAGAATATGTTAGTTTGTGCAGATGAACTAGATCATAATGTATGTTGAAAGGTCCTTGACATATGTTTGTCTTACATTGAGAAAAGCTTACCTCAAATGCTAAGCCCTTCACACCAGTAATCCTCTCCTTTCCATAAAAAAAGTCCTTTGCAGTCCACTAGGTTGAAAGTTTTTACAGAAATATATAAAGGCACTGGGGAGGCAATATATGAGGTTGATGCATGTGAAGTAAATAACAGAAATGGTCCTGTGCTCACAGATTGCCTCCCTTGAGTCTTTCCTTTGTGTTTTTTAATTGGGTTGGGATCAGTAATTCTTTCTCCTTCAGTAACTGTCACTGTATCTGTTCTTCCACAGGGAAATTTGGGCTCGGTTTTTAGCTTTTGAAAGCAACATTGGGGATTTAGCCAGTATACTGAAAGTTGAAAAACGGAGGTTTACAGCATTCAAGGAAGAATACGAGGGCAAAGAAACAGCTCTGCTGGTGGACAGGTACAAGTTCATGGATTTGTACCCTTGCTCTGCCAGTGAGCTGAAGGCCCTTGGTTATAAGGTAAGTCGCTAAGAACACTTCAATGTACCATTGTTCTTTTCAGTTTTAGTAAACTTGAGCAAGTCCTTCTTTAGCACTTGCCTTGAACCTTTTCCCCCTGATGGAAAAGCAGGTAAAACAGGCCTCCTCCTCCTCGTGTCACTGGGCAGCAAAGTGCCAGGCTCTGTGGGCCAGGGGCAGAAAGGAGCAGGAACATGACTGACAGCTGCTACCCCATGTATTGGTTGTTTGCTGCCAATGGCTGAGGAGAACTGTCCATAGAGAGCAGGGTCTGCCTGCTTTTTTTTCTGGTGTTTCTTAAGGCTAAATTGCTTTGGTGCTGCCATTTGGAATTTAAAGTCTGGGCCAGACACCTCTATCTGGTGGTCCCCAGTCTTGTTTCTGACCACATGTATTTTAACTACTATTTCAGTCATGGGGAAGGCCACAACACTTTGAAAAACCTTTAGAACAGAACTGTTTTAAGCCTGAAGTAAATAGGCTGCCAGGGAAACAGAAACAGCTGATTGCCATTTGCATGGACAGGAAGAGGCCTTGGGTTAATGTCTCTAAAATAGCACCTCAGCTTCCAGTTATTTCTTACACAAAAGAGTCATTTATGAAAAATACAGATGAGATCAAAGTTAGCAAAGCAGCTGAATTGTTGGTCATCACAGAGCTGTAAAATAATCTGATAGGTGGAAATCAGAGTCACACTGAGCCACTGAACACTTTTTTTTTAATGCAGCGGGGACGAAGTTACTCTGAAGTTAAAGGTGTGGGTACAAGAGAGTAGCTCTTGCTAAGTGTGTACCTAAAGTGGTTCAGCCCTTGGGCTGATTCCTGTTGCTTGTAACATGCCAAAACGTAATAATCCTGTTTGAACTGAGGCTTTGCATGCCTGCTGACTGCCTTATGCGTTCTTTCTTTTTCAAGTAAAGCAATCTAGGCAATGAAATGAGGGAGAAATTATACTTGTGAAGGCCTAGTGGTCTGCACCTGTTCACCTAAATCTTTTTAACCTAAAAATGGAGCCACTCAAAAATTACAAGCGTGGTCCCATTCAGTAACAGAAACAAGTGTTTCCACTCCCAGCTGGGACACTGTAGGACTAAAATGTTTGATGAAAACATGCAAGTTTTGCCCAGATGGTCTTGTAAGAGGGCATCTGAAATGATAATGATGACAAAGTGAGAATAAGCGCCTGGTCTCCAGTGATGTTTTGTTCTGCAATTTAAACAAGCCCTGTGGTCCTGCCAAGTTCAGTGCTCTCTGCTTGCCTTTCGCAGGATGTCTCCCGTGCCAAGCTAGCAGCAATAATTCCAGACCCTGTCGTTGCACCATCCATTGTGCCTGTTCTCAAAGATGAAGTAGACAGAAAACCCGAATATCCCAAACCAGACACTCAACAAATGATTCCATTTCAGCCAAGACACTTGGCACGTAAGTCAGACCTCGGTTGGAAGTGGTTGTGTTTCACCTGGCGGCGAGTTATGAACCTGTGTGTTGAGTCAGCCTAATCACAGAGACTTTGCTCATCTTCAGTCAGACAAACATGTACTTACTTACATTTGAGGCTGTTATTTCGTTGGGTTGCTGAGGGGTGTATATCCTTTACTTAGCATTAAGGTCACATGGAAGTAAGTACAAGTAGTTTGGGCTAGATAGTAATAAGCTATTACACACACTGCTCATAGACCAGATCATTGACTAAACAATGTGTAATTAGCAGAGGCAAAAGTGACAGAGTAGTAATTATTGGCATCAAATAATAATGCTGCAAAAACAATTCTGGTCTAGCTGACTTGCACTGGCTTCACACAGTTTTTCTTCCCACAGCTCCAGGTTTACATCCCGTCCCGGGCGGTGTATTTCCTGTTCCACCAGCAGCTGTAGTTCTCATGAAGCTCCTGCCACCTCCTATTTGTTTTCAGGTTTGTGTTAATGCATTCTGAACATTTCAGAAAGCTGTGGAAGGGATTCTGTTGTCATAGAGCCACAGCATGTATCACTCTGTTCAAAATAACCCTCTAAACTCTTCTCTTTTTTGTAACAAACCAGGGTCCTTTTGTTCAAGTGGATGAGCTCATGGAGATATTCAGAAGATGCAAACTGCCAGACAGTAAGTGACTTGTCCTCTCTGGAGGCTGTGACAGTGCATAAGCATAAGACTTGGTTTTACATATGGATATTGCTGTCTAAAACCCAGACCTCACTTACAGATTTGCAATTTCTGTTTACAAGCAAAAGAGATTGGCTACCTTTGTAGGCTGAAATCTACATAGAGGTGTTGGTAACATTTACCTGCGGGGAGATAACAAAAAGTCAAAAAGATGAAAAATCACCAGCTGCTCCTTTAACGAGATGTTGGTGGTAACCATTGAAAGACAGAAATGAGGATTTTCAGAATATCCTGTAAAAGCAGCAAGGCATTGTTTCCAGCAGCATCACAGCTGGAACATGAAATTAAGGATTGGCAGCACTTCATTGGTGGCCATAACTCTGCACATTGTTGCAGTGCTGGAGGACAAGCTAAGGGCAATCACAGAAAGCAAGCTAGGATTGAATTTGAGTGAAAATATTTAAATCATACGCAGTATTTTGAGGCTTCCTCTGTGATAAGCAGCAACTGACTTGCTCTGCCTACTTTCTGATGAATCATGAACTAGTAATACTGTCCCCAGTAGGCCTTCCTGGTTTATTTGAGCTTGCAAATGACCTCAGTGCCTGTGTAAAGGGATGGCTCAAGCTGAAGCAGCAGCATTTACTTTATAGTTAGTGTTCACCACAGCTCAGAGGTTTAGACTAAATTCTTCACATTTGTAGGAGAGGGTAGGAAAAATGTGTTATGTTCCAGAAATCACCGCAGTGTGTCTCTCTTGGTGTCCCTGTTGGCCATGCTGATTTGTAATCGGGGAGTTCATTTTCACAAACCAAATGCATGTGTTTCTCTTTGCAAAGCTGTCGATGAAGCTGTACGGATAATCACCGGCGGGCTGCCTGAAATTGCTGTGGAAGGCAATGGACCTGTGGAAAACAACGCCATCCTCAACAAGGCTGTGAAGAGATCACATGAAGATTCGGATGACGATGAGGAGAAAGGATCTGTAGTTCCCCCCGTACATGACATTTACAGAGCACGACAGCAAAAAAGAATCCGGTGAAACAAGTCTGGAGTTCTACTGTGACAGACAAAGACTTGCATTGAATCAGTCTCTTAAAAGTCAAGCATTTAAAAGGGACAGCTGCAAACAAAAAAATCCTTGAAAATGGTTTTGTTACTGTGGTGCCTCTTCTCCCATATGGTTCTTGATCTGAAAACAGCCCGAACAACCTTAGAATGTGCTCTGAACAAAACTCGGTTTTCAAAACCAAAAGTGCAAAATGTCAAAACTGTATTTTGTTCTTCAAGGGTGTTCACATCTGCCACTTGAAATCTTGTGGGTTTTCAACAGTTTTATTTTAAAAACTGGATGGCTTATACTTGTGAAGCATTTTTAATTCACATTTTCTGGAAAACAGTTGTTCTCAGTTTGTTCATGTAGTGTCCTGCCTTATTGTCCGTTTTTATTTATGGCAGAATGTACGAAATCTGTTTTGTAGTTGAAAATTAAAAAAAAACAAAAAACATTCCTTTAAAATAAAAGGATATCCATAACATCATGCCTCATTCTGGTTTTATTCAAACACAACAAGGTACTTCTTAAATATTACTCAGCCACTTCAAAAGCAATGCTAATAAGACCGTCACAGGAAATTGATCAGAGCATACATATTAGAATTAGCTTGTTTTCCATTTTTCTCGAGGATACAGTACACTTTTGCATGTAATTCCATGACTGTTTGAGGAAAACAGCATCATAAGACTAACTCAGTATGTTTCAAAGGTGGGTTGTCCAGGACCCCTGGCTAACACAGCCTGGTCCTGGACACCTGCATTGCTCTTCCACCTAAGGTGCAAAGCTAAATGTTAATAATCAGCTACATCATTTTACTTGTTATCTTCAAACAAGCTAAAAAAAAACACTATATGAGCTTTCAAAGCAGTTTCTGTGCCTACTTCAGCTTTTAATTTGTAATTGGCTATTCAGAATTGCACTCTGGTAAGATCTTAAGAACCCCCTTGGACTACAGGACATTCAGATACTCGGGGAAGTTGAAGATGTTCTGGCCTCCAGGAGCACAGCTGCCTGGGAGTCAGTGCTCCTCTCCTCTCTGCCAGGTGAGAGGTGAACCCCAGGAAGGTTCAGTGGAGGGAGGGGCTGGCCTAAGCAATCCCGGAATTCCTTTTCTGCTTTGCCACTCAATTGTATCTCCCTATTTCTTTTAGGGAGGATGTAGAGAAACTGTTGGTCAGACACTCCAATTAAGAAAACAACTTGGGAAAACCATTATCATGATTTGCACTTGTGGGCATTGATTACTGCTGAAAGGCCTGCAGCACCCACCCCAGAGGCATTTGTTCGTGCTGCATGTGCCCCCAGAGGTGAGATGGAGCCAGAGGTGAGTATCACACTCTTTTCTATGATTCTGAGGCTTTTTCTACATCAAACCCCTCCCTGGGAGGAGAGATGGGATTTATGGTATGGACTCTGCAAGCAATGCACGAGCACTACTGGCAGCACAGTCCCGGCTGCAATGTCAGGAGCTGGCAACCATGGACACCCTGACCCTGAATCCCAGACCTGGGATTACAATTTTATCTATTGGTAATTTGGTCCCCTTCACTCTGCCATCAGTCACATTCCTGTCAGGGGCTTTTCTAAGTCTGTGTCTCACTGGGATGTTGTTCCTCCCCACACCCTCGAGATTGTCCCCTGTGGCATCTAACTTTGTGTAGCGTCTGCAGTTCCCAGGCACCTTTAAAGGCAGTTCCTAGGCAATGCTAAAAGATAAAATCACAGCAGCAATTCATAACTTGTGCAACTCTCATTTAACAAAGCTGAAAACAGCTTTGCCTTGGTTGTTTTGTTTGTCTGTCCAGCAGCAATGGCTGTGCTGGCTCGTTGTTACACAGACTGCCAAATTTCTAGAGCTGCAGAGCTTTAGGCTGTGAGGTGGATCCTGCACTAACAACCAAGCCCTCTAAGCAGACACAGCAACCTTGAAGACCTCTGGAGTATCCTTTTCTGATACAAACAATGACAGACCACACCAAAAGCCTACTCAGAACCTTTTTTTTCTGGCTAACCAAACTACTAATTTTTTAATTACCAAAGAAAGATTCAAAAACAGACATTCATTTTACTATCTGAGTACATTTAGCCAGAAGAGAAATCGTGTCTGAGCTGGTAAACTCTTAGAGGGTTTTGGTGGTTTTGTTTTTCCCTTGGGGAAGGGGGTTTGTAATCAATGAGAAAAGATTTGGTTTAGAGTTGCATAGGCTAATATAGTGAAAAGATCTTATTTATCCCATCTTCCTCCAAATGCTAAGTTAGTGCAGTTCTATCCACACTGATATTTACAGGAAAATAGGAAAGGAAAGCATCAACACTGATTCATAATCAAGTGCTTCTAGAAGTTCTAGTACTTTGGTTGACTAGTTGATTCATAAATTAACCTGACTGTTGGCAATAAAAGGGCCCTTTATTTATTTTACATATCTTGTTGATTGTTTTTTTTAAAGACAAGACAGTCTGGTTTAGATAGCTTAGTACTTGGACTACTTACTGTTTATAACTATGAACTTTGCTTTCATAAAACCATCAAATATTGATTACTGTAATACACTGTTGTGCTCAATGAGAGGAAAATTCCAGATGCACTTACCTCCCAGCTGAGTCTGAAATTGCAATGAAGCTGCGAGACCACTGAGCTCTTCTGAGAACACTCATCTCTACAACACATAGCTAATAAATTCAAGGCCTATAAATACTCTAAGTTTCAAGAACACCTCTACAAAGTGAAAAAATCTACTGAAAATATTCCCTGTATATTCAAACTAACATTAAGTCATTCAGTTCTCACACTACATTAAAATCACTTACACTGCCCATAGTGCTCTGCACTTCCTGGATATTTTTGAAGACATGATTGAATATGCAACCATCTTCTGTTGTAGTTTTTTTTTAAAAAAAAAACAAGTAAAATTTTCAGCCTAATGTTTCACACACTTTAAATCCACCTTCTGAAAGTGACAAAGATTTACTTTAAAATTAGTATTTCACATAAAAAGGAGAAAACTACTAGCAAAAGAAAAAAGGTAAGAAATATCACTTTTATCAAAACATTTTAGCTCTGCCCTTCTTAAGTCTTTACAAGAGATAAATACAGCTGCAATCTATAAGATTGCCACCTTTGTAAGTACTGTACATAGCAGAGGACAGTTACCCAATAACCAGAAAATTTACTACAAAAATATATTATGTTTTGTAACATCTGCAGGTAAACAGCAAAAAAATGCTATTAAAAATGCAGTAAAATGCAGAAAAAACTAGTAGCCTACCATATTGACCATAATGTTACAATAAAGTGCTGTTTGGGTTGGCTTTTTGTCTGTCAAAGTTTCTCTTATCTAGAATTTTAGCTTTCTTAATTCTTTAAGATTTTTTTTTAAACCGTATCACCCCTTCTGGGAAGAACCATTGCCAATCTGCTCTGGATTAATTAAACTAAATTAACTGTAAATTAAAGAGTTAAATGCCCTAAAATGAGCCACTTAAATCCAATGTTTTGTTCTTAAACTTGCCCTATCTAGAATCAGCTCAAAAATATAAAAATTGCAGCCAGAAAACTACCATGATATTCCCCCCAGGTTGCATACTTATATTAAAAATGCATCTCTCATCATTTACTTCAGACCCCCTTTTGCACTCTGTGTATTCCCTCACCAACCATCACTCGTGAATTAGAAGAAACCAGTATTTACACGGAAAGCTGTTTTCCTAGACAAATATTGGTACAATTTTTATTTAATAGCTGAAAATACCGTATTGGTAGCACACAAACTGGTTTTAGGACTCTTCTGACTTCCCTACAAGTTGGGATTCTTCCTTAGTCAGTATTTTGCCAAGCACTGCATCATAGTAAGGGCTGAAGACCATTTTGTTGTAGTTGACAAGACGAACATACTTGGCAGCAACCTCTTCCAGCTCTCTTTGAATAGGGCCTAATCCTCCAGGAATAGCAGGTAATGTTTTCTGGTGACTGGATGCAAGGTGATTCTCCAGAAACTTCTGAATTCGAGAATCTGGAAAAAACAGGGTTTGGGTTTTTTTCAAAAGAGAGACAATCAATTAGGAATAGTGTAAAAATCCCATGTAAAATGCAACAAGCCTGAACAGAGTCAAGTATTTGAGACGTGAAATGAGCAGCCCAGCACGACACACCCCCACCAGCTACACAGAGAATGGTCCCTGGGGAGCAGAGCAGTGCTGTCAGACCTACCTATGAGCCTGCAGATGGTGTTATCCACACTGGCCACTGCCTGGATCTGCCCTTTAAGCACAGCCTCCCTCTCGGCTGAGAACGGTGTAAAGCCATGCTGGGAGAGGCAGCTGTTGACCTCAGCACACACCTTCTCACCTATGGTGGCCAGAGATTCCTTCAGGTTAAAGGAGCTGGAGAACATGGAGTAGAGCATTACTGAAGTACATAAGTTATTTACTTTTTCCCCCACCTTTTAAAAATAAACCATTCTATAAGAGGTCCCTTATTTATCAAATGGAATGGAAGATGATAATGCAG
Organism: Xenops minutus; assembly: GCA_035221455.1. NCBI lineage: Eukaryota > Metazoa > Chordata > Aves > Passeriformes > Furnariidae > Xenops > Xenops minutus. The sequence continues at coordinate 2,456,535 of JAWWEE010000158.1, read as the reverse complement.
ATAAAGCCAGAATCATAAATAATACATTTTTAGATATGTCTAAACAACAAAGCTGAGCTCTAAACCAAGGAAGTAGAAGAGCATTAAAGACTCCCAGCCTGAACAACCCATACACGAGAGAGCTGACTTTCTGCCTACAGAGTAATGCAAAACCAGTTACCAACCCATATGTGTACAGGACTCATCTAAGCCTGCAGGCAGCTTACTGTGCCACACTCAGGTTCTCAGGGCAGCCTGGCCCAAACCATGAGGAGGGGTAGCTGCTGGCACCCTCATGTGCCAGCCTGGCACCATAAAAACACATTAAAAAAAAGCAGCGTGTACATTCCATAAGAGAACAGAGCAAGAAAAGACAGCTCTGGGGGAGTAAGCTGGAGAAAAACTTTTTCTTAGAAAGCCCTCAGCACCTTCTCTGCATACCCTGCAGTCCACAGCCAGAGAGAGGCTTGCACTGGTTATTTACCAGGGTGAAAAGAGAGGGGGACCAGGCCTATTCCATACTCACGGAAGATGCATTCCTGTCAGCAGCACCTTGACAATGGTTTTGATTTTTTCAGCAAATCCAGGCACATCCACAAGTGCTGGGCCTGCTGCACTGAAGGTGACCAGGAGGACTGTCCCAACCAGGAGGAGTTGCTCCAGCTCCAGCTGGATTTCCAGGAAGCGGGTCTGGTCCATGAGCACTGTCTGCAATGAGGGAGAGAGCCAGCACAGGATGGAGTCAGTCTGCTGGGCTGGGAAGGGACACTGCCATGCAACAGCAAAGGTAAGACAAAGACACAGTGCTCAGCAGGCCAGCATCAGGAGGGAAATGAAAAACACTAACTCCTCTTTGCCAACTATGCAGCTTTCAGAACTGAAAGAGAAGTACCACAGGAGCTCCCAATCCAGATAGATGTTTTAGTATTGTGGCTACAAATCCAAATAGCTTCTGTTATATCCCAGAAATAGAAGAGTGGAACAAGCACAACACGGATTTGTTGTTAAATGCCTACCTCTGGAAAAGGCCTGTTCACATGATCCCACTTTAGGAGCTTCAGATAGGCCTGATTTTGTACAGCAGTGAAGCACGAGGTGGAAGCTCCACCAGTAGCACCATCACTAGAGTGGGGAGGCAACGTTTCATGTCTCAGCTTTGCAAGATCATCTGCTGCTTCTTGCAACCACTTTGTGACAAGGTCTAAAGAATCTGGAAGAGCAAGGGAAAAAAATCTTGTTCGGAAAATTCCTTTTCAAAGTTAGGTTTTTCCACTAATAATTTCCAAACAATCCCATTAGTTACTGTGACTAATACCCATTGTATCAGTTGATGACATGCATTTCATTTATGGCATCAAGCAGAACATCTAAAACAAAACCACACAGCTACAGGAAATCAGAGGTGAGATGATGCTGGGTAGTCATGCCCTATGCTGTATTGAAATTAAACTCAACTCCAGTGCACTAAGTGCAGAACTACTGTTCTGGCAGATTTTTTTCTAACCACAGTTTTGGGGCACAAGCTGTCATCTACCATATGAATTCCAGAACTTATAAAAATATCTGGGTTTTTTTCATGATCTACAAGCAAAGACAAACAGTTTACTAGGAGGTCAGAGGGGAAGAAAGAAAGGAACAAAGTCATACTTGGCTGTTTCTCAAGAAACTCCTGAAACTTCTTTCTTTCATATTCAGCAGACTGCTGCATTAATTTTGGCCTAATACTACTGACAGCGAAGTTTGCCATATCCATTTTCATTAGGTCTAATACAGAGAAAATTGCTCTAAACAAACAAACAGAAAAAGTTATTCAAGGCTGCAGATGTTTCAGAGGTGCTGTTTACAAGATTTATTACAGACTGTCTAAGGAAAGAGCAAAAACATGCATGAGAAACAGTAACAGGGTGCTTAACAATTTAAAAGCATGAGACAGAGAGAAAGCTTGAGCAAGCACGTACATGCATGCATGTGCCTCTTCCAAGTAGGAAATAAATCTTGCCCTCCTGTAAAAAAGCCTCCACGGAATTAACTTCACTAGCTCCATGGATTATATCTCCCAGGATGTGCCATATTGTATCTTGAATATATAAAAAGCCATCTGGGTTTCCAAGCTCTCTCTGTTGGCAGCCTAGAAAGCCAACCTCAGTGGGAAGTGAATAATCAGACCCAAGGGAAAAAGAAAAAAAAATAAAAGAAAAAAAAACAAACACAAAAAACTCACAGCAAAGAACAACACCTTAATTTCAAAGCAACCTAATTCCTGCTGGCCATAATTCTGCCAAGTCAATCCTGAACTCCTGGAAGCTTTTCAAATTAGAAAACAGCAAGGTTAGTGAAACCTCTAAATATTGAGACCTTGAGCTGTTCAGCTGAGAACACGGTGACAAAGCAGAAGCCCTGCTGCTCCCAGATGTGGCACAACACACTCCCCTTAGAACTCACAGGGCTTTATACAGGGAGTGGGGTAAAGAGAGCTCAAACTGGGAGGAAAGGATAAACTGGTTGGAAACCAGTAATACTTTTTCCTATGCTCATGCGGGCTTTTTTTCTCCTTTTGCTGTAGATACTAAATTTTGATACAAACTGACTATCCAGCTTCTGCCTTAAGGCTTATATGCCTTTGGCATTACGAAATGTCCTTCAGTGACATGCAGGAGCCAGACAAATACTCCAACTCACCAGAGCAGAGAGGGTCCTTGTTAATGGCTCCTGGAGCATCTCTCCCCTTCACACCCACAGCTGTATCCCTTTCCATATCCCTCTTTTTTTTTCTAGGAACTCCAGGTTGCACTGCTGAAGCCCCACACCCTCCCCACCTAAAATTACTTCAGGGACTCTGAACATGACTAATAAACACCATTTCAGTACCTGAACAGAGGAACTATTTCATGAATATCTTTCAGTTTCTTAATTTCTTCATCTCGAGCTGGAGCACAGAGAGTCCCCATCATCCCAATAACAAATTTGACCAACTTAGAAATGTCAAGGGCCCCATTCTCTGCCTCCTGTTTTATCAAATCCAGATCAAGAACTTCCGTAATCTGGTTTCTCAGTCTAGTATGACCAGGCAACAAGAAAGACAGGAGATTCTGAAATGGAAAGTTTTTAACACCACATTAGTTCTACATATCAAAGAACAGTAGGATCAAAACAGTTACTGAACAGCTTCTTACAGAACCACAGAATCACAGAATAGTTTGGGTGGAAGGGACTTTAAAGATCATCCAGTTCCAACCCCCCTGCCATGGGCAGGGACATCTCCCACTAGACCAGGTAGCTCAATGCCCCATCCAACCTGGCCTGGAACACTGCCAGGGATGGAGCAAATTCTTATTTAAACTAATTGTCCCGTACAAGTGGAATTTCTCCTTTTTTTGTTTTGTTTTTTTTTAAACAAACCAGTCACCAACTCCAAATGTTTCACCTCATTCTGTATAATAGAGAAGTTACTAAGTGGTAAATACTCCATGGCACAGACCATACTTCAGACTATTGTGCTTGCTTTTACCAGCCCAGAGTTGGGGCATCTCATTGATTCTGTAAGTATTATCACTGCCATAACATGAAGGAAGCTTGGGATTATGAAACAAGTATTACTTACCTTTTAATCATCTTACACAGTTTTGCATTTGGCTTTAAATTCAAATTCCTCCTCTGGGCTTATACAACTTATATATGTTCACAGATAATGACACAGTAATGAAAAAAACCAGGAGAGTCTTTTATGGAAAGCCAAGCTTCAACCACTTTTGCTCATTCATATCAGTGCAGCTACTCAAATTCAATAATTTACCTTGATAACACATCATCTTACCTCTTTAATTTCTCCTAATAGTTTAATTGCATGATCATATGTTGGTGGATCTTCCTTTAGCTGAGCTTCCAGACAATCCCAGAAAGCTTTATGCACAATATCTCTTACTTTCTTTTCTAAGCTGTGGGTAAACATGACCAGTTAAAAACAAGGGTACTTGTCTCTGCACCACCTTACAAAGATAACTTGCAGCTCCAGAAGAACAGCACATAATAATATGAATATAATGTAATAATGAATATATGATGATTAACAGAGATCTGTCACTTTAAGTTACTCAGAAAAACAAGAAAGACTGGACACAATATTTGGAATGGTTTATGTCCTAATAAAGGGTTACACACGAGCAAAGGTGGCTACAAATTAAAATAATTGAAAGTATTTATCATATGTTACATCTAAACTCGACCACTGAAGGAAAAATATAAACCACAAAAATTACAGTTTGTCTTCAAAAGACAGATATTCATGTTCCTTTTAAAGGCCTCAATAAGTAAAGGCAATTCTACCAGGTAAAATTCATTAGTAAACCTAACAGAAATGAAGTAACTTCTCTGACACAAAAGCTTCCGTGCTTCAATGCACAGACATTGCAACTACTCTAAGAAAAGATCCCAGATTAGTTTGTAAAAAAAATAGACAAATTCCACTGCTCCATTACCAATTCCTAATTCAAAATGCTGCAGTCAGACTGGGCTATGGGGGAGACTGCTGCTTCAGAGTCCTGGGGCAAGAAACCACAGCATACTGGGATTTGTACCACACATGCCCAAACAATTATACTCCAAGAGCTTCACCTTTTATACATCTGATCCCCCCGAGCTGTTCTGCAGTTCTACAAATGCAAACCTTATTTAGCTATTAGGTAACAACCTTACCTGTGTTCTGGTAATTCAGCTGGTTTTATCTGGAAGTCTCCATTAACAACAATCTCATGTGCTAATGCCATGTTGGTGACTCCCTTCGCTGTTTCCATGAGCTCCTCTATTGACACAGGCCGAGCAGGACTGGCTGCAACATAAATTACACTGTCAGACAGTTTTCTACAAAAGTCTGCAGCAAATAAAGTCTGCTAAGACTTTTGGACCCTTTCCACTTTATTGACAGTACAGAGGGTCAAATGACAGTATCATCTGAAGACTCTTCTCTCTTTTTTCCCTGCCTTTTCCATCTGGTGGATGACACAGGTTTGCAGAATTACAGAAGACAAAGGAGTGAATCCCACTTGATATTCTGGGCTCAGTATGTCAATTGCTTCCAAGTTCTGTCAAGCTCTTTTACAAACCAAACCCAAACAAAACCCCACACCCATACCAGTACTACTTTAGGATGGATTAATAGCATCTTAGCATCTTTCTCCATACTGTGGGAAGAAATAATTTAAAACACCAGCATTTTCACCCCAATATTTCCCCAAGTATTGTGCAGATGTTGCCATTTCAATTTTACATCTTTCAAGGAAATCACCTCATCTTTAAAGCAGTCAGCAAACACATCACAAAAATGTTAAGCAGTTAATTATTCTCATTACTTCCAGTGCAACTGGCATTCCTTCAAACGCCTTTTTTCCCCCCAGAGGCCACGATCCAAGCAAGAGAGGACAAAGTCCAGACCTAGTCCCAGCTCCAGTGCCTAAGACCTCTTCCCTGGCAGGCATTTGGGACTGACCAGGATGGGCCAGCAGCTTCAAACTAGGCCTGGGGCATGTGAGTGAGTAGGAGAAAGCACCAAAGAGGAAAAAACCAGGATGGTTTTCATTAGGCAGGAGATAAACATACTGACTGACTGTAGAAACCTAGAAGGTACAGTTTCAAAAAACTTGATTTGCTTCCCGGATTTACTGGGAATTATGGCTCTTAACAGTTCTGGGCTACACAACATCCTCCTGGCATTGTTGTAGTGCAGGAAGTGTCACAGCCCTAAAAACAAGTCAACAGAAAGGCAGAGAAGGTACATGGGATGTAGGTTGTGCTGGCTGGGAGAGTAATTCCATCCCAACTGAAGCCACCAGAAAACACTGATTCTCTATGGTGAAGGGTCCTTCCTGCTGTGCAGTGTCAGTGCAAGCAGTGTGTGGGGGGGCCCTGCAGTGCCCTACCAAAGGTTGGGAGAAGAACCACAGCTCTTCCCTAGTCCAGGTATTTGGGAAAAAGGAGAAAGGTAGATCATTAGGGTCCTCAGGTACGGCAGGCACGAAGGGCAATGTTCAATCTGGCTCCTCCAGAAAACACCTTGTGGAACGGAATGTGGGAAAGAGCCACAGCAGAACTGCCCTAATGGATCCACTCCTCTCTGTAGATCATTCCCTTCAATTACAGTCCAGGCACAGGAGCAACATACTAATCCCAAAATGAAACAAATCAACCAGGGATCTTCATAGGCTGGGTTCAGGCAAACTGTTATGACTGTCGCATTTGATAACCCATGCTGACTGGACTTAGGTAATTACATAGAAAAGATCTTTTAAAAATAACTGTCCATCACTTGTCTGCCATCCAGAGCTCTTCTGAGTATATGCAGTATGGCTCTAATGTGCTAATTCTTCATTAATATCTTGCTCTTTTCCTGCAGCCCTCCTAAATCCTTGTTTCCTTCTGCTTGGAGCTTAATCTTGCAAAGTGACTCTGGGAACACAGCAAGGATTGATATTCTGAGAAGAACTAGCAGACAGCAAAGTTCACGGCTGAATGAGAGTGCTCTTGTCCCACTGCCAAATGACTTCACTCCAGCAGTGGGTGCACTAAAAGCCAAGACTCTCATTTACCAAAGAACACTCTTAAATCATTCTCATGTCTGCTCCCTTACACAAGGGAAGGGCCTGAAACCAACCAGTTCTTTGTGGTACAATGCAGGGCAAGACTGTGCTCTGCTTTTTACTTTCATGTGTTCACAACCTCTCTCCATACATATATCCCACATCTTATCTGGCAACCAGCAGGGCATAAGAACATAAACTCCCTCAGAACATCTCCTCTGTGTAACATGACACTAAACACAACAATAAACCTCAAGTAATAATGAACACTATTAAAAAATAGAAAGAATACAACTAACAAAATGTTATGGGCTGTGACACCCTTTACAGAAATTTAGAGCTAGTTATCTGAGCACTTCTGCTTCTCTGAACTGAATCCCTGGAGCAAGAAAACTTCCCTTTGGTTTTATCTATAGATTTGCCAGAAATATTTGGCAGCCATATTTCATCCAGCTCCCCATGTTCAAAGCTGAATGACAAAGAAAAATAGGCCTTAGGAACAAGCTTAAAATATGCAGTCCTGCTTAACACTGGAACTAGTACTGGGACAAAATACACAACTTTCCATCTATATTGTGAGGGGGATGACAGGACATTCTTTTGTTGTTAACAACCTTCCTTGCCCTGCAGTAGAAAGAGAGGCTGCAACAATCCAGAAGGTTCAGCTGATAAGGCAAACAGCAGCAGCAGTAGCTGGAACACACCAGGACAGTGCCTACCCCTTCCATGAGCACAAACACACAAGGGTATTTAAGACATGTGGGGCTCAGAGCAACGTGGTCATTGTGTACAATTAAGTACTAAAAGAAAATGGGGAGAAAGGTGTTACAAACAGTTTCAGAGCAAATCATCGGGAGTCACACTACATTTAATTGCAAGACAGGCACAGAATGCTATAAAACAATAGGACTGCCTGCACCAAAAACTATAGAATTTTTTTTTTTAATTATTTTTCACATATCAGTTTTGCTTACACTTGGGTGTGTCATCTCTGTGTGACCCTGGAGCACTCTGTCGTATTCTTTTTCGGACAGACTGATCCGGGTTGTCCAAGTTGTCCTCCTGAGCATCCTCTAAACCACTCAGCTCTTCTTCACTTGACTGTAGCTTGTCAGGATTCTGAGACATTTTCAGTTGGTTCTTTACAAAAAGAAAAAAAACATGAAAAAGGGAATGAATAAGCATTTTCCGACATAGCTGAGCGGGTAAACATCACCAGGAGTTCTACTGATTAAGAAAAAAATTAAGAATGAAAGAATTCTTATGAGGAATTATATGATGTCATACCCATAATGTGGTTGGAGACCTGGACTCAGTGACTCACTTCCCGTCTTTCACAAAATGGGATGCTTTCAACACAGTTACCATTTATTAATCTGCATTCCTAGTAAGTTCTCAAAAATCTGAAACTGCTCCCTTGCCATAATAATACAGATAAGAGAAAAAAAGATATTTAGTTTTCTTTCTCAGCACTGCTTCTGAGAGCAGTGAAAAACACCTTCAGAACAGCATTACAAAGATGTTTTACAAAACGATTATGCCAAATGAGATGTTGCCTCACTACACACCAATAAATCTTCCTGAATGCAACATACTCCCAAACTATGAACTGCCCCAACTGCTCAGAACTTAAAAGCTTTCACTCTGAGCCATCCAAAAGCACTAAGAAGCAGGAAAAGGACTAGAGAGACATCAATATAACATTCTACTCCTCTATTTTCATTCCATGCAAGAGTCATGATTTATGCATAAAATTTCAGGGTTTTTAAAATTAAGACAGTAACAAATAGTTATTGAAGAGATTAGTTTATTAGACATTATATTACATGATTTTTTTATTATATTACAATTGTATTACAAAAATATTTAAATTACATCACAGATATCTCTGGTGTACCCAAAGTCATATTGAAAAAACTACCATTAGAAAAGCAAGTCTCACCATTCACTATTTTCACTTATTTCACACCCAGTTTCCCCTCCAAAGAATGTAATTTGTACATCCACCACTGAAAACTGTCATGCAGGAAACTGCTGCTCAGACTTCAGTTTTACAGAAATCTATTAGAGAGCATATGATGTCTCTAACTCAAATAGCCTGGATGTTCTGTGAAGTGGGAATCAAGAAGAGTCTGCCTTTCAAAATAAAAGAAGGCTCCTGGAAAAACTTCTTTCCCCTAGTAACCCACCATGCCCACTTTCAAAATCTGAAACAAACCGAGAGCAAGAGATACACCCTCCAGAGGCACCTCACAGCTACTAAGAGAAAACTTGCATCATCAAAGATTACACTGAAGAGGATGCAGCAGAAGTAAGCAACGGTGCAGAAATATAACACGCAGCACTGAGACTTTTTTATTTTCATACAACAGCTGTAATAACTAACCCTGCTCCACCAGTGCTTCAATTGACTGCACCAATGTGATTCTACAGGACAGCTGGAAAGCTCAGTGCATGAAGTGTAAGAAACAGTTTTGTTCCACAGCAGTGACTCAGAACCATCATCTTGCTCGATGCATGAGGGAAAACAGCATGCAACACTTGCCCACAGCACTGTGTGATTTCTATTTTAGAAAAGAAAACGGCATAAAAAGCATGGGATGAATTACATAGGAAAACCAAGGCACCAGTGCAGGTGTTGTCAGACTCATACACTGGCCTATAGCTGCAACAGTCACTGATGTCCCTGCTCCAGATGCTTGATCATGAAGAGTCACACACACAGACAACCCAGCTGGGACAGGGAAGGGTTAATCTGTGCACAGCTGCAGTCACATTGCCACCCTGTGAACCAAGGCAGAGAGAGCCTCCAGCCGGGTGTCACACCAGCTGTCCCACCCACCATGCAACTGGGAAACCAGTGAGAAACCAGTGACATGCTGCAGGGGAGGTGGATCTCCCCTCTAGGGGACAGCAGGTCTGTTACTGCAAACACTCCATCAGCAAGAGGATGAGAAGCCCTGTTAATAAAGGAGCTGTTCACTGAGATCATAGCAACAGTTGGAATATAAAATAAAATAAAAAACAGGCCTGGCTAAACAAAGGAGGGAAGCCTGTTGTTGAATTTGGCCGGGATAATAGCATTATCATAAAGGCTTCCACATTAATTCCACTGGACTAGACAGTCGTTCTTCCCATCCGTTCTCTTCCACAAGGCATCCTCCTGAAGTCAAAATCAGAACCACAAAGATAACTCACCCAAGACACACTTAAGTCTTTAATGCACCTAACACTTCCTCCATCTCTCGCTGCACTTTAACCTCGCTGCCTCGAGAAAAGCAGAAAAATATTATAATATACCTTCCTTACAGAGGGGAAAGTGAGGTGTGAGGTAAGTTGCTTAAGGACACACAAAAGGTAAATGACAGGGACCAGAAGACAATCAGTCACTGACTGCCACCCCCAGCTTTGCCCAGCAGGCCATCATTCCTCCCATGCAGACTGCATCCCAAAGTGCTGCCTCCCATGACATGGCAGCTCAAGAGCTACACTCTCAACCCCGACAGTCCCACTGAATTACCACTTGTTTAAGGAAAGTCCTGTTCCAGCTGTGGAAGGCGGGCACAAGAACCCCTGGGCCACTCCACCAAGTGACTGCTGAGCAGATGAGTTAAACAGGCACACTTGTTGGTGTAGTTGTTTAGTCTGCAGCAGCCTCCTCTTTTCTGCCGGATTACTGCTATTATTTGCCAGAACACATCTAGAACCTATCCTCTTTCCACGGGGGACAATAAGCTCTTCCAGAAGCACGATCATCACCTTTCCTTTCACAGGCACAACCCTGGCTCTTACATGGAGCAAACCCCACTCCTTGGCACCTTTTTTTTTTGTAATAAAAAGAGAAAAGCAGGAGAACCCCCCCCCCAAGCAAAGGAAACCCTAAACCCAGTGTTTCCCCGTGGTTCTGTAAGCCATTCAGTGCCCTGAGCACTCATTCCCTGTGCTCCAGGGGGGCCCTCTGGGGTCCCTGCCCTGTGTCACACACCCAGGGACAGATGTCCCCACGCCACCCCTTCCCTTTGCCTCTCCCCACCCACCGCATCACCCCTTCCCACAGCCACGCCGCAGCCAAAAGGGATTTTTTCTGCTCCCCGAGCCAAAAGCGCTGTTTGTGACACCCTGCAGGTCCCGCTCGGCCCTGCCGCCTGTGGGGCCCTCCCGGCGCCGGCCCCGGGGGAGCCACACCGGGACCGGCCCCATCCCACCCCACCCCACGGCATCCCATGGCATCCCACGGCATCCCACCGCACCCGGCCAGGCTCGGGGGTCTCCCTGTGGGGCTCCCCGCTGGGGTCTGTGAGCTCCGGGCCGCGGGGATCGGCCGGGCCCGCCGCTCAGCCCCTTCCCCAGCCCGGCCCGGCCCGGCCCGGCCCGGCCCGGCCCAGCCCCGGCCCGGCCCGGCCCTCCCGGCTCCCCCAGCCCTCCCCCGGCTCCCCCCGCCGGCCCCCGGCCCCTCTCACCCCCGTCGGGCGCTGCCGGGCCCGCAGCGGTCCCTGCCGGGCCGCGGTCGGGGCTGGGCCGGCACCGCAGCCCCAGCGCTGGGCGGGCCCGGGGCGGCTCCGGGGCGGGGCGAGGGGCCCGGCCGTGGGACAGGGCATGGGGACGGGGA
>JAWWEE010000158.1:2357276-2445278 GCA_035221455.1 Xenops minutus | reverse complement strand
GGGACACCTTCCACCAGCCCAGGGTGCTCCAAGCCCCGTCCAGCCTGGCCTTGGACACTTCCAGGGGTGGGGCAGCCACAGCTTCTCTGGGCAACCTGTGCGAGAGCCTCACCACCATCCCAGGGAAGAATTTCCTCCTAATACACAATCTAACCCTGCCCTCTGGCAGCTGAAAGCCATTTTAGCCACTGATGTGATGGTGGTTTGTGGAGGTTTGTGTTGGCTCCCTGCCAAACCCAGCTGCCAGCCACACAGATTCCACCCCCCTCCCAAGAGAGAAGGAAAAAAGTACCAAAAGACAATTGTAGTAGAAGTATATATATATATATTCACATATTGTATATGTGTATATATATTATATATATAATTCACACATTGTATACAATTGTATACAATTATATACAATCAAACACTATGAATCTACAGAATAAGAACCACAAACAACTCCAAAAGGGAAAAGGGGGGAAAGGGAAATGGGACTAAAATGGGTAAAACCAAACAAAACAGATACACACACTTGTAAATTCAGGGAAAAGCTCAATAAGTAACTAATACAATAAATTCCCACCAACACTCCCCTTAAGAGAAGCAAGTCCTTCCCCTCTGTACGCCTGGGATAACAGTTTCTCAGATAGGCCTCAGCTCATATAGATAAGAGCTAAGCCGACACAGAGACTTGATGTCCTCCCCAGCAGACGAAAGGCAGAGAGAAAGGGAGAAAGCTCCCTATCTTATATAGCCCTGATTAGGTGAAGGAATGGTGTGGAATACTTCCTTAGTTATGACCTTGTTACCAGGGAAGGCCTAGACCAAAACCAAGAAAACTAAACCACCACATGGTTGCTGGGATTTCTTAGTTCTGAGCCACAGCATGTGTTTCCTTCCACAGAGGTGTTGGAGAGGTCCAATTCTGCTTTTGTTTGGGGCGTGTCCAACTCTGCCATAAACAGGTAAGGAATGCAAGTTTGATTCCTTACATCAGTGTTTGTTAGAGAAACATTGCACCCTTCTCCCAGCCCTGCCTTGATGGCTGGGCAGGAAGTACCTTTGCTGCTGCACAGCCCTGAGAGGAGGGATGCTGCTGGACAGGCAGTGTTCTTGGACTGCTGCTTCAGTGGGACCTGCTTTCTCATATGCCTGGTTTGTACCAGAGCAGGAAGCCCTCAGGAACAGAGATACTGCTCCTGTGTGCCTGTGGCAGGGTGCTCTTCCTGTCCTGTGTTCAGGAACTGGTGTATATCTGGCCAGTGTGCAGGGGAGAAAGGTGCTGGCACCTTGTGGTCCCTGTGAGTCCTTGGGAGGTCCCTTGTGAGCTCCTGCCTCCTGGAGCCTGGCAGGTGGGGTCCTGGGGCCAGGTGTGCTCGTGTTGGGCCTGTGTTTGTAGAGTTCTTCCCTCCTGCCCTTTGCAAAGTATGATCCCAGTTAGGGTTGGGGGAGCCCAGAGCTCAGTGCCCATCTGGGAACTGGAAGGAGCTGCCCTGACTGGTTTCACTGATCTGCCTGTGGATTGGGATCATGAGCTGGGTTGTGGTGTGGCACCACCACAGCTGCCAAAGATGTGTTAAGGTTCATCTAACAATGGGTTCCTTTGAGGTTCAGCCACAGTCCTGCCCCTGGCAGCTCTGAGTTCTGTCAGTGCCTTCCCTGCCGTAGGGACTGTCAGCAGCACTATCTGCTTCCACCTCTGGGATTTTTGGAAAACCTTGGAGTGTTTAGAGCATAGACAGCTCTCCTCAGCACCACCCCCAGGGTGGCACAGCACCATCCCCCACAGCCCTGCTGGGAAGATGCATAAATGTGAACCAGTGCATTTGTCAGGAGTGACCAAAGTCTCTCAATTCCAGCACCATCCGTGACCGAAACAACTCCCTGCCCTCAGGGATGAGGGCCCCCGAGACCCTCCCGTACGCCATGTCCTGCAGGGCTGTAAGTACCGACTGTGCCACTCCCAGAGCTGGAACAGCTCCTGGAACCTCTGGCTGCAGCAGCACTTGGTGGCTCCACTGCGGGGACAGGAGGGGCTGTATTGAACACCTGCCTTTTGAGAGCAGCTTCTGAGGGAATCTGGTGCTTGGATCACGCTTTGTGTGCTTCCTTTGAAGCATCCTTTCTGTTCTTTATTCCCTGCCCTTCCCATCCCTCCATATTCCTGTGGCCCAGGTGAGGCAGCACCACTCCGTGTCCACATTGTCTCTGTCTCTCTAAACAAGCCCCTCCACGCCATCTACGTTATCCCCTTTCACCCTCCCCCAACTTAAACCAAACTGTTTCCTTGCTTTGTGCTCTGTTCACTGTCAGGCCCAGCTAAGTCAGAGTTGGGGTTGCACTGGTGCTGATGAAACCAGCACTACTGGGGGGAAAAGCTATCAAATTCCATCTAGGAAGGGAAAGAGATTCCTGTGTGGAAGTGTCTAATGCTGAAATCATGGACTATTATTTGCCAGTAGCAGCAAAGCAACAGCTTAAGGATGTTTTGAGGAATGATTGTCCTGTGACTCCCACTGGGAGCAGCTCCACCCAGTGCTCTCAGGGCACTGCAGACACAGCTCCTGCACAGGCAGGGACTGGGCAGTCACCACAGAATCTGCCAAAGCGCATTGAAATGGCACTTGTAGATAAGTCTTATTGCCAAGGGGACAAGTGCTGCCTCTGCAAAGGCCACTGTCCCTTGGGGGAGTGGGGAAAATTGTTGCACCTTCCTCCATCTCATGCAAAAAAATATATCTTGTCCTTTCCAGAGTTCAGAGTATTAGCATCTCATGCCCCTGGAAGGTGTTTCCCCACCAGTAAGTGCCTCCCTGTCGGGACAGAACTCCTGTGGATGACTGACCTGCTCTGGACCTGGTGGCAGGACTCTTTGCACTTGGCTTTTGCTGTATAACATGTTTCTTGCAACATTTGAATGTGTGAAACTGTTCTTGGTTGGCCAGATGTTTTCCCCAAGTTATTGTTTTAAATTACCTTCAGTTAGTGACTTTGGTTACTGTTATTAAATAAATAGATAAATTTACACAGACTCAGAAACCTTTCCCTGCTCAGACCCAGGTTCTCTTAACACTAATTGAACAGAAAAACACAGGAATTGGTAAGTCAGTTGTTTAATTTGTCAAGTGGCAGGTGATGATTTGGGAAGCTGTTTCTATTTGCTCCAGAGACTGGGAAACAGCAGAACCCTTTGGAAGGAGTGATGGGTTTTAAGGAGTGGGGGGTGAGGAAGGGAGTGATTTTAAGCTGGGGAGGTAGGTCTGATTAGGTTCCTAATCACAGAAGTGACAGTAGGAACAGACCAGCCTGGGAGGGCAGAAAATACCCCCCAGAATGTTGTCCTTTTGCTTGATGCTTTAAAACAAGTGTGTGCCCATGGAGAGGACCCCTTGGGAGCTGGGGGCTCCTGTTCAGTGCTGACTGCAAAGAGCTGCAGCTGTGGGAGGGGGGAGTGTCCTGCAGAAAGGGCAGGTCTGTGTGAACTCGGGCCCGGCAGGAATTGTTGCAGCCCCATTTCTGTGGAAGTCAGGAACCACCCAGCAGTAATTTCCAGAAATTCTTGCCCTGTGCCCTAAGCATCTTGCAGTTCTCAGGTTTATGTGGTGCCTGGAGTGATTCTGTGGAACTTCTGCGGGATATCTGGGAGAAGTTTTGGTTGCTTGCTGGGGAGCTGCACAAACTCCCTGCAGTCAGCTCTGGACAGCTGGGACTCTGGGGTCAGATTTGAGGGCCTGTTCCAGCCTGGAGAGCACGAAGTCAGTGCTGAGAGTTTCTCCAGGCTATGAAGCGGCTGAGACCTCCCACTCCACGTTGTTTAATTAAAATCATCTGGAGCAACCATAATTAGAACTATATTTTCTGTGCGTGCACTTTGTTTTTATCCTGTAGGAGTCTGAGTTTGTCCACTCAGGGTATGGAAGGTGTTGAGCTTGGGTTTTAAACCACGCTATCATTTACAGAGGCTGCCTGGAGAGCATCCTGAGCTCACCTTTGCAGCTCCACAGCCTTTGTCACCTTAGGCCTTAACTTTGTCTCCTGTCTGTGAGTCATTCCATAATGGGGATTCCTCTTGAGTTCCTTGCAATACACACAACTCCAAATGGGAAATTTCAAGAGGACACTGAGGTGCTTGTCTAGTTTCCAGAGTTTTGTAGTTTCTCTGAGCCACCAGCTCCATGGAAATACAACTGGTCTGAGTAGAAACACCTGTGGAAATTTGGGATAGAAGTGGTTGTGTCCAGCTGTCACTGGTGACTCCTGAGGGAGCAGGGGAGGCAGTGTTTACCTTCAGGCACAGATTGCTCTGTGCTGGGGAGCCTGGACACTGCAGTTCCTTGTTTCTCCGGGTGCCCCCAGCCCTGTGTGGTGTCCGAGGGTCTCCCCACACCTGACTGTCCTGTGGGTGCAGCAGTTCTGCTCTGTGCCAAGTCCCTCATGCTGGGGGTGCCACTCCTGGACCCACAGCCCTCGAGCTCTGCTTTGGCCCTGGAGTCACTGGATGCTTCTGTTCTCCCTCTGAAGGGTTGATCTTGCAGCACAGGACACCCCCGTGGTGCTGCTGTGCCCCCCGGGGCTGGAGCTGAGCCAGGAGGATCCCAGGACTGTTGGGATCAGTGGGGAGCTGGGTTACCCCTGAGGTGGGCTCTGTGTGTTCCCCATGGCTATGAGCAGCTCAGCACAGCTGGGCCCCTGGCAGGGTCCTGGCTCAGTCAGACCCTGCCCATAAGAAGGAGATGCACCAAGACAGCACCTGGGTTCCACTGCAGTTCAAAGAATGGTTTGGGTTGGAAGGACCTTAAAAAATCTCATTCCACTCCCTGCCATGGGCAGGGACACCTTCCACTAGCTCAGGTTGCTCTAAGCCCTATCCAACCTGGCCTTGCACACTTCCAGGGGTGGGGCAACCAGAGCTTCTCTGGGCAACCTGTGCCAGGGCCTCACCACCCTCAGAGCCAAGAATTTCTTACTAGCTGTATTTGGGTGGAATTACATGCTGATATTTTTGGTCTGTGTTTGGCCCAGCCACCTGTGAGGAGTTGTGCTTCTCCTGCTTAGTTATAGGAAAACAGGCCAATAAAGATGGTCTCTGGCCTTGAGGGAGGCATTTCTGTGCAAACTAAAATTAATTGGGCTCTCACAATTGGCTAAATTCTCTTCAAGGACACTTGAAGGAGAAAGAGAAAGGAGGAGGATGAAGTAAACCCCCAGACCCATTTAATAAAGACCCCCAGGACCATGTCACGCAGGCACCAATGCCCCCAGACATGCACAGAGGGTCCTACTTCCATCACGGGGGAGGTGCCGAGGATCCCTGGCCCGGTGGTGACGGCCACACCTGCCCAGCTGAGGTCACTTCGGCAACTTAGAAAAGGGGCAGGTGGCTCATGACAGGCCAGCGTTGCCTTGGTGGGGACACCGGCTGTCACCTGTGAGCCTGCTGAGCCTTGAGGATGCAGCCACTGCTGGGGAAGTGTGGGCATTCCAGGCTGAGACAACTCCATGGGAAACACCTGGGCAATTTGGGTGTTTGCACCTGGGGGCTTATTTTCTCTTCTCTCTCTCTCGGGTTTTTTCCTGTTTACTTGGCCACTTTTGGTAATAAAACTACTGTTTGGGTTAAGTTTTCTGCAGTGCCTCAGTTTCAATTTACACATCCCTTCAGACCCCCCGTTTCTCCCTGGAACACTGGCATCTAATCTCTCTCTCTCCTATTTTAATTTAAAACCATTTCCCCCTTGTCTTGTCACTTTCTGCCTATCTAAAGAGTCTCTCTCTTTTCTGTAAGTCCCCTGAGGTCTTCCTGGAGCTTCTCTTCTCCAGGCTGAACAGCCCCAGCTCACCATCCGTTGCCACCAGTTCTCCCATCTCCTTTACTGGGAGGGTAAACTGTCCTTGGCCTTTCCATTCTGATCTATGTCTTTTGCCAAGTCCTGCTCCATCTGTGCCTTGGCTTTTCTGATCTCAGTGTAGAGATTCCATACTGGCCCAGGGCAGCAGAGACAGCCAAGGTCTCTGTCAATATCCCTGCCCTATATTTTGTGATTCTGGAACCATTTCCATTCCCACTGGGCTGTAATTTCTACTGCCCATTTCCAGAACCTTGATACGACTTAACTGTTCTTTTCTGATCCTGTCACTGGTTTAAATCCCCTCTCCCCCTCCTTTGCTCTTGGCCTTTCCCCACCTTAAGCCCAGATAACAAAGATACCCAAGAGTGGTGGAACAGGAGCCCAACGATTGGAGGGGGGAGGAGGAAGAGCAGCATGCCAAGAACCCCTCGGGGCTGCAGCACCTGGAGCCAGTGGGTGCAGGGAGAGCTGAGGGGGCTGGGAGGGAGAGGCTCCTTCCCCTGCAGGCCTTGGGAGACAAGAGCAGGACAGGAGCACCCTCTGCAGAGGCTGGGAAACCAACACTCCCAGGCACAGGGTGTGCCTTGGGGATGGTCCTGTGCAGGGCTAAGGGTTGGACTCGACGATCCCTGCGGGTCCCATCCAACCCGGCGTATTCAGCGATTCTGTGACACCTCCACCTGTACGTTCTTTTCTGGCCCAGGAGACCTTTCTCTCCTCCAGATGAGCCATTCAGTGTTGCTCTAGTCCTTGACTGTGTTTTGCACTAAAGGAGGTTGATTTTTAACACAGACCAGCTGCGCTCAGACATGCCAGGGTTAACATGAAGAATCAGTGTACAGGGAGAGGCACAGAGCAGGCTTTGGCTCCTGGCCAACTACAAACATCCTCTGGTATTTATCGGTACCATCTTCCTTCTAAGTTAACTTTGTCTCACACAACCATCATCTCTTATCATTCATCATCTCTGCATTCTATACCTTACCCCCATTTCACTGCTTTTAACTGCTCAAGTACTGACCAATTAGTTTCTTTGTTTCAAAGCTTTTCCCTCTCAGGTTTAGACCTGGTTTAACTCCACCCAGAAATAAACATCCCACAGCCACTCATCCCTGCCCTGGCTCGTGGGATAGGGGGAATCACCGGGGGAAAAAAGTAAAACTTGTGAGTTGAGATAAGGACAGTTTAATAATTGAAACTATAATTATTTTTTTTAATTATTTTGAAAAGCAAAGGAAGAGGGGAATAAAACCCAAGAGAAACAAGGTACGCACACAAAAATTACCCATCACCCACTGACCGTCCCCAGCAGCAATTGTAGCTCCCAGTCAACCCCCAGTTTACATACTGGGAATGGCTCTCTGTGGTGGGGAATATCCCTCTGGCCAGTCCAGGTCAGCTGTCCTGGCCCTGCTCCCTCCTGGCTTCTTGTGCCTTTGTTCTGCCTGGGAAACTGCAAAGTCCTTGGTTTAGAGTAAACACAAACCACCCGTGTTATCAACATCATTCCTATGCTGAATCCCAAACACAGCCCTGGCCCAGCTCCTGGGGAGGAAATGAGCTCTATCCCAGGTGAAACCAGGACATACAACCCTCTTGGATTTCTTCCAAACACTCAGTCACACCTTCAAAGCATCAATTCCATTTCCAGGCTTGAGCTGCTTCTCAGCTGTGAAGTCCTTTGGGGGCCCCGCCTTGGAAGGGACACAGCACAGACCTGTCACACCCACAGGCTGATCGTGGGTCTGCATCCACTTCAGACCTACATCACTGATGGCTTTCTGCATTCTTTGCTGGGTATTTTCTGATTTGCTAAGTGTTTTGTAGCTGTGGGGAACTGGAATTACTTCAAAACAGAACTTAATAGCAAGAGGAAGATAATCCAACGCCTTGATCTCACATTTTAAATCCACAATCTCTTTATCAACAGCCACATTTTGCCCTCCAAGTTTTTCCTGCACTACTCTTCATTAGAACCCAGAGGCTGAGCAGGTCAGGGGCTCTCCAGCACCCCCACCTGCATCACTGGCAGGTAAAGGGAGAGGAAGATCTGGCCCCTCTCAGTGCCAAAGGGGGAGTGGGCAGAGCACACTGGATGTGCCCCCTTGCACCAGCTCCCCCTCACCTCACTCCTGATCCCCAACCCACCGTTCCCAGCCTCTGGTATCACCACCAGTGGGATCCAGCACAGCACAGACACCCTCCCACTCCACTCAACCCCAGCGGGTGGGACCCACTCCCGACTGAGACCCTTCAGCTCCCCCACAGCGCCCACCCGTGACCCTGTAGACCCCTCCTCCATCCCCAGTGACCCGGGGTCAAACCCACCCTCCTTCCCCACCTCCTTTCCTCTCACTGCTCTCTCCCCCCATGCAGGACTCTCCCGGTTTTTGCTTCCCAGTGTGTTTCCAGCTGTTCCACTCCCCCTTCACACCCACCTGCAGAGCTGGTCCTGCCCCGTGTCCTCCCCACCGTCAGTGGGAGAGGCTGCAGGGCACTCACCCGGGCGCAGCCCCGACCCCATTCCTGGGGAGCTTTTGCTGCCAAAGAAGTTCTACAATGCCCCCTCAGCCCCCCCCTGGTGTCAGTGCCAGTGGAGCTTTGGCTTTGACCCCAGAGCAGCATCGATCTCCATTCAGGGCTTGCTGACCCTGCTCCCACCCCTGGGAATTTCCCTTCCCCCACGGAGCTGGGACAGGGGCTCCTGGATCAGTCCAGGCCACCCTTCTGACAACACTGAGCTGGTCCCGCTGGTCTATCTGGGCCCCCAACCTGTTGGTCAAGGTCAAAAAACTTCATTTTGGCTGGAAAAAAAAATCTTTATTCCCAGAATATCACATGAATCACAGCACGTCCCACTCTTGCTCCTTTATGTATAAAATACTGATAAAAAGTTTTTCAGAGGCAATTTAATTCCCACAGTGTCCCCTCCTGGGAGAACAGCTCATCCCAGAGCTGGAACTCATGCCACAGCAGGTGGAAGCAGAAGGGAGGTCTTTAGTAGGGAAGCAAATGTCACAGAGCTGCAGCAGCAACATGAGCAAAGACAGCAGAGCTCCAGGTCCAGCTCATTTCCCATCAGTGGGGACCCTGATCCCAGCAGAGTTCCAGCTCATTTCCTATGGCAGGGACTTGCTCCCACCAGGGCTCCAGCTCATCTCCCATCAGTAGGGATGCTGATCCAACCCATGTCCCACTGCAACAGAGGCTTTTTAGGGGTTTGACACAAACCACCTGGGAGCACTTGAATTTTTCCAAGTCCACCTTGGACTTCCTATGCAGTACAAAGGTGTCTGAAATCACACAACATCAAATCCAGTTCTCCAGGGGGTTCCCCCAAGCCCCACATCCACCTTTGGATCCAGGGGACAGCAAGGACACTTGGCTCCCCAAGAGGAAATCAGCCTGTGCAGGGACAAGGAGACTCCAGAAGGCAAAATAAATCAACAGGAAAACATCTACTTTTGAGCCAAGCTAGGCTCAAAAACAGAAAAAAAATCCAGTTCCAAATATTTTATGGCTCCTACTAGATTGGCCAGAGTCCCGCCTTGGTGTAAGACAAACCCTTCTACACCCAAGTCACAACTACAGAAACTTTAAACAATGACAACCCTAAATTCTGAACCCCAACACTGTGAGATCAAGTGGAATTGGAGCAGTTCATGGGAAGAGAAAGATATTTGCCAGAGACCCATTGCAAGTGCCCAGCCACTCTCCCAGGTGACTCCCAAGGGCACTGCAGGCTGAATGCATCAGATTTCATACTAAAATAAAGGTAAGGTAAATTTGTATTTAAGGTTTAGATTACAGAGCAAGACAGATGTTCTGTCACTGCACAATTCCTCTTTTCCTTTAAATTCCCTCCTCCCTTGGGCTCAAATGAAAACCAATTCCATGCTTGC
The DNA here is from genome assembly GCA_035221455.1 of Xenops minutus. NCBI lineage: Eukaryota > Metazoa > Chordata > Aves > Passeriformes > Furnariidae > Xenops > Xenops minutus. The sequence continues at coordinate 2,435,542 of JAWWEE010000158.1, read as the reverse complement.
TCTGCCGAAGTGTTTCCTTGGACTGCCTGGACAAATGGGGAGCACAAAGAGCCCGAAACACGTCAGAAGCACCAAGCACATGGAGAAGCCAGTGGGCTGGGGCACCTGATCCCTCCAGGTGCTGTCAGGGCTCCAGCACAGCCTGCAGCCCCTCCAGCCAGGCACACCAGAGCAGCATGGCCAGTGTCTCACTTGCCCACACTCACTGAATCCATTTTTGGAGTTACTAAAACCATTTCTCCCAGTTTGCAACAGGCTACATGATAAAAGCAAAGCTTGGTGCAGCAAGGACAGGACGCAGAACTTGTGATCTGTTACTAACCCAGGGACCCACAACCATTCCAGATGGAAAACCAGGAATTGCCAGCACAAGGCCACATCATCTAGATATGACACCCCTGTGCTGCTGTCAGACATTAGGAAACGGTCCAGACACATCGGGATGGGAATGGATCTGAGGAGTGACTGAAATGGATGGTGCCCAAAATCCCAGAATGGCCCCTCTAACAGACTCCCCAGGCAGCAGGGAAAGCAGTGCTGGATTGAAGAGGCATCTCCCAGCTCAGGGTTGAACTGTGACAAGGAACGTCCCAGGGGAGATGTGTCCCAGGCAGCCCTGCCCTGGGGGCTGACAGTGTGAATGTCTATCACAGTAACTCTGCAGATGCAAAGCTAACACAGAACACCCTTCCCAAGGATGGGGGATGTGACCATCCCAAGGCACAGAGCTTGAGGAACCTCTCCTGACCACAGCTGATTGTCAGTGACAGGCCTGCTGTGCTGATTCCACTGTCACTGTGATGCAAAGCACAGCAGGGAACCTGTTGAACTCCACGAACAATCCCACACCTCCATCGGAGCACAGGGGACTCACCTGCTCCACCAACCCCAAAGTATCAGCTACAGAGCCCAGCACCCAACCAGCACCTCAGGTCAGGAGCACAGCCCACCCAGTGTAATGTGCACCAGCATGACAATGTCCCCCAGTTTTGAAGACTGGATTTGGTGGAGGAGGCAGGAGTGCAGCATTTGGGTTCCCCTGGGAGCAGCAGGGCAGAGAGAGGTCCCAAGCACCCCTGGGGAGAGCTGAGCAGCACTGCAGCCTGAACCAGGGAGATCTGTGCTGGTTAGTGCTGTGTGTAGAGTTCACTGAGGTTTAACCATGCTCCAAGACCCCTCCCCACAAACCCTGCTCCTCCAAGCAGATTGTGGATCTGCAGATGGGAACGCCTCACTTCCCAACTCTTTTTGCCCATGAACACTGTGAGGTTCTCTGTGCCATTCTTGCACTGCCAGGCACAGTGCTTGGAGTCAGTTCTGGCCAGCACAGGAGAGATTCACTGCATCTGATGCTCTGCCTTGGCATCCTCCTGTCCCTGTGTCTCCAAAGGGACGCTCCTGCCTTGCCTTACTGGGCACAGTGTTCACTTCTGCTTCCTCCAAACCAGATCCTCACACCTGCAGCCATGAGGTGAGAGCAGTAAAGGCCAAGGGGTTATTTTTACAGGGCCATTCTCAATGACAGTGTCCCCAGACACGTCCAGTTCCTGATGTGCTTTCCACATGACATGTGTCCAGGTGGGATTTGTAAACGCTGAAGTCCATGGGAAGGGCTCATCCAAAGCAGCACCCAGAGGGAAGTCCAGCCTGGAGACAGTCCATCTTGCTCCAAAGGACAGTCTCTGGCAGGTGTTCAGCAGCTCATGTGAGGTACTGCACCACAAGGAACATGATGACACAGGTCACAGCCATCCCTCCCAGCATCAGGAACTTGTCCTGGAAGGCGCGTTTCTCGATGAGCCGCATCACCGTGTTGGACAAGCCCAGCATGTTGGCAACATCCAGGATCTTCTTGTGAGTGCCCTGAGAACAAAAACACACCAAAAACACCATTAACCTCATGGTCAGACACTTCTTATTCCACAGTCCAAGAATATTTCATCATGGCTGGTGAGTTATGGATTCTGACCCATGAAACTTCCTTCAGACAGCCATTTGACAGGAGGCGGCCACAGGAGCCTGGAAACAGCTGGATGTTGAGATTAATTAATTCACACACATGAACACGAATGTGGTTAAAGACACAAACAATCTGTCTGGACAAACACACAATAAAAAATGTCTCAGAATAATGCACTCTCTAGGGAGGAGTAAGAATTTTCCTGGTCCTGCTCCAGACAGTCTAAAAAGAGCTTGAAGTTTGAAGCCTGTGTGCACACAGGGGGAACTGCCAGGAGGAGCCTTGTCACACCAGGGATAATGGACACTGTCACTCACAGTGACTTCTGGGTCATCCTTGACAGAACACCCTCCTTCAGGAAGCTGAACACTGCTTTCACCTCTAAGCCAGTCAACAGCAGATTCCCACCACAGCACTCAACTCCATGCTTTGACTTTGAAATAAAAACTTCAGCTTCTCTTCTTCAGTCCTCTGTTATCTTTCGTCTCAGAAGAGTAAAAATATGAGAATGGGGACTTGTTTTGATCAGGAAAGCCCTCCAAGGACAAAATTTAGATCAACTAGATCAGACACACATGCACAGTTTCTCAATCCATAAAACATACAGGTTTGCAATGCCTAATAAGAGTGTCTTCTTTTCAAGGCTATGCAGGTAGTCAGGCCCTTTGCTGAAATCAGGTTGTATCTCTCCAGTAACACATCACATATCACATTTTCACCCTTCATTTCCCACACCTCACATTAACCCCCTGCATGCTGCTCTCAGGTTCAGCACTTCCCTGTCTCTGCAGAGTCTCTTCACACTGCCTCAGATGAAAAACAAACCTTGCTGGGAGAAGGGAAACCAAATACGAAGCTTTAAAATGAAAGCAAATGATAAAAAGTGAAAACTCTTCAATTCTTGCAGTCATGGAACAGTGGAACTGTATAATTCCAGAACAGTTAAAGTCACAATCTGGGAATACTTGGTCAACAGATCTATTTATACCAAATAACCACTAAGCTACAGAGAACAAAGGTATTAGGGAGTGTCCAAAGGAGGTACATGAGGATGGTGAAGGGTCTGGAGGAGCCACATGAGGAGTGGCTGAGGTCACTTGGCTTGTTCAGCTGGAGATGAGGAGACTGAGGTGAGGCCTCAGCAGAGTGTGCAGCTCCTCCTGCGGGGCAGGCACTGATCTCTGCTCCCTGTGAGCAGGGACAGCACCCAGGGAACAGCTGGAGCTGTGCCCGGGTTAGGTTGGATCTCAGGAAAAGGCTCTTCCCCCAGAGGGTGGTGGGCACTGCCCAGGCTCCCCAGGGCAGTGGGCACAGTGCCAGAGCTCCAGGAGGGTTTGGACAATGGGACAGGGACAGGGGGGGATTGTTGGGGTGCCTGTGAAGGGCCAGGAGTTGGACTGAATGATCTCAGGGGTCCTTTCTAACTCAAGGAATTCTAGTATTCCACATTAATCTTAATCTCTTTGTAAGCTGTCTGTATCAGCTGCTTCTGTCAGATGTTAAAAGGCAACAAAGTCTTTGTCAGTGTAAGAAAAGCTGGGTAAGGAGAAAAGGAACACGAACAGATGTTTCCTCAACTATGAGGAAGAAGAAATATCCCCCTGAAAACACAAGAACTTGATAGCCTCAAAGCACAAACCATCCCCAGCTGTGGGCAGACACCCAACAGATCCCTGCTGCAGAGCTGCCCCAAATCCCCCCTGGCTGGCACAGCCAGGGCACAGCTAGGGCTGCAGAAGCCCCAGGGTGGTCCTACAGGAACCAGGCCTATCCCTGCCATCAACCAGCACGAGCAGCTAGACAGGACTGTTACTACAAGAACCAGCATTTCCCCTCATCTCTTTGGGGCAGCAGGTCCTGCCAGGGCTCCTCTATGGCACTGGCCCACTGTGGTTGAGCTCTGCCCTGGGATGGAAGGCACCTCCCGCTCTGGGATCCAAGTGCACTCATCAGAGATGACCTTGAATCAGTGACATCCCAGCTTGGAGAATAAATTCCACTTCCTTCTGTGCAGCACAGGGACACTGATTACTGGATGGCCCAGGATGATGGGATCAACCACCAAAGTTACCCAGTGCTCAACACAGAAGACAGGGGTCTGTAATCGTCTGGGGATGCAGGGACTTCAAGAAAGGTACTCTTTTCAAAAAGCATTTACAACCTCAAATCCTCTCCCAGCACCTTGCAGCCTTTCTCCTCATGTGTGTGCAGCTTGGCTCCTGTGTGTGAGCTGCAGTGGAGGCCAGGCTTCCACTGCCTGGGACACCATGGACATGTGATTCCTGACCAAAACAGGCATTCATGTCACTAAAAATGCCTAAATCTTCCGTCAGATACATCCCAGAACAAACAACAGCAGTTATCCACATCAGAAGATGAATACAACACATAAAAGGATTTCTCCACGTTTTTCAGATATCAAGTTTCTCCCCACACACGTTTAAAAAGAGTTTTGTATCTTTCAGCTGTTTGCCCAAAATTTAGCATCACTTTGAACAGCCTTTAAGACAAATATTTGCTCTTAAGAGATATGCAGAAATACAGGTGAAATCAGCAGTGTTTGGGCGAGGGGGGATGTTGCAGTGCATTGCCTTTATTACTGAGGTAGATTCTTCATTACTGAGGTGCATTATCTTACAAGTGCTTTATATCAGCATTGCAGCTGCTGAGTGATGTTCATCTGAATGAACACTTGCCAGCCAGTTACTGCCCCTTCTGAACTGAACCAAAAACAACAATCAACCAAAGAAAAAACAAACATAAGGGAATCAAACATAACATTCAGCACTCCAGAAACTGCCCTGCAGGGGAAGGCCAGCCAATCCAGAAAGACCTTCAAGATATTACTAAAAGGATAATAAAATGGAAAGATTTGTAAAAATTTGGGCCTTTCCAGCATCCTCAGCTCAAAGCACTGACACAACATATGTATTGATTTTACAAAGCCTGGTCATCATAAACACAGAAAAACGTGGGGTCTTGCTGGTGAAAAACAATGCCCCACCTTTAGTGTGACTCTCTGGTCCCTCAGGCCCTGCAGGATGTTGGTGCCACTGCCAATAAGCTCATCCATGCCTCGGTGGGCACTCTGCAGGGACTCGTTATACTGTAAGGTTTCGTCGATCGGGATGGTGGTGTCAGAGTCCTGTGGGGAAAGGCAGGGACTCGGTTACCTGCTCACTCACACTGCCCACACACAGCATGCACACACAGTCCTGCAGAAAACCCACCAGGGCCTGGGGCACAGAGTGCAAAACAGCTTCTTCATAGGGACAGTAAATGCAACATTGCATGAAGAAAATTTAGAGAAGATGGAGGAAGCCAAAAGGCAAAGCTGATCAGCGGTTCCACTGCAATTAGATCTCGAGGATAAAGAGCTTAAAAGCTGAGAATTTTTATAATCTCAGTTTATGATTTATGCAGAAAAGGGTATTGCAAGAGAGAACATCAAAGCTACAGAAGGTGTTTAACAGAGTCATTTGATCATGGCAAGTGAAAGACTTGTGGAAGATTTCACGCCATATTTCTTGGCAACAAAAAGTCTGAAAAACACAATGTTTGGAGATGACATTCTGAACATTTACAACATGGTGCAAATTTCTGGTAGTGAGGGCAAACAGTCACGGGCCTGGTTCCCTGAGATCTGGCTCGCTCATCACCCAGGGCCTTATAAAAAAAGAGTAATTAAAAATTAACATTTTTCATGTTTTTCCAGAAAATATGCATTTGCTCAGCTAGGAACTAGGAATCTTGAAATGCAAATAATGGGATAAAACTCTAATCTAGACTACAGAAGAGGGCAGAGGATGCGATCACTTGTGTCTTCAAAGGCCTCCAGTTCAATCTCCTCTGGACACCACTCCATCCAGAGAGCAAGGAAATGGCACATTGCTCCCACCTCTTTAAAGCATGAATGGTGACACTGGTCAGTGTGAGAACAGTGATCACCTGCTCCCAGGTACTCAGAACAGGAACTACCCAAAGGCAGAATTCCTTCCTGGAGCTGGTGAACACCCTGCATGTGCCTGTGAGCCACAGGTTACACACAGGTTACATCAGTGAATGTTTTCTGAACTGAGTCTCTGCTTAAAAACCCACAAGTTGATATGAAAATGCCTTGCAGGATCCAGTGTCAGTTGCTGCAGTGTCTGGGCAGGGGTTCTGCTGACTGAGAGAGAAGGGAGAGCCAAGGGGAGGGCTGTGGAGCCACGAGGTCCTGGTGAAGAGGCTGTGACAGAACACACATTGCCCCCTGTTCAGGGGGCACCAAGGCTGACCCAAGTCTGGGCTCGAGCCTGTGAGCAGAAGCACTTGGATTGTCATGGGAATGACTCTTACTCCACATACTCAATAACCTTCAAATCAGCAGGGATTTCATTTTCTATACAACGGGGGTTTTTTATATACTATAAGGCAGCAATAAAAATATGAGAGTAGATTCATGACCCCCTTCCCAGGAGATAAGATGGCACCAGAGCTTTGATTTGCTGTTTGTGGTTTTCTGCAGAATGGTCCAGGGAAGGCTTTAAAGATAAAGACCATTTTAAACTGTGAATTAAGCCAGATGTTCAGAACAGCTTGCAAAAAGTGTTCTGGATGTCACAGTGATTTACTCAGGATGCTCAAACACTCAGCTAAGATGTCCATTTAATTGAATAGGGGAGTATATGAATAGGAACTGTGTAACTTCTAACAAAAATAAGCAAACAACTGATAAATAATCATCAATTTCCTATTAAAGCATCATTCTAAAGTCACATTTTTGTAGCAGGCTAAAAAGAAACACAAAATAATTGTGTAGTTTCTTTCATTTGAGACACCTTTAAACATCTGAAGGAGAAAAAAAACCAATGTGCTCTGTATTTTGGATCTGTAAGCCTGCTATTGCTCTTTAAAACTGTTCTACTTCCATATGTTTTATTTCTGAACAATGAATTTTCCTCTAGGAAAACTTGTCCTTATTTGCAGAGGAACACCAAAGTGTTTAAAAATAAATCAAGTTTCAACTTTCAGTGTTCAAGTCTTGTTTATAATTTTGAAATAACCAATAAATAGCAGACATTATCTTTCTGGCAAGCTTTGAGAAGTGCATGGAACTGCCCAAATCCCAAGCAAATACGATCCCCCACGTTCATTCTTCCTTGCTTTAACAGTGACTGACAACACAGATAATGAATGTTATGGTAGGTGCCTTTTACAAAAAAGGGGGGTAAAAAGGAAGAAAAAAACCTTTTAAATAATAATGATTAAAAACCCCAAAACAAAACACAAAAAAACACGAATAAAACCAAGACTAACTTTTCAGTTGCAGAAAAGTGAAATCTGAAAGCAAATCTCAGAGCACAATTCCTCTAGGAATTTGCATAGGGGGGACTTCCCAGTGGAGGAACTGAGAATTAACAAGAACAGGTAGAACATATTCATATTATAAACTTTTGACCCATTTCTGAGCAAAAAGCAAGGGCTTTGTCCCAGCTTTGTATTTGGGTAAGTAGAAGCTTGCTGGCATCTACTGCCAGGGAGGTGTATAAAGTCAGGCTTTCTACAGATCTCAGGATCTGACAGAAATCCAAGTAAAATGTACACTTCGGTAGCTTGTCACTGACCCTTTTCCAACTGCTCTATGAAGCCAGATGGAACTGCCCTAGATAAAAGAGGAGGAGCAGCTTCTGGAGCCTTTTCCTGCTGCCTCTCAAGAGCTCAACTTGTCCTCATGAGAGCTGTACTTTATCCACACCTATTGTTATTCCTCTCTGCCTTTACTCACTGACACTCCCAGCAGCATTTAACAGCCCTGCCTGAAGCTGCTCTGCCGGATAGCAGCTCCTGGAGGACAGAGAGGTAAAATACAGCATGTTTAGCAGAGCTGGTAGCACAGCATATTTACATTGGTGGTGAAGGTCCGGGCCAGCAGCTCCTCCCGCTGCCGCTCCTGCTGCTCCCGCAGGTACCGCCGGTGCTGGAAGTTCCTCAGGGCTGTCTGCAGGTGCTGCACATCGTATTTCAGCTGGTCAACCCGCCTGGAAAGGGCCAACAACAGGGTCAAAACACTGCTCTCTGCTGGTGGTTTCCATCTGAACAATGGAGCATTATCAATTAACAAGGAACGATGGGTTCTGATTCTCTAGAAGATGCGGGACATTCAATGTCAGGCCAAAGTTCCACACTTACATCTTCCCTGCCTCATTTTTCAACTAAACAGGTGATTATTTAAGAGGTGATTTTTTATTTTAGTCAATTATTTAGCCTCCAGGTTAACAACAAAATGTGAAGGAGAATTTCTGAGCTGTCTCAAAGTATTTCTGATATTTAGCAGCTTGCTTTGAGCAAAAAGGTGCAATAAATACATGGGAGAGCTAACTGGCAAGCCTCAGTCATCCTATTCCATGACTAGTCTCAGGAGTTATATCTATCCCTCATCTAACACAGATTTGGAAAGATGGTAGGATTTGTACAGGTTCTGCTCTATGACTCACCCTTCACATAAAAGATAAAGCTTTCAAGACTCATTAATTACCACCATGTTCTTAAGTTTGAATATTTAGTAAAAGGAGCTTGAAAGTCAGTGGGCAACACAGGAGGCATCTGGGCTGAAACAAATCATGTCCAGAACTCCAGTGGCTCTGATTAAATGTTTGATAATGATTGATTACCAGATTAACACTAGATAACTGATTACCTTGATTATCAGACTATCCTGGTCTAGTGGAAGGTGTCCCTACCCATGGCAAGGAGTCATAACAAGATGATCTTTAAGGTCCCTTCCAAGCCAAATGAGTCTGGGATTCTATAAAGAAATCCATGACTATCTCACATACATATACCTCTATAACACAGGTGACTTGAAATCCACCCCTATCATCTACAAGGGCATTTTGGGACTAAACATTAATAACTTAGTCACAGAATTAAGAACAGCAAGTCCTCATGACTGTGGTCCAACCTCCTGCTCAAACCAGTGCTCACTTTAGATATCTTATTTTAGTCACCAAGAGCCAGAAAAATAGTCCAGAGAAAACAACATTAACTGAAGGAACTTTACTCCCTACCTCCACAAATGCATTAAAACCAAATATCATGTAGAGTGGAATTTTATTTAAGCATCCAAGTGCATGTTCTGCTCATCTGAGAACAGAGCTATAACTTCAGCTCCATTACCAGTCTGGACTTGATGATCTTTGAGGTCTTTTCCAAACTTAATGCTTTTGTGGTTAAATGTAGGAAAGCAATTTTGCCTCTGTGCCTCAATTTTGCCACTGCAGAACACAGAGTTAAGTTATGCAGAGTACAAAGGTTTCACACAACTCGTAAGTCAAAGATCTTCAATAAATTTAATTAAAATAATTACAGAGACTACCCTGCTCCATCAGAGCAAAGCAGGTGAACTCACAGCTTGGCGTTCTGCCGCTTGTTGGGAGGTTCTTTGCTGGACAGGATTTCCAGGCGTTCCAAGTTGCTGAATATATTGTCTATTCTTGCCTGGATCTCATTTTCTACTACTGTAAGGAAATAAAAACATCATTTGGTTTGAATTAAGGAACTGCAATCTGATGAAGGTAAAAGCTCAAAAGCATTCAAAACTGCTTGTAAAACCTGAGATGCAAATCCTTACTGGATGAAAATCAGATAACTGAGAACTATAAATAAAATATCATGAAATGCCACTTCTTTACCTCAGTAATTTGACACTTTCACCTTTCCCTCCTCTTCTGAGAAGGGAGTTAGGAAAGCCCCTGCGATCTCCAGACACATTCAATGCTCTTTCCCTAGCAGTTCCATGAATTAGGATTTCAGGCTCCCACACTCCCCCTGCAGACCCTTCCTGTTCCCTCTGCAGGATTGGCTCTCACAAGCCAGGATGATCCTCACAAGGATGGGGATTTAAACCTCTGAAAGCTCTTAAAACATCCCTAGGGCAGGGCAGACTGACAGAGCAGGGCAGGATTCAGAGTGGGCAGAACTGGCAGACACACAGCTCAGAGGGACACAGCCAGAGCAGGGCTGAGGCCCTTACAACAGGAAAACAAGGCCACAAATAATTGCCTCTGTAATCATCTGAATCACAATTGCTTCTGGTAATCTGAGTTGGAAGAGCAGAAGGGCCACAAAACTGCACAGCAAACTCATGTACTTGGGCTTGGGGAAATGGCACAGCTGGGAAAGAGCCAGATGGTTGCAGGTTCTGCAGCCACTGCACAGCAACACTGGGAACAAGGCACAGCCCCCTCCCCATGTGACACCCCATTTCCTATCCACGTCTCAATACAGCATTTCACAGCCCAGAGAAGTGCACAGAGACGAGGACAGGAGCCTTGGTACACCCGACAGCCCTGTGTGTGCACAGCTGGACACAGCCCCAGCCCTGAGGACACTCCTGAGCCCTCACCCCACCCTGGCCAGATCCAGTACAAATCCTCACCAAGCCCTACTGACCCTATTTGTCCTTATTTTGCATTTAGACTAAAGAGGAATAAAGAGGAGCATCGTTAACCACCTGCTAATTACTCCATGAAATGTCAGCACTTCCCAGAAAATTACATTCAGCAGAACCCAGAACAGCAAAGAGAATACAGGCCCCTTTTCTTTACCCCTGGATCTCACGCAATTAAAGAGCAAGATTCACATCTTTAGACAAAAATTCAACTGTCCTAATTCATGTCTCTATTATTTACTACAGCTAAACCTAGCAGAAGAGTACCAGAGAGCAGACAATTACAGCAGCTTTTCTTAGACCAAACAACACTATTAAATGATTTTTTTGAGCAAGGAGGGACTATTTGCTCAGAGTTGGAAAAGACAAACAGCAAGTTTGATTTCATGGCCCCTATTCCTCCTCTTCAGCCACAGATAATCCTCTGTCCCATAAATTCTGAAATATACACTAATATCTAGAGCACTATCTGTATCTTTATATCTGTATAAATAGTCAGTATGTTCATTTACCAACCATGTAAAATATACATAATCCTACCTCCTGAAATGGTCTCAAACAGCAGAAGCAAAATGAAAAATTTTATTAATTTTCAAAGTTTTCAAAATCACACCCAGGGAACAGCAGCCTGGGAATTCTGGTAGTGTAGGAGGAGTGGTACAACCACCACAAAAAACAGAACCAGGATTGTTGTTATTTTTTGTTAGGAAATTAATTACAGCCCTTTCCAATGCAAAGTCAGATTTCACAAGAGTATTTAGAGTAACAGAAGTCAGTGCACATGTAATAAATGCATCCAGTCAATGCAGTGCCCTTTCATCTCAGAAGTTCTTGATGAAGCCCATTATTGGTGACTCATGCAGGAATTAACCCTGCAAAAACAGGTCCAAAATACACGGGCCAAGTCTGCACTGGGGTAAAAAGTCCTGCCACACATATCAGAGCACTTTATTATTACAGTCATTTATGAGCACAGGGTTATAGTCCAAATTCACTGAGGTGATTTCAGACCTAATGGTTCTACACATTTCCCACAAGCTGGTGGAATTACAGCTTCTGACTCTGATGCAGCAGCAACTGTCAGGATCATCCTGCTTGAATTCCTGCATACCAAATCCCAGCCTCTCTCCCAGAAGTTGCACTGAGCATCTTTAGGGAAAGGCTGCCAGTTGGTGGATGCTGAGGGAAGAACACAGCAGGGCAGGCAGTCACATCCCAGAGTCACATCAGCTTTCTGGGTTCTAAGAAACCAGCCCAGTCATACCGTGAAGTTGCAGCTCTGTCCACACCAAGGTGTTCATTAATTGGGCATCCACAAGGGCACTGATGTGGGGCTTTTAACCTGGTTATGCTGAAGAGCCTCCACAGACAATGAGTTCCAAAATCTAACAGCACCAAAATGTAGAACTCCTGTATCAGGACATTATAGAACCACCACAGTAAGCCCTATTTGTCAGTTGAAGGATCACAATAAGATGAAGTAAATTCTTGTTCTGTCTTTTCCTGTTCTGTTCTTCATACAAAACATCATCTTCTTGAAGTTAAACAGTAAAATAATTGTGATGCATTCCAAATTGGTGATGTGTCAAAGGAGCTGGTCACAATGACTGAAGAGCCAAATTTGTCCCAGTAATAATTGTAAATACAATGATAAAGCACACAAGCTAAATCAGATCAGTCCCTCACTAGTCCATCACTTACAGTGCACTGACTCCTTGTCTGAAGTCTCCAAGCGTCCCATGTAAGACTGGACCTCATGGACCTGCCTGTCAAGAGACAAAGAATAACTGAATGGAGGAGTCAGTAACAGCTATAAAATCATTTTTCAGTACCTCACTTTTTAGCTTCATTTATTGAAAAGTGCTTTTAAGAACAAAACAGGAACCAGCAAGACAATGTTCAGTGCAGACAGTCCATCACTGACCACCAACACAGTTCCAAGCTCTGCTCTCATTTCACAAGCATCTGCAAAGTAACTGTTTAAAAACAGAAATCAACGGGAAGCACAGAACAGCTTTTCTACAAGAAACAGCAGTTCAGCGTGGCCTGGAGGTGACAGTGGGGAGATACCAGAGAGCAGAATTGCACAGAAGGTGAACTAGGAATGGTTTTCACTGTCTCACAACATATGAATTACAGAGACATCAAGTGATATTAGAAGATTAAAATTATAAGGAACTACTGCTGCTGGACAAGCAGCAGCAAAGGGAAACAAAAGAAGAAAAAATACTGATGGCTGTTAAATTCTTCTGTTTCAAGCCCTCAAGCCTCACATTTTGGGGAGACTGGGACGACATTACACTGAAGTATTCCATATATTTGTCCATTTCTTAATGTGCTTCCCAGAGAGCTGCAGGTGGGCAATGCTGGGCTACCCTGGGACAGAAGGACCTATGGACACACTTAGTGTGACCAGTCTCACAGCAGCTGGGTTCCACTTGATTTTGGTGGCTTTGATTAAATTTGATATTGACAAAAATATCATGACCTTTTTTAAAAACAAATTTTAAGAGACCATAATTTTGGTCATGTTGGTGACTCTTTCTCTGGGGCAGGTACCGTCTGACAATTCCAGCACAAATGTTTCTGAAGCCGATCTTCATATGGCACTACTTGGAATTAACTACTGAACCAATTCAATATCCAGGATCTTAGAGCCCATACTTTGTCTGTTTTCTTTTTAAAATCAGCTTCTCCAGGATACCCCAGACTTGCTCTTAAACTGCCTGTTTGGAGATTCAGGTGTAGAAGCCAGAAAATTCACTGAGTCTGGGGAGAAGGCAGAAAGAGAGTTACAAATTCATGGTATCCCCCAGTTGACAACAAACTACAGCAGAAACACAACTCAGTGACTGCTCAGCTCCCCAGAGAAACTGTGACTGCTCCATCCCTGGAAGTTTCCAAGGCCAGGCTGGACAGGGCTTGGAGCAACCTGGGCTAGTGGAAGGTGTCCCTGCAGGAGGGTGGAACTGGATGAGCTTTAAGGTCCTTCCAACCCAAACTGTTCCATGATCACATAATAAGGCAATACAGAACCAGGAACCCAACAAGATCATTCCTCTTATCCCTAACAGCTGCTGTTATGGATCTGCTGTTCCAGATCTCCACCAGAATGTCCTGCTTTTCCCCACAGGGTCACTCTGTATCACTGTTCAATGACACAGAAATAATGATTCAATACATGGTTCAATTCCATGGAAGTCTCTTACCGCCCCACCTTCCTTAAAAGAGCTCCACAAAGCAGCAAATTACCACAGAAATTTAGAATACTGGATTAACTGTATCCTTTGGCCTCTTCCACATGATTCCATATGGAAATATAACAGAGCTGCAAGATTTTTTTTGCCTCATTTTGTGATTTTCACACCACTCCTCCCTCCCCAGATCAGCATTATCCATGGAACAGTGGGGTTTATCCTCAAGGAGCTTCCAGAGGTGGTTTAAACCACAGCAGCCAGACTCCTCAAACCCTACTGCTTCAAAAAAACAATATAAATGAGCACCCCTCAAATGAACGCACATTAATTAGCAAGGAATAATTAATAATTAATTAACAGGTGGCCTGGGCTAAGTCCTTTGGGGCTGACGTGGCAGCAGTGGCTCGGCTGGGGCAGCCCCGGCCTTTGTTCCCCTTCTTGTTGTGCTGGCAGAGCCCATCACACCCCTTGTTACCCTTCACACACCCCCACATCCCTCACACACACAGATCCCTCACATACCCCCACACCCCTCACACACACAGATCCCTCACACACCCCCACACCCCTCACACAACCCACACAGACCCCTCACACAACCCACACAGACCCCTCACACAGACCCCTCACGCACCCCACACAGACCCCCCCACACATCCCCAGAGCCCTCACACACACAGAGACCCCTCACACACCCCACAAAGATCCCCTGTTTCCCCTCACGCACTTGTTGGTGTGCTGGTACAGCCCCTCCATCCCGCACACGTCGCCTCCCGCCACTTCCGCTTCCGCTCCCGCCGCTTCCGCTTCCGCTCCCGCCGCGGGGCCGCGGCCGCCAGGGGGCGCTGCAGGACCGGCCTCCTGCGAGGGAACGGAGAGGGGAGGGGGATGGGGAATAGGGGAGAGGGCAGCGGGGATGAGGAGAGGGGAGAGGGCACAGGAACCGGGAATAGGGCACCGGGGATAGGGGATAGGGCATCAGGGAATAGGGCATAGGGGATGGGGCACAGGTACCGGGGATAGGGGATAGCCATGGGGGAATAGGGCACAGACACCGGGGATAGGGCACAGGCACCGGGGATAGGGCACAGGAACTGGGGATAGGGCACGGGGAATAGGGCACAGACACCTGGAATAGGGCACAGGCATGGGGGGGACACAGCACATCCATGGGGACCTGGGGGACAGAGCCCCGCTGTGCCCTGAGGGGACACCCACAGCAGCGTGTGGGACAGCGAGGGGCACCCTCTGCAGTCCCGACCCCTGCCCCGCACCGGCTGTGGAACATGGACAGATCAGATAGATCCACCTGCTGCACACTGTGACAACTCACGTTAAACCCGCCCAGCCAGCAGGAAAGCATGCCTTGTCCTTGCTGTGCCCACACACCTCACAGCCTTTGGTGTCCCTGCAGGAGCTGTGCCACCCCACACCCCCCCTTTGGTGTCCCTGCAGGAGCTGTGCCACCCCACACAACCCCTTTTCTATCCCTGCAGGAGCTGTGCCACCCCACACACCCCCTTTGGTGTCCCTGCAGGAGCTGTGCCACCCCACACAGAGCAGGGGCCTCACTGACCCTGCCCTGTGTCTGCCCCAGAACATCCCTGGAAGCAGCCCTGGCACCAGGGCAGGATCTCTGTAATTTGGGACCAGGCAGTGCCCACAGGCAGGAACTCATCATCAAGTCTGTCCCCTCTTAACCGTGTTACAGTAGAAAGGGAATAGACTTCTGCTGAAGAGGAAACCAATGCAGCACTGTAAGTAACTTATTTTAATGTTCTTTTCCCAAGAACAAGGAACCGACTTTCCCCCACCCAGATTTTAAAGTGTGAGTTAAGCCAATTTTTCTGAGGAAGTGCATTAAATAAAAAGCTTTCAGTTAAGACCAAGAACTACAAAATATAACTACTAAAGAAAGAGTTAGACTCACCACCTACTACTAGTTTTCAGGAAGTGATTGTTTAGAAGCCCTAACAGACTAAAATAAGCTTTTCACTTGTTTGTCATCCATCCCCCCTCAGGACACAGTAACACATTGTCCTACAGCACACCAAGCCCTCAGCTCTGTTTCAGAGAAAGCACTGGGACCACTGGCACCAGAGACCACTAATGATTCAAGAGTTACTTAGTGAGACATTACAGTATCTCACAGAGGGCTCTGCTTTTAAAAATCAGACCACCACGTGTTTGTAACAGGTACTACTATCTTGTCATAATTAAACTAGCTTTTGTTCCCAAATAGAGCAGAGCTCAACATTTTAAACGGAACAAAATTTGTTATTTCTTTCAATGTCAGCTGTAATGAAGTTTTGCTGATATCACCCCAAAGATAACTCCACAAGAGTCAAAATTAGATCTCTATTCATGCTATGCATCTTCTTGCAGTTGCCTGTGTTGCAAAGTTTGGGATTTCCACCATAGACCAGACAGAGATAAAATACAGAGCCATAAGAAAAGCCACAGGCCTTTCCTTCACTCCAGCTCTTCCCTAATTACAGCTGGTGCCATCAATAAGAGTTACAGTCAGAGCAAAACACTCCAGGGATGAAGATAACCAGCCACAACCAGGACATCCTGTGGCAACCAAAGCCAGACTGACTTAAAAATCTAGGATATCTTTACCAATGCAGGAGAGTCAGTTCCTCAAAACAGTGCCATTTTAGCTTAAAACAGCACAGTGACTTGTCATACACATACAGAGTATAGTTAGCTGGCAAGCTGGATGAAAAGCTGTGGAACATCAAGCAAACATGTTACTGAGCTCTGTCACACAGGAAGATCAATGCTATGTGACAGTCACGTAACGCAAGGCAAGTTAGAAAAAAACCCATTCAGCATAAGATTCAGGGCTGGGGTAAAAAGTGGCAGAAAGATCTCATTCATGGAGTCTTCCATCTCAGGAATTCTGACAGTCAATAGACTCGGCTTTAGGTGAGGGAAAGAAAGGATTATTTTGGTCCTATAGCAAGAATGAGGAAATCTAAATTATAAATAAAAGTACTATTCACTTTGGTAATAATTGAATAAATATCATCTATTTCCACAAAATAATTTTATTAGGCAGATACACGAATACAAAAATTTACAAATATATTAGTGTTTTCAATGCTGGAGTATACAAAGTCATCTGTATTTAAAAGTCTCACACACACATATTAGTAACTCTGTCTCCAAAATACTGCATAAAAATACTTGGATTACTACTATGAAACTGATCTAGCAGTCTCTTTCTCTCTTTGTCAGAGAGCTTTGAGTCTTCATCAATAGCTTTCAACAGGGATAATAGCTCATCTTTTGTGGTCTTCTCTGTATTGGAGCGATACTCTCTTTCATCAAGTTTTTGGCAAAAGGTATAGCCTAAAATGCAACAAGAGACACTCAGATGGTTAACACCACACTCAGCCACCCCAGAGACCCCACAGACCCATCCTGCTTTAGTCAAATTAGTCATTGTTCCAGCAAGTCTCTTTGCATCACCTGTTTCTCATTTGGGTACATGACAAGATTCAAAAGCTCAGTTTGAGCTGTTACCTGTTATGTTACTGGGATCCTGGCCTTTCTGCAAAGCCAGCAGTTTATTGCTGACCATTTTGTGCAGTGTCCCTGGGATCTTCAATAGAAAGAGAAGACAAAGCAACAGCAGCTTAGAAAAGGCAATTCTGCATAAGCATATAAGAGCCAAAATGTGGTAAGTTTGTAGCTCTCACCTTTAACACATCTCTTTGGTTGTCCACAAGGAACAAGATCAAGAGGTCAGTTTTCCCTCTGGATAAATTTTTATTGTTGATAATAGCCTTAGAAAATGTTCTCTTCACAACCATCCTGTTGTCACTCTAAAGAACAAATTGAAATAATGACCAGAAAAGGAGAATTAGTCTCCTCTATTTAGAAGGGCATCACCTTTGCTCTTGCAGAGTCATTGCTCTTCCTCTAGTCATATATTTAAGCTACAAACATGCTTTCTGACCAGTGTCTGTGACCTCTAGATTTCAGTAAGTGTAAAGCATCTGTTAAGTACACACTTACCTCCTTCTGTAGTTTGAGCTCAGAATTATGTGCTGCAACAGCCATGAAGTACAACAACCTCCTGAACTCCTCCCTGACTTGGCTGTCTAGAAGTTTCAAGTACAGCTGAACAGCTTCTAAAGATTGCTCCATCTTCCCATTCACTGGGGAGAGAGAAAGGTATCTATTTATTTAAATACATAGTACAATAAAACACCTATACTAGCCACTGAAGAGATATCCATGTCTCTACATAAAACTGGTCAAACTAAGCAATTAATTCTCATTAAAACTCCTCACAGGTTGATGAGAGCTGCTTGCAGACAGTCTGAGAACATCCCACATACAGGCTTTCAGACTGATATTTAAGTAAGCTCACTTGCAATTAAGTTCAATTACAGTTCAGCCATCTTGAATGGGATGTGAAATACTGAAAAAGGAAAATGGTTGTTCTGTTAAAAAAAAATAATGAATTTGTTGTGGAAATAAAGAGCTCCCCAAAAATGAGAAATATGACTTTAATGCATGGGCTAGTTTGAGGAATTAATTGCAATCCACTTTGTAGAACTTTGCTAAGGTTTAATTTGCCTCACTATGCAGAATACTCAGTTTAGATGTGTGAATTATTTAAATGAAGTAGGTTGTACTAATAGCCTTCATTTATCATGTGGGGATGAGGAGTGGGATATAAATGCAAACTATTCCCACCAACATAGAACAAGAAGTATTATGAAAAATATGGAGAAAAGGGGTGAGATGTTAACTGAGAATGAAAACATCGAAAGCTTTCTAAAATGTGGTCTAAACAAAATTTAAGAAACATTTTTGTGTAAGAAAAAACAGGAAAAGTTGTGAACAGGGTACAAAACATCCACACAGCTTTCAGTTTAGCTCTTAGGACATAAATATTTAATATTAGACCATATTTTTATTTCATTTCCCATGGATATTTAACTTCCAAGCATACCAATTACTATCAAATTATAGCGCTCCGGTTCAGAGCCACTCTACACAGACCTGAACAAAGATTACAGAACTGCAAATAGTCAGGACCAAAATTCAAAGCACAATCTTTATGGCTAGAAGTGAAAACAAAAGAAAAAAAAATACTCACATATGTCAATATTTAATCTTGGCTGCTGAGGTAAATAGTCAGTTTCTCAATGCATATCTCACATAAGCAGTGAAACAGCTTTATTTTACTTACCTAATAGCTCTGCAATTCCTAAATGGATTTCAGATGCATGGCTTAACAGCGGCTCCTTTTTTTGACCATAATATCTACCAATATTTTCAAACAGCAGTAGTTTCCATGTATCTGCTTTATCTGGCTGATCAGGCAAGTTCCTGCTAATATCCACCACCATGTGATCTGGAAGATATTCCAGGCAATCTATTGCTGCAGAGAGCCATTCGTCTGTCCTAGAAGAGAGAGTGGTTTTTATATGTTTGTAACATTGCTTACAGGTGCCTTTCAGAGCTGCTTGCATTGCTTTCCACAGAAAGCAGGTAGACTGGTTTCTCAGTCCCAGTGAAAACTGCATGGGTAAGTACTTAAATACATTAAGAAATTCACACACACAAGTTACTTTAACTGGCATGCTCAGGTGGACCACAGTCATATACCCCTTTGTTATGTATTTAATCAAGATGAAGAATTAGTAACCCACACAGGTAAACAGTCACAAGCAGTTAAACCTAAAGTCAGTGATGTCCTCTACTGTTAGATAAGGACATAATTATCACTACATAAACAGAAACATGAACCTTGATCTGATTCAGACTGGTAGAAGTTTTTCAGACAATGTTCTTAACTCCAGGCAGAGTTTCCAGCTCAGCATTCTTGGCTCTTTTTATATGGTAGGAAGAACTAAACTATTTCCTCATAAGTAATGTTTTTAGGAAAAACTTTCATGTTGACAGCAAAAAGCTCTAGTCTTCCCTCAATACAGCAAAGAATTTCCCCTCTGAATACCATCACCTACTGTCATTGCATTCAAAAACCATTCCAGTGTTCAGCAGAAATTATCACACTACTCTGCCTTAGAGCTAAGCAATTGTTTTTACTAGTTATTCCAGTCAAGTCCAACAGGGAAGAAAAGGACTCTCTGTCCTTTTTGCAGGGCTGAGACTACTACATTTCCACCTAAAGATCAACTGTGCTTTGCACTCCCATGAAAGCAGAAAGTTTTCCAAAGCTGCAAAGGAGAGCCACGAACACTTACTGTGAGTCACTGAAAGCCTTGAGAATCTCCCTGTCCAGGTAGTTGCTTGTGATGACATAGCCAGCTCCCTTCTTTGGCTGTGCCAGCTGAGGTCTGATCTCCTGGTGCTCCAACAGAGACTCCAGCAGTGGAAGGTCCACCAGCTGCAGGAGGCGAGCAATTGTTTGTTCTTGCCACACTTCATTAATAACTGGGAAGGGTGGATACACAAAGCACACGGAGACTCAGCATGTGCAAAAACAGATTATGAGAAAAAGACAACTCCCCTTCTTCCCATCAGGCCTAACCTAAGAGATTCATTTTAGTCAAGTGGAGATTTACAGTAGCAAAGAGTGTGGCCCTTATCATCTTGAAGTGCCTTTTATCACCACAAAAGGCAAGAATTACCCATTTGTTTACTTAGCTACAAGTGTGGGAGAACTGCTTTTTGGATGAGCTTGAAGTGTCTTACATTCTTCGTGCTCTAATTTGCAAACAATCTTTGTTCTAGATAAGGTATCAGGAAATTAAAAAAAAAGTGTAACACTGTCCTTATCACAACTTCCCAAGATATTTCCATATGATGAAACCACAGTTTCTAGGATGCATTTGCATTTTTAAAGACAGGAAAAAACACATTAGATCATAGTTTAATCTGAAAGAGATGACATGAATTGTCAAGAACAGCTTCTCACAATATTGAAGGAGTGCTGGATGTGCAAATGCACAGTTCAAAAGCTAGGGAGGAATTCTAGCTGACTGTAGAGGGTTGGCCATGACTAAGTCGAGCACAAAAGTAGTGCAGGTAATTGAGTATTATGAAGAACTTCTCTAAGTCAAATCAAGCTCTACACACTGCGTATTCTTCTCCACAAAATTCACCAATGATTTATTTCAAGTAGAGATGGTGGCTCTTGTCTAATACAAAGATAAAAAGCAACTCTGCAACAAATATAATTTGTCTTTTCATGACACAGTGTTCAAAACAAAATACTGTGAGAGGCAGTTTGTCTTCCTCTCCAATCTGACAGGCATAAGTCTTTCCAGTCCTACAGATTTACCTTCTCTCTCCCACAAACTAATGACTGTGACATTACTTGGCTTACCTCGACGGGACAAGCTGTCTGAGACATTTACTTGAGGGGTATTTGCAGGCTTCAGACTCAGGTTTTCCCAAAGATCCTCCAAGTTTTCTGGTTTGACTGGAGTAGAGTGGAACAACATGCTCCTCTCATGTCTGAGGTTAAAAACAGTTTTTATATATATCTATAGCCATACATATAGATAACCAAACATATCACAGAACATATAGATATGGATAACTGTCCCAAGATTAAAAAGTGTTTTCTCCTACATAAATATTTACACTACTTTCCCCCTCTTTTCCTCTGCCTGACACTTCCTTTGCCCAAGTCATCCAGGAGAACATATGATACCTTAAAGAATTAATGGCATCTGCTTAATTCCAATTCCCAGAGCTCCTTTGGTTTAGGGCACTGCAAAATCCTTCTGATGTCCACTGTCTTTGCTATGGGTGTGTCAAGATGCTTGGATAGCTAGATCTGTTCCTTTCACTAAATGAAGAAATGTAACTCAACAGATCGGTGCCCTGCCTGGAAGAAAAGCACCTACACTAATAAAAACTAAGAAAACCATTATACACTAATAAAACATGAATAGTCCTGTTTAATGACTGATTTTCCAATATATTCTAAGTCTTACTTTAACAACTCTTGTGATGAAAATATTTTTAAATAACACACTTGATTAAAGTGTACTTAATTTCTCACGAATTCTCCTCTTTCTAAATAAAGACCTGGGACAGTTTGATTTAGTACAGACCAAGAGTTACTGGAGCAGAGGGGAGAAGCAGGACCAAGGAACTATTTTTCATCTGTTTCTATGATTTCTTTTATCAGGGTTGATACATTCAAGTTCACATTTGCTGCTCTCATTAACACGTCAGTCACATAAGGCAGGTTTTTTTCAGGTCAATAATATTTGTGATTTTCAAAAGTGCATATTGCTAAAACTGTTGCATTTAAATACATCAATGGAGTTTCTTGTAAGAATATGTCAGATGCATATATATGTATATAGATGTGTAGAGATGAACACTCTACAAAAATCGTTTGAGGGAAGTTATTTGGCAAAGTGGCACCTACATAGCATGTTCTTTGCTCTGTGAGGGCTTAGGTAGTATCTGGGTTCTCTTTGCCCATTCCTAAAGAGACAGGGAAACAAAACCTCACCATTGCACTTCCCTATGGTCCTAGGATGGTGTGCAATAGCATACCAGCAAAACAGCCTGCCACCTAGCCTAGGAATAAGTCATACATGCATAAAGAAACAGCTAATAAAAAGGCTAAATTTGAAGCATAGTGAAACCAAGAGGATGAAAGGAGAAAACAAATTTTTCTTAAGAGTTGCATGGGTTACTGGTTTATGCCAGAGCCAGACGTGCAGTGACTAAAGATTGCTCTGTTGCATTATTCTGTTTGATACACCTGAATTCCAGTTGGTTATATTGGTTTGAATCAGTATCAAAATGCACTTCAGTTCTACTCTCTTACCTCCCTCCCCCAAGGCCATGTGATAACAGACACAGAAAACAAGTAACTATGCAGGCTCAGTGATTTACTCTCTTGAAATTACTGTTTCCTACCTGCCCTACCCACAAACATCTGTGTAGTATCTATTTCCCCCCCCTCCCCCAGGTTCTTCAATGGTACATCAATTTTTCCCTTCTCTCCCCAAGAACACTTAACATTTTCCTATTGTAAAGAAATTCTTCTCTTTGCACTCCAGGTACTAACCTTTGTGGGGTACACTGCTGGTAATCTTTATCAAGCTCTGCTTGGTTTGAGACATTGGTGAACCTGTAGAGGCTGCTGCTGCTGTCTTCAAACACAGACCGCTTGTCTTTTCCAAAGACCCTCGTTGAAACAGCCTCAAATACTTTGTAATCCATCAGTGCTTGACATACGCGCACCACTTTAGCACGGGAAATATCCACATCCCCAAAATACTTGCTCTGTAGAAGATGGGCAAAGACAACATCCACAGCATCCGAGCCAATGAAACAGTCATGGTAGCACTTCAGGTTCTGGCGGCGCTTTTTCACTTCCACTTGAGTTTGAAGAGCACTGATAATGCTGCTCCAGACGTACGTCGCTCCAAATGGCTTCTGCGCCAAGCTAAAGCCTGAGAACAGAGACAACAAAGGCTGAATTCATGCTGCACTTAGAACAGAGCAGCCCCCTTTCTGCCTTCCAGCTTTCATGAATCTCGTAAGGATTTAAAAATCTTTGAGACTTCCACTTTGGCTTGGGTTGCTCATGCATTAACACTTTGTTACTTCCTCAGCAAGTCTGTCTGCTGTGTGCCAGTCTCTCCCTCACTGCTGGTTCCTCTCACTATATCAGCCTAGAGCTTTTCGAACACAAGTTCCTGTTTTTCCAGCCTCTACTTCTGACACTGTCCTTTTGTGTGTGTCCCTGTCACCTAATGGCCACACTTGCAGAACCTACTCCTAAGCACTTATGTCCCAGAGCCACAAACTAGCTGTGCGTACTCCTCTGTTAGTTCCTCTAACACTAGCAGGACAACACAGCAGGGCAGGGAAGAGGGAAACAGGGATGAAGAGACACATCAGATTCTTGGTTCCTACAGGGCGGTGCGTACACACAAGCTACCCAATATCAGTGCTTAGCACATCATTAACATTAACAAGCCCGGGGACTCTCTTGAGACACCACTCACTGACACTTGTCCCACCAAACAATGCCCTGCCACCACAGCTCCAGCTGAGACCTTGGCTCTGTGTACTCAGTGCCACTTCCTTGAGCCAACCCGTCTTCCCTCCCTCAATAAAGCCACTGAACTATTACTCATTTACCAGTCTGATTAGAGCAGCATGCCAGCAGCCAACAGTTTGACCGGAGGCTACACTCAGCCTCCACAAGGACTTGAAAACACATAATGTTCGCAGGTGGCACCTAACTGGGAAGGGCTGCAGCCACCAGAGAAGCCAGAATTAGAAAACATATTCTTCAGTAAGTCAGAGGAATAATTTAGTAAGCCCAAAAGCAGAGGAAGAAGAGGCAAATCAAAAGCTGAAGGACAAAATATGGAATGAAGAGTTGGCAGCAATCCTACAGAAAGCCATCTGGGATTGTGACAGACTTCAAACCAAATGAATTAACAGTGCGATGCAGTGTTTGAAAAAAAAAACAAACCCACACAACATGCAACTCCTTCTGGAACATATTACCATGAGCATTTTCCACAGAGATGCAGGAGGTGTTTTTTTCCTGTTCTGTTTAGTCTGAAGTGGCTTGACTTAGAGAATTGTATCCCAATTTAGGGCACCAGTGTTTCCAGCTGACCTCCATCCAGCCCAGAAATTCGCAAATTAGCAGGGGGAGGCGGTAAAGACTGATGGGGGAGCAGCGAACACAACAGCATTTGACCACACCAATACTGACAAGGGACAGCAACAGTTACCTTTCTGAAAACCTTCATACCATGGAAAAATAAAAGATTTTTAATACACAGCACTGAACCAGCCAAGGCAGAAATCTTCCAGAACCCGCAATTTCCAAAGTTTTAAAAGTACGAGACAGACAAGGCGCACACACTTGCTGATACTTTAACCTGATGACACCTTCAGGCGGGCAGAACAAACACAACTGAACGCAGAATTCCTTTCCAACCCGATATTTGAATAGCCGACCAGCTTCTTTGGAAGGTAAGGAAAAAAAAAAAGCCGACCCCAGCCCGACACCACCAAAATAAACATCAACACGTAATTTTACTACTAACCACAGCTTTATCCCCTCTGCCTTACACACACACGTAAACCTCCTTCCTTTCTTTTCCACAGAAAGCGCTCTTACGTTTGGCACCAAAGTTACGAGGTCCCACAGAGCCACGCTGCTCGGGGTAAGGAAAGAAAACCAAACCCAGCTCCCAGCGAGCTCCTCCTGCCCCAAACCCGCTCTCCGGGCACGCAGCTGCCCCGCATCTCCCTGCCCCGCTCCCCGCCCGCCGCCCCGGGGCTCTCCCGGGGCCGGAGCGCTTCCCAGCGCCGGAGCGCGGCCAACTTCGGAGCTCCGGGAGCCGGGAAAGGCGCCGCGCGGACCGGGACGGCTCCGGCTCTCATCCCGTCTCATCCTTTCCCATCCCTTCCCGTCTCATCTATTCCCATTCTTTCCCGTCTCATCCATTCCCATCCCTTTCCTTCCCGTCTCATCCATTCCCATTCCATTCCCTTCCCATCCACTCCCATCCCATCCCTTCCCGTCTCATCCATTCCCATCCCTCCCATCCCGTCTCATCCACTCCCATCCCTTTCCTTCCCGACTCATCCATTCCCTTCCCATTCCCGTCCCGTCCCGCTGCCCGGCCGTACCGGGGGCCCTGGCTGCGGGGCTGCACACCGCACTCAGGCTCAGCGCCGCCGCCTTCTCCCGCACCGTGGCCATGGCTCGCTCGCTGTGTCTCGGCTGTGCGGGCCGGGCGCGCCCTGCGCTCAGGCAGCCCGAGGGGGCGGCCCCGCCGCGCCCACGCCCGGGGCGGGGACGGCACCGCGGCACAGAAAGGCACCGACGGCTCGGTACGATCCCTCCCCAGTGCTGCCCCATCGTCTGCTGGTGTGGGTTTGGGTGCTGAACCATCACGGAGCGGCCAGGGAGGGAGGGACTTCTGTGGGTCACCCAGCCCAGCTTCCCCCCGCCAATGCAGGGGACACAGGAATGTCTCCAGGTGGGTTTGGTTTGAATGTCTGTGGGCACTCCGCGACCTCCCTGGGCAGCCTGTTCCAGGGCTCTGCTACCCCAGGGTGTTCATCACATTGAAGTGGAGCTTCTTGTGTTTTAGTTTAGGGCCATTGCTCCTTGTCCTGTCACTGGGCACCACTGTGAAGAGTCTGGCACCATCCTCCTTGAGATATTTATATGTGCTGATATGAGATGATCTCAGCCTTCTCTAGACTAACCAGGCAGTCTCTCCTCATAAGGGAGATGCTGCAGACCCCTTGCTGTCTTTGTGGCCTCTGCTGGACTCTCTCCAGTAGCTCCTTGTCCCAGACTCCACTAGGCAATCTGTTGTAAAGAAGTTCTTCCTCGTGTTCAGGTGGAACAGGTGTATCAGTTTCTGCCTGTGATCTCTGTCCTGTTGCTTGGCACTGCCAAACACAGCCTGGTCCATCCCTCTTCAGATATTTGCACACATTAATGAGGTCCCCTCTCAGCCATCTCAAGTCTGAGCACACCCAACTCCCTCAGCCTGTCCTTGTAAGAGGTACTGCAGTCCCCCAATCATCCTCATTGCCCTCTGGACCTGTTCTAGGAGCTCCATGTCTCTCTTAATTAATCTCTCCTCATTTGCCCGTGTATACCCTGCCGTTCACACCCCCAAACCAGCCAGATCTGTTTGTGTGAGTTAACCTGAGCACAGACCTCGTTTGTACCTGTGGCTGCACAACTGAACACTGTCCTCTGCTGTTCCCCACACATATGACTTGAACACCCACATGGGGTTGGAGTTTTCCTCTGGTGTCTTCCATGAGCAGCAGGTATTTCACATTGCAATGAAATAAGACATTCACTTTCAAGGTAATAAAAGTTTTTTTCTACTGTCTGCAACAAACTGTTGAGAGATTCAACATAATTTTCTACTAAGTACAGAGTATTTTGATAATTAATTTTTACTTAATGAAAGTGTATTCAAACAACAAAAAATCAATCATATTTTTTGAACTGATTTCAATAAGAACAAAGCCAAATTGATCTCCATGATATATAAATTCAGAAGTATGTAGAAGACCAAATAAAGACGCTACAAGTGATGCAAAAATTCATTTTGAGTTATTAGATTATTGAACTCTTGATGGCAGTTCTGGAAAACAAACTCCCCTGTGAAACTTCAGCCTGTCCCATGACAAGCAGGTGTAAATACAGGATGTCTGCCATCCACTGAAGCTCAGGTCAGCTTTCTTTTATCACAGTTTGCTATGCTTAAAGGTTTATGCTTAAAAATTATGCACTGCAGGTTTATTCTTCGTATACAAATGAAAAAAAAAATGCACTTCATTTGAAACTGTGCAAAATTAGTACAGGGAACTAGATACCACAAACTTGCAGCAGACAAGCCTTTATTCATGTTTCATTGCCTGAGCAAAAGTGTTTAATAATGAGGGTTCTAAGAGTGGAAGTTCTTGTGAAGTTTTTCAGATAAGGAAGTCTTAATTCTCTGGGCCCAGAGAAAAAGGAACCTTCAAACTGTAGCAAAATGCCAGCCTTTGGAAATGGAAGTTCATATTGTTTCTCAACAATAGGAAGTGACAAACTGGAGATTTCTCTCTTGGGGGAAAAGGGGAAGATGTTAAAAAAAAAAGATTGTCTTGGCTCACAGGTGCCATTAAGGACCTAATAACATAATGCACTGGTTAGTGGGGATTTCCATGATACATTAGTTTATTATTCCCTATTTCTGTAGCAGTTTGATGCATTTTGTAGCAGTTTTTTGATCCATTGCCAAAATATAATTGACAACCAGTAAACACCAGAATTGGTTGTTGAAATAAAGTGATGCAGTCAATCATTCTGCAATGGTTCACCTAATCTGGAGAGAATTTAAAACCACAAACATTTTCAAACAGGAGGTGCAAGGATTGGCTAACAACAACATTACACCTGAGGATGATTTGTCAAAATGCTGCTTGCAGGGAGCAGAGTGAATCAAACTAAGGCACTGTGAGCTGCTCATCGAGGTGTTTATGAGGTTTTTCTTCTTGCATTTTATTACTAGGGGATCTGCAGTCTACTCTGGACTTCTGCTTTTGCTTTTTTCATGTTTTCCCATAGTGACCACAGCCCTGACACATCAGCTTCTCCACAAGCAGGTATTGGCTGGTCAGACAGCTATTATCAAACAGTGTCTGGTATCAAAGAATGCTGAAAACTGCCATCTTTTGGCATTTCTTAAAATAACAATTATAAAATGCTTTTCTGAAGCACTTTTATGTAATTATTAATATATATAAAATGATCTATACTATAATACTTTGTTTATACTTTTATATAGTCACTTTAAATAATGCAACCTTCTGCCGCTGGTATGGTCTTATCTGGTGTAATTCCTTAGGCTGTGGTGGAATGTGTAACTCTGTATCTGGTTTCCCCTGCCACAGTGTGTTCCCCAAATCAACCTCCATAAAACTGAACACAGGATGGACAGGAGAATGTCAATTACAAAGACATCCTTAAGATAATTCATTCCTAAAATCACTTAGGACCAACTTAGTGGTATTCCACACACACATTGAACAGTAAGTGCTCCAAAAGCAGTTGGTACTGCAGGTAAATACACCCAAACCTGGTCTGGAGACTGTAAACAGCACCAGAGATGGAGGGGACATGATACAAACAGCTTTACTCTTGGCTCTCTATCTGTTAATGTTGTGTGAAGCTGCAGAGAACAACCATTTTGCCAGGTAGTTTATGGTGACTAAAATGTATTTTTAACCAATGCAAACAACTCTTAATTTGTACAATTCTGTCAGATTCTTTGCAGCTGTCATAAAGTACTTTTATAGCAAGGAACAGCAAGATAAAAATGTATTTTAACTGATTTCCAGGTCATCTAAAAATACTACTACCACCTACAAAAGGATCAAGAGAGCCGCTATGTTCTGAAGAATTTGAAAACTTCAGTTTTCAAGAATTGTTGAGTCTCGTGTAAGAACTGTAGGGTTTAATTAGAAGCATAAGGAGTAATGAAATTCAACAGCCACAATTTTGGGGGTGTCTGCTGCTCAGGAGCTGATTAACATACTGATGTCAATTAAGTATTTGCTCAAGCTTAAAGATGATGATAAAGACCCACATCCAGGTCTTCTCTGATCATGGGGAGAGAGAAGGCAAAATGGAAGCTTGTTCCTCACAAAGTGAGCAGTGATGCACCCCTTTATGGAAAATGCTGTCTAGCTGTTCCCATAATGAACTTGGAAGCTGGTCAACCATCCAGTATTTGGGTAGGAGAGCACCTGTAATTTCCAGGTATGCTGGGATGGAGGAGATATCACTGAATACAAGGCCTTACAAAGTAAAGACATGAATGTGTGATGAAGGATTTCAGTATCACTCTCAAAGAGAGAAAAGCTGGAGGCTGTGTTGCCCAAAAGAGATGGAGACATATTAATAGAAAATATGGGGTGCTGCTGTTTTATCTACAGCAGATCAATGCGTGGTTAAGTGATTGAGGAATATTATGTGTTCTTGAAAGAAACATAGGAAAAACTTTCATAATATTTTAAAAAAACTGAAACTAACCCAAAACTGGAGCATAAGATCTTCTAAAACCAAGAAGTGTTCAATGTTCCAATTATTATTCAAATGTTAAGTGCCAAAAATATATATTGATTTGTCACTGAAAATTTACTATGAAATAAGGGGGGATTCTTGCAGAAGAATACTCTCCAATTTATTGTCAAAAGAATTTAGCTTCCACTTTTCTGAATGGTCAACATAGAATTCTGCATTTCAAATGCTGACCTTACAGTTCAAACACATCAGAAGGCTCTCTCCTATACCAAACATTTTTTCTTTAGATTTCAAATGTCTTCCCACAACAATATAAGCCTTAAAGATTAAGTGTATGTCAACACACCTTAAGTGTATGTATACATAAAACTTTATTGCCATAATAAAGTTAGGATCTCTTGAACCCAATCTTTGTGGCTGCTTCTGAAGAAGCATAGCAATTAATAATTACCATAAAAATTCAGAAAAATATTTCAGTTATTTAGAACAGTTGCTCTTCTGTTTTTCCCCACTTAAAGATCGACAATGCCTGTATTCTCTACAGTGCTGAAGTTGATGAAAAGAGAACATTTTAAACAGTAACCCTTAAAATGTTGCTCCATTCCATTCACAGATGTCGAGACAAATTAAAGTTCAACATATGGTTCACAGAGATACTCACATAAGGAAAATCAACAGCTTCAGTTACAGAAATTGCTATTTTTTTAGGTCACGATTATCATGACATTACAACATCTCTATTTCATTGCTTGAAGATGCAATTCCAGCGTGTTGGTTTTTAGTACTGAAAGAGACCTATAAAAATTGGAAAACTGTCTTCCATCTCTATCATTCTCAAATTTAAGAACATTAACAGCTCTTCATCAACATTGGATTGCAAAGGGCTATTTGATATACTGGACAGATGTGAAGGCAGATGAAAGAACTCCCTTTAATGACCAGGTAGCCTGTTCTGCTGTTGTAGTACAGAGCACAGGGATTGCTCAGGGCTGAACAGGATGGACACTCTTCCCTTACAACACAGAGCAGGTTAGTCACAAATTCTCTCTGCTTAGTCCCAGTTTGCTACCTACATTTGAATTTAAAAAGACCACGCAGTAGCAGGTTCTGTGGCATGCAGTGATGCAAAAATCAACCCACAGCAAGCACAACCTCTGCCCTGCCGTGGAGAGGCCACTCGTAGGTGCTCCCTGCCTTGGCCAGAGGACCATTCACCGCCCAAGCACAATTCCTGTGTTTTATAGTGAAGTGGAATCTGCAAGGATCCCACCCTGGCGTTTCAGAAGAGGCTGGAACAATAAACAAGCCCGCAGGACAGGAGCTGCGGGGTGACTGACTGTGAGGCGACAAAGGGCGCGTTGTTCAGGGGCACAACCCTTCCATTCCTGGGCTGGAATCCCAGCGTGGCTGCGGCACCGAGGCGGGCAGGGCAGTGGCAAGGGAAGGGCTCGCACTGACCCCCCATGGAACAGTCCACGCAGGCCGGAGACAGGAGATGGTTTGGGGCAAGGAAGGGCAAATGTATAGGGGGCAAAGAATGTCACCAAACCCACCACCAGAGATGTCAAGAGCCTCTGCTTCTCAGTCTTAATAAAAACAACAGAATTGTGTCTTAAATGGATTTTTTGGCTTTTCCCTCTTGTGGAGGGTTTTCGGGATCTTCAAGCGAGATTATCTACTATAAGCAGAGCCTGGCTACACCATGCCTAAACGAGCATGGGATAGCACAGTCCCACAGCAACACTGTTTGGATAAGGACTCCTCACAAAACAGTAAAGACTGGCTGTCATCTACACGCCAGAAACCTGTTCAACCAGAAGCAGCAGGTACAACCTGCCACATTAAATAATTGAAAGGTTAGAAGTCACTCTCTGCCCAGCTGGAAGCTGGCATTGCTCAGGTGAGCTGCAGTTACTGACCAAAGGTGAACTCCTGCACGTTGCACCACAAAACCAAATGCACTAACTCGTGTGACTGTGAAAGGGGCTCCAGGTGAGTTCACGAGGAATTAGGGGAGCAGCTCCCACCAGTTTGTACAATTGTGGAGGACCAGCTGAACAAGCAGTCATGTCCACCTGAAGCACGGTAAGGTACTCACTCTGATCTAGCAGGGACAAGTTTCAGGTTCCTACTCCCCAGGTGAGGAGTCACTCGTGGCACCAGCTTAATGGGATAGAATCACAGAATCAGGGGATATTCTGAGTTGGAAGGGACACACAGTGATCATTGAGTTCCAACTTGTAAGTGAATGGCCCAGCAGGGATCAACCCCACACCCTTGGCATTATGTGCTCTAACCAACTATCTCAGGGTAGAAGGAGCTCATTGAGGAGGGGGAAGAAAAATGAGAGCTCTAGATGGATTTGCTCAGCAAAACTGAATTACTGATTCTGACCATTTGTTTTGACTTCTTTAGAAACCAGCTACATACCATTTATGTTCTGGAGAAGAGAATAACTGTTTATGCACATTAGAAACAGGAATCTGTAATTTCCTTTTTATATTTCTCTACTGTGCTGGGGCCACCAAACTCAATTATTCCCCATTTTGCCAGGCCCCCAGTTTAGGACAGGAAAATGCCCCTGGAAGCATCTTACAGAGAGCTTTACTATTCCACTAAAAGCCAAAGGGAACTTGCTCAGCTCCTGTCAAAAAGAAAGTAATAATCCCTGGACAAGCATTTCTCATTACCTGCTTTGTGGGGTTCTTTTAAGCCAGCTGGTTCCAGAATTGCAACACTTGGATTCTCACAGAACACGTGAGCATTCTCTTCAACTCCTTTAGTACAAAGTCCATTGACTGTGGTCAAAACTACCTCTGCTGTAAACAAAGCTGCTGGACATGGCACTGAAACAAGAGAGTTCCCTTACTGCCTTCTGTTAGGAAAGCTGTGGACACAGGGATTTCTGCATTCTCATCACCAGTAAAAATCTGGGAGGTTTCAGAAACCACCAAAGCTGCTTTACTTAGAGAAGAGCTTTAAATTCGTATTCTCCCAGAGCTTTGAATGGCTTGCCCATTTGACCTAACCACATGATAAAACATCCATGCTTCAGCTTTTATTCAGTTATCATATCATTTACCTTCTGTTGTCCCAGCAAAAATATCTGATACATAAATAATGCATAGACAAATCCCACCAGCAGCCACCATGGTTAGAAAGGATAATGGAAAACAACATGACTTTACTTAAAAGGTCTTGCTGTCACATGCCCTGGAAGTCTGAGAAGGCTACAGCATGTACTTCCAGTGACAGAGGTTAAGATTTCAAGTAACACATATGAAGAAAGACTTCATTTATTCATAATTTGAGCCAAAAACACCTATGAAAAAATCAATCACAGCATTTTAGATCGAATTTTTAAAATTAAGCATTAGTAACTTGGTCTAAGAGTGGCCACTACCACTTATAATCTGTACCATACACACAAATTCAGAAGCACAATTAAAATTCTCCTGTGTGTAAACATCCCAGTGTGTCTAAAAGATGACAATTACTCTGATTTTGAAGCTGTTACACAAACCACATAATTAGTAGTTAACTACTCAGCATGTTCCATTAGGGCTCAGTTGCAGCATTTTCAAGTTAATACCTGGGGTGGAGGTTTTACAGTTCAGTTTACTGCCGGTTTCATCACTTACACACTTCCATTACTGCTCACTGCTCTGCACTAACTGAATGTCCCTCCTCTCATGGTATCCTCACCATGGACAGAGTCATCTACATCAGTGTAGAAGGCCTGAGTGGATCCATTAAAGTACTGGCAGCTTATTTCCAAATAAAATTCCTTAGCTACATCAAACTCCCAATAGCAAAAGAAAAGACACAATTGGGACTAGACTGAATTAATCTTGCAAAGTCACCAGGTGTGTGGTGAAATGCCATCAGCTTTCTGGTGGGACTGTGCTGGAATGTCCAGCTGCCACCAGATCATGTTGTTGGCTTGTCATTTGCTTTTCAGTCAGTGTATACTTTGCAGCATCCCTCACTGGACCTGCTTCCAAGGATCACTCCTGACTCCTACACCCTCTGCTCCTCAAATACCTCCACTCTGAAAGCTCCCTTGGCATCACTTCCCAAATTCTTCCTTTCCATCCTCCCACATCCTCCCCATGTTTCTTCCAACTTCCCACCTAGAAGATGCCTCCTGTACAAACCATCACATACGTATGAGCACTCCCACATTATTCTTTTCCCCTAAAATGAAGGGCCTGAAGTGCTCCTTCAGTCCTGCTCACGGGCTCTGCTGTTACTGCTGCTGCCCTCTACCCTTTGGGCATCACGGAGCTAAGGAAACCCAACCAGAACTAAACACACACACAAAGGAAAATGCCCAGTGGAACTTTGAAAAGACATACCCAGGGCAAAAGAGATAGAGGACAGCACTGAAATTTTGTTTGCTGTTTTCCCTGACTCACCATGTATTTTTTTCCTTCGTAAATACCTTGTTCTCTGTATTTATTGCTGTATTCTTGTAAGAAATCAAATTAAAGGAACTTTAAGGCAGGTTTCTCTGCTTTAGTTTCTGAAAATGAAACAGATTTGTTGGGTTATCTACGGGAGAGGCAAATACTGGATGCAAAGCAAGCAATTTTGATTGCCTAAGATACTTACCCACAAATTGCTGATAGTAGAAGCTGCTGTTCTCTTTTAAAAACCTGTGTACATTCAGCTTCTTACCTTGTTTTTTTCAAAAAAACCAAACAAAACCAAACCTTCATAAATTATAATTTACATCTAGAACAGAGTACCAAAAGCTTCAGCTTCCACACTGCAACATTTTCTGCCTACCTGCTTCCCAAAGTGTTGTTTTGTTGAAAACAACAAACAACAATCAACTTCACGGGCAAATGACTCATCTTGGTTTGAGAAGCAGCTTATACAGCGAGCCATTAAAAAAAAATATTCCAGCCCTTCAGATTCACCTTTTTCTCCAACTATAGATCTTCTGGACAGTATCCACGTTATCCACAGCATGGGATTTAGCCCTCTGTCTGAAGGAAAAACAGTCACAGGACTATATAGAGTAATTAATGGAAAAAAAACCAAACTAAAGCTCCCTGGAATACCATTTCTTCCCATAGGTACATGGAGATGATATTCTAGTTCAGCAAGAAATAGAACAAATGAAAATGCTGTAGGTAAACCCCCCTGAATCCCAGCAATATTCTCCCAACAATATTCTCTCTCTTACCCCCATGCCTGGCTCCTCACTTGTCACAGCAGTTTAAGACCTGGCAGATACATTATGAAAATTAATTCAGAATATTTAGAACCCAGACCAACCAGACATGCTCAATTCATGCAATATAGTGGAAAGACAACCCCAAACCCTAGAACTGTATTGCTTCATATTGCAAGCAGAAAATGTAGTCTAAATTGCCAATTTGTTTCCAACAATCTAACTTTTCAAGACTGAATATTTTAATAATAAATGACTAAGCATTATAAAGTTTTTGTTTAAAAAGTGTTTTCACTTTAATGGGTTTAGTTAATAACATCATGAATGGTACAAAACTGTCCTTTTTCACATTTCCATACATTGTATTATGGACCACCTGAAAATCTGGACTAAGAATGCATAAAGTGTCTCTTAATTAGCCCTAGCTTCATTTTTGCCATATGTAGAGCAGATATGCAGAAAAAACATGCATTTATTACCAATGACATGTTAATATTAGCTTAAACAATAAAATATGGCAGAATGTGCATCGTGTAATGCACAGGTATGTCATAGGGTAAGAGAGACCAAATGTCAAGTGCTGGCAACAAAATAAGAAATGGTTGATGACACACTGACATTTTGTGACCATAGTATTAGCTTTTCTGTTTTAAAATTGTTTTAAATAGTAGTAAATATTTAAATAATATTTAAAATATATTTCCTATGGAAATCATTTACTTGGAAGACAGCCTGTAAGATCTGACTTTTTAAAAAGTAGTATTTCATTTTGACAATATATGAATACAACACACGCTACAGAACTTCAGAGATCCTAAAGTCCTTAGCTGTTCTCAGAAACAGTTTCTCAACCCAATTTTGCCTCTGATTTTTTGCTAGCATAACTTTGGAAGTAGCATCTCAAAGAAAACCTGCCTTTAGGAGAAATACTTTACTTGAACAAAACCAAACCCAATTAAAATGGGACGTCACACTAAAAGAAAAAAAGTGGAATTAAACCCCAAATAATTAATGATACAATTAATTTCATTCCTGTTTTGCTAATTCATAGTCTAAGGAGGGCTTTGTTGCTTCCTAGTGCATCTTTTCTTGCAGTCAAATGAGTGCTCAATTCCCACTGTCAGATGTTAAAGGATGAATACCTCACTGTTACTTCAAGGGAAAGAAAGCTGAGGTGTGGGTGCAGAATTAGTTACCTAAAATGCAACAAAACAAAGCAAAGTACTTGTGCAAAAAAGTAATTGGTACATTGACTTTTTTTCCTAAGTTTGCTTCAGTATAAAAAAACCTCTTCAATCCCACTAACAAAGCTTTATTCCCTTCACCACACTCAAGAGTTCCATGTTTTTACTTATTCTAACTTGGTAAATTAATAATCCAGCCATCATTTTTGCAGCCCAAGTCAAAGATGGAAGCTCCATTATATTAATATTTAATAGTCTGGGGTAGTCAAGACAGGTTTTTCCTGTCTTCTACAGGCACAGTGCTTTTTTAACTGGCCTTGGGAATACAACAGCCAAAAATAAGCCAGGTCATTTCTATGGCAGTGCAGAGCATCCTGGCCCATCCCCACCCCCTTTTTTTAAATGTTTGTTGCTAAAACAACCTTTTCAACAATCTCTTTAAATAGGGACAAGGTACTCCAAAAGCCTCTCATTTCTTTTTTTTCAGCTTCTAAGGACTGAAAGCAGCTTCCTAAAGCTACTTCTAGATTCAAAAACCTAGAGTAAGTACACACTAATCCTTTAGAAAATACAGAGACCTCTCTCCACGAGTTGCTTCATAGTCATTTAGGAAGGGGTGTGAGAGAGGCAAAGTCTGATGAGCTCTTTATTACACCATCAAGGAGCCAACCCAATTGTCACCTCAGTCTGTATCCTAATCATTATTAAAACTACAGACTAGGAATGTCCAGCCTGTGCTGTGCATATCACTGCAATGTGAGACCAGAACTCTGCCTGGGCAAGTAAACACCTCTCCTGACTCTACACACACTGCCAGCCCCCCACCAGGAAGGGAATACACTAAGGGAACTTGGGAATCTCCACTACTGATTAAAAGGAATACCAGGCACATATCTACTATACCTCCAGTGTGCATATTTACATTGAAATAACTTGATTGCTACCAAGATTGGCTTGGTTTCCACTGTAGAAACTCCAGCTCCTCCCAGACTCAGCACAACTGAAACTCTTCACTCCTATGGTTACCCTTCTTTTCACCGTGGAAATCAATGAGCTCCATGATTGCTCTAAAAATCTGCACATTCTTCCTAAACCCAGACCCATCTCACTCTCCTTGATAATTGCAGACATAGCAGGAGCACAATGCATCTCATAACGTGAGTGACCTCCTTTTTTAAAGCAAAACTGCTACAAAGAGGCTTTAAAAAAGACAAGGGCACATACCCATTTCTGGTCATTGCAGTCTGCACACAAATTGTAAAGGAGAATTATTGCTTTTTAAGGATGAAAAGCTTTGGAAATGTGGTAAACATCCTACAAGGTTCTAAATCTAATCAGCTAAAATTCTGTACATACTTTAATATTCAAACCTCTATTTGCTTACTCAAGATCAAGTAATTTCATTTTCACATCTATTCATTAAACTCTTCATTGTTCTACGGTCTAATGAATATTTAACAACTAAATAGGATCAAAACATGTGGAAAAGGTCACATGGCAATGAACATTATTTCATTTGGCCAATGAATAGTGAACCCTGCTTTCTTGGCTGAAATTAAGGCACTAAGTGGCAGTGAAAGGATAAAGGAATGAAGCTTTTTTTTTTTCCTACGTTATCTGAAAAAAGACCAACATGATTTTTTTCTTGTTTTTTTAGGACGCCAGTAGAGTACATATCCATTCTGAATGACTCAGTAAGGCATTCTGTTGGCAAATTTAAAGAAAACGTTCTCCTGATTAGAGCCCATACATTCATTGTCTGAGTGTGACTAGTGGCACTACTGTTAACAAACTGGAAGGGGGAAAAAAGCTACAAAGATGTCTGAAGACTTGAAAGGCACCAAAAAGAGAACAGCTCTGCAACTGCCAGTTCTACAAACAATTATGTAAGCTGTGTTTAACACTGCATATAGTTTATTCAATCAACAATCTTTGTTGACCAAGATAAAGTGTAGTAGAGCTCTTCATTTAAACTCTCAGTTAATCAAGTGCTAGTTTAGTAAGAAATTTATTTTCACGGTATCAGAAAATAATTGCAGTGTCTAACACAACTACACTTAAAGCAAAACTAGTCTAGTATGCATTATGCATTATTCTGGTTAACACTGAAGCAAACCTGTATAAACAAAAGGGTTACCTTGAGATACATAGTTTACAATATGAAATCAACATATAAATGAATAGGATTTACTGAAAACAATGGAAAGTGTATTACAAAGATACATGTAACAATTTTAACCACAATATTTCCTCTGTGAAAAATACAACTATTAGTGAGATAAAATGTACAATTGATTTTTTTTTTTCCAAAAGAAAAAAAAAAAACACAGTATAAAGGAAAATATTTTTTTCTTCAAAACAGGGAAAATAGTTAAGGTCATTGTCTTTCATTACAATATAATTTGACACAAAAGCAGTCATAGGATTGCACCAACTCCATGTTCAGTCTTCTGAACATGACAATAGTAAAAGGAGTCCATAAAGCATAATGAAATTTCTGGATTTTATGATGGCAATATACGTATGCAGAAACTGATGTCACTCCGGCTCTGTTCACAAAATGTACAAAACTCTAAATTTGGTGGCCAGACATGTAAAAATTAGTTCTCCCCAACGCTCACTTTTCTCAAGCTTAGTCAGGGATGGAAAAATCTGTAGTATTTTAAGTGTTGTTATCTGTTGAGCAATAAAAAAAGAAAAAAAAGTATATGTAGTGCATGCTTTATCACTTGTCAAAAACATTTCTGAAAATAAAACTAAGTTATCCAATAGTTTACAAAATAGAAAATAACTCTTCAGGTTAAAAATGTGGTTAGGTTCATGTTTAGTTCCATCTTCAAAGGACTGATTTCCTTGGCAGCATCACTTTTCCTCAGCACGAGCCAAGGCACAAAGTTCCATAAAGAGAAATAAAAATGGCTACGAACAAGAACGCAGTTCTGGCATCGCCAAAGCCATCAGAGCCCCTCTCTGAGCCTTCTCTTCCATCAGGTTAGTGCCATAGAAAAACAGGAGATCTGGGGTACACTTCTGTTAGGAGCATTTCTGCTGGACACGATTCAAAAGTTCACCAAACTTCTCGAAAAGATCCTCCACCCATTTTATGTTTTTCATGCACAGCTGCACAATCTCTTCCTGGCCTAGATCTGCACTCGTCTTCTGAACAGAAGAAATCTATTTAAAAAGAGAGGAGGAGATGCACACACATTAGGCTGCCAGTTTGAGAATTTCCATTTTTATTAGTCTGCTGTTAAATATAAACCTACAAGCATTAAAAACAAGGGGAAAAGTCCCCCAAAATACATTTCTTAACAACTAAGCCAGAACTCAACTCTTGTGTTTCTGCTACCTGAAATATTTTCAACAAGGATTTGCAGAAAAAATAAAGGGTTGGCATCCTAAGACAAAAAGTAAGCTTCTAAATCTGAGGAGTTACACACACTGATAAGATTTGGGCTTTTTACTTGGGATAACAGTGAAGGATCCTTCAGGGAATCACACAAACCTTGAAAACCTCATATGTGAACGTTCTGAGCAGCAGTGCCCATGAGGGGCAATGTATGTGCTCAGTGTACCCTTCTGTTTGCCATAAAGAATTGATCAAAATAGGAGCCTCAATCCATACTCATCTGCCAAGAAGATGAGAACAGTCCCTGTCAGTGCCTGGAGTTGGACTCCATGCCCTCAATGCACGTAAAAGTAGCTCAGTGAGAACAATACTTACCTCTTCTTTACATGTCAGATATATGTGATATTTGTAATGATGGAGTGAGTGATACAAAGAATACAACTGTATTTTTTCTGGGTCTACTGTAAACTCCTGCAAAAACAACAATTATTTTAGGTAAATCCATGTTATTTACCAAGACATAATACAGATATTTTCTTCTATAAACAATTTTTTTCAACAATTCAGAAATGGAGTACTTCCTTCAAATCATTGTTCTGGCATATTTTGGCAAACTGTAATTTATGTATAATTATCCCCTATGTCCACTTTCCACATTGTTTTTTCAAAATCATGTTTGGGAATGCTTTTCCCATCATCCTGAATGCACTCTAAGTCCAAAACAGGCAAGACACCCCCTTCAAGAACTACTACAAGAATTGTCAAAGTTGAAATAATTTGCTACCAGATTGATGGGTATCACTGCAAAAAGCACATACTTTGTGCTTGAGAAGGCTGATCTGCATTTCTCTAATATGTTACTTTGGCAAGATATATGAGTGTGAGCTACATTTATAGGTCATTTCTTGAGCCATTATTTACTGCTGGGAGGTAAGTCAGCCTATGTGAGCCAGTACCCAGCCAAAATCTAGTTATAGTGTTTCTCAGGAATAATGTGGAAATAAAGGTATACATCTCCATTTTTTAACATGCTGCTTTTTAATTTCTTCAAGATACACAGTTTCATTTTGCCATTGGAAATGAGGAAAGGAGCAATATAGAACTCAAATTTTAATCTCGGGTCTTACAGTATTAACACTAATTTTTCACTTTTGATCTAGCAACCATTGTATCATTTACTGCAGAGATTTTGCAGCAAGTCTAAGAAACTGCTGTTATTATGATCTACACAGTGACTTCACCACAACTGCAGTGTTAAAGGCAAAATGTTGCTGCTCCAGCAGCAGCTCAAAAGGCTGACAAACTACCTTTCACTGATGAGTTAAAATAATGATTCAATGCTGGTTTTTAACATCCCCTTGTTACAGAAAAAGCACCTCACTCCACAATTTCCTACTTTGATAAACCCACCAGAACACCTAATACATGAAGCAGGATTTTATATAAATGTGGTTATCACATTACAAGGCAGATGGTGGCAGCAGCAAACCCTCTGAACACTCACCTGTGCTAACTTAGTGGTTGATTTCGAAGCCCTCAGTGTTTTCTTGTTGTAAGCTTTACCATTCATTTTGATCTTAGACACAGATGTCCCTCCACACTTTGTCTTGGAGTCCCGAGTGATCACTGTCAGTTCAGGGAAGTTTTCCAAAGCATTCTTTAACAGAGCATATAAACACAGAGGGTTATGAAAAAATCAAGAATGGCAGCATTGATGGCAAACTGGCCATTTTTCTTTGGAAAGTTTAGAGTGCAGCCTACTGAGAAAAAAAATTACTCTTCCAGGAAGACCTGATAAAGCATCTTTATCAGACCATGCAACCATGCACAGTTTGGAAAGCACCACCACCTGGTCTTGATTACTTTAATTTTTCAAGACCAGATGATCTTTTCATTGTATCTCAGATTATTGTCTGTGATGCTTTCACTAGAAAGAAAAAAAAAGAAAGGCTTTACAGGGCAATTTTTACATTTTAAAATGCTTTCCATTCCATTTCTACATGAGAATCTCCAAGGCCAAGTTACTTGCAGATCCCCAGATATTTAACCCCTGGTCAGCAAGGAAGTCTGCCAATTGTAGCAGGGCTTGGATGCTTAAATATTTTCACAGCTTTTTGTCCATCTTTTGCAAATTGCAAACTAATTGTCTCTTATCAGTAAGGTAGAAAAGCTTATGCATAGTGCAGTAGAGGGCTAGCTCAGAAAAGCCCAAGTTTCAGACATATTAACTCAGGGGACTGAACTGCACTTCTACCACTTTCAGTTCTACGTTATTTGCATGAGTAAATTTGAATACAACTGTGTTGTACAAATACAGCATTATATGAGCAGCTGCTTTGAAATAGTTCTGCTATGCTACATAAGCTGGTCCTGAAAAAAAATGTTTCAAGTTAAATGAACATCTTTGTATTATACTCCAGCACGAGGCACAAAAAGAGGCACAGAGAAAAAATTATCAATGCTGCAGCTTAAGGACCTGACTTGGACTACTGGGTTAAAATATGAAGTTGATTTGATTTTTGCATTGTATTTTAACAAACTACTAGAATTCAACAACCTCCCCTGTCTGCAATTTATTAGCTCTTTATATATATTAGGCATTTTATACTTTAATAAACAAACCTCTCAGTAAAAAGCAGTAACCTTGACTAGCCAACCTGTCCCTGTTCAGGCTTCACTGCAATGCTTTCAAAACTGCAACAACTTCAGCAGGTTTAAATTATTTAGTTTTTCTATCCACTGTAATAGCCTTTCTCAAGGTTGATTCAGAGTATCAAGGGAGCTCTGGCCACATTTGACTTCCTCTGGAGAATTCCTAAGAGCCAGAACAACTTACATGGCCACACCACTGACCTAAACCAGGCCAATTTAGACTGGAATGAGGAAGAAAACACTGGTGATTTCTACATATTTAAGAGCACGAGACACAAAAAGGTGATCATTATTTTCAAATGAAATTTACACAGTTCAGCTAAGATGCTTCACTTACAGACCTTCAAGCTAAGGCAACAGTAATATTTTCTAATTTTGTTTATAAAAATTATTACACACAGGATAGAATAAACTGTTAGAACTATAAAATATGTCACAGGCAAAAACTATCAAACACTGACTGCTAACTTCAGGGTCTGCTTTGTAATACAGTGATAACATATTCCATATTGAGTACAGTGGAAAACCAGTATTAAATTTACCCACGCCTATCAATGCAGAGTAGTAAAAATATTCAAACTGAATGATAACTGTGAATGACAAATGGTACTTCTGGTTTATTGCTTTCTTCAGTGCCTCATTTAGCCTTAATATCTGAACTAGTTACATGAGCAAGTTATAACAGAAACAGACCTTTCTGTATTAATCATCAAATCAACCCAAATCTTAAGAGAGCATCAAACATGTTTCTCTAACCAGCACAAACACTTATGATGGCAAATAGGCATTTCATTTTTATCCAAAATACTGACCCAAGGATGGCACAACTTGGTACCTTCATACCAGAAAAAAAACACAAAAGGTTTTTTAATTTGCAGATGACAACACAAGCAGATCCCTTCCTTACATCCACTAACTCCATTAAATTCTTGCAGCTCATATGTTGAAATACAGGCTTATGTTAACTTTAGAGAGATGAGACATAGTCTGCTTCTAAGTGAACACACAGCAAACCTATTGCATTAATAAGAACTCCAACTGAATAAGCAGTTGTAATTACGTGTTGGTATTATAGAAAATTAGATCAGCTTTTTCCCCTTAAACTGGGAAAAAACCATATTTGGCTACCTCTCACTTTCTGTGTACTGTGAACATAACTAGAATTCTACAAATTTGTATCCTACCTTAATTGGCCTGTCTTCTCTACATAGC
Organism: Xenops minutus; assembly: GCA_035221455.1. Classification (NCBI taxonomy): domain Eukaryota; kingdom Metazoa; phylum Chordata; class Aves; order Passeriformes; family Furnariidae; genus Xenops; species Xenops minutus. Next base: position 2,392,840 of record JAWWEE010000158.1, on the reverse strand, counting down.
CAGGTGAAAAAGAAGCAGCTATATTAAGAGCTATTAACACAAAAGTCTTACCACAAAAGAGAAATGGAGAGTTATAACACATGCTGCCTTCTCTGGAGCTCTGTGTATGGTTTGAAAACACACAGCCCTGCCCATGCCTTCCTACTATAAGGAGGAAACCACAGAAAACTCTGTTCCAGTAGGTACAAATTATACAGCTGTTGGGAAAACCATAACTAACACTAAAAAAGTTCAAGAACTGTGTGAATTGCAGCTGTCTCACTGATTGATGAAGTTCTCATCCCTGAAACAAGGTCACTTTGTGTCACACAAGACTTAACGGGAATGGGCTGGGGGAAAAAAGGGATCTCACCAAGATTTCATGATGAAAAAGCACAACTTTCAAGTCTGTTATTATCTCCCTCACCACCTGGCTCTCAAAAGCAAGCTCACAGCAGTACAAAGGCAGACAATTCTCCAGGTATCTCTGTACTTTGGGCATAAGGGCACAGCAAAAGACAGGCAAAGGAACAAGTTTGCTCTGATACGTTTATAGACAAGTCTGCTTTACTGCTGTTGGTCTCAAAAGTGTTTCAAGAAGAAATAATCAGTCTGATTTTACACATGGACAAAAGGCTGTCTTTTATTCCCAAGCAGGAGGACATGAGGAAGTGGCCTCAGGTTGTGCCAGGGGAGGTTTAGATTGGATACCAGGAAAAATTTCTTCACCAACAGGGTTATCAAGCACTGGCAAGGGGCTGCCCAGGGCAGTGGTAAGTTTAAATACCCTGGAGGTATTTAAAACACATGCAGATGTGGAACTTAGGCATAGGGTATAGTGGTGGACTTGAGCAGTCCTGGGTTAATGGTTGGACTTGATCATCTTAAAGGTCTTTCCTAACCTAACTGATTCTGGGTGGAAATAACCTTCATTCACTTTACTGCCCTTGCAAAGTCTGCATTGCTGCTTGGAGGGTGGGTGGGAACAGTGGGAACCCCAGTGATATCTTCCTGTTTACCTTCTCTCTACTGAGATGGTACGGCTTCTCTCTTCCCTGTCCACATCCAGACCTGTCTTTTTATTACTGCGGCAAATGGGCTTGTTATCCACACTTTTCTCAACCTTCCATGCTGAAGATACATGAAAGAGCACACAAATGAGTTGTTCTTGAGTCCCTCTGTCCTGGTTTTAAACTCCTCTGATCATGTTCTCTACTTCAAAGAAGTTCAGGCATCTGCTCCACAGCACAGCTATTTCATGTAAAAGTTTATTTTTAGGCAATACGATCACTTAATCAAAAGCTCTAGAAGGACAGGAAACAGATTTTCTGCTGGCAAACTAGAGAAGTTTAAAAGAAAAAATTGCTTGAGAATGAACCAGAAAGCATGGGGAGTAAAACTAGAACTTCACCTTAGCAGTATAAACTGCTCCATCACAAAATGTTCTCTAAATGCTACACACAAGCACTAAATTTATAGCATCTCTTTCAAATCCACATTCACTTCTGTTAAAAATGTGCCTTCTGGGCTTTAAGTTGTGCCTGCACAGTATGCATTCAATGGCTTCCTTAAAACATGACTTTTAAAACCCTAGACTGTGAAAGAGAATACCTTGAAAGCATGATCCAAGCGTAATTTGGGAAGCAGCCTTTTCCTATTGTCATTCAGCATACCATCAATTTTTCTCATGTGAGGCAAAAGCAGCTCATCTAAAAGACACATTAAAAACCCACAGCAGTTGATTATTAAGAGACGCACAGCAATGGGATTCATCTTCAATCTATACTTTGACCCACTGATATAAAACATGGGAAGCAAAAAATAAAGCAATTGGCACATAAACGATTTTCAAATGTGAGAAAAATCTGGGTTTTTTGATCAGCCCACTAAAGAGGTCTAGATATTATGCAGTGTAATTGCTGACTGCATTCCTACTCCTCCAACTTTTCTGTGCTCGAAGGAAAAATTAGGATAGAGCACTACAGAGCACAAATTTTAGACACAATTTCACACCATTTCCTAGATAATCCTCTTCTGTGCAGCACAACTGGCAGTTTTATGAAGACAAGGATGTGGTTTTGACACGTGTTATTCCATTTTACAAGAGATGACCCTGCTGGTGTTTGTAACAAAAGGCACTGAGGAAAGTGCTTACTGATAAAAGTTATCTGATAAACCACTGTGAACTGCACAATGTACAGCTGAACATATGCATGCGGCCACAAATTAAAATTTACAGCTCAGCATGGAGCCTTTTAGCTATAAACTCAATTTCTTTGCTTTCAGTGGGACTACTGATATAATGCATGGGGCTGAAATCTTGTGGTAAGTGTGCACAGAGTAAACAGGAAAGGAGAGGCTAGAAAACAGTTTTTTTAAATACAGCCAAACAGAATATATACAAAACAACAGCTTGCAACTAAAGAATACATGAAATAATTTCCTTTTTGGGAGCTTTATCTTTATACATGAGGGTTTTCCTAAATTTTGAGAAACAGAAGTTTTGACTTGTATCCTGCAGTCTACTAGGGTAAATAAATCCAAATATTTTGTTCTCAAAGAAAAACTGTATTAATATAATTTTCTTTAATCAGAATTTTAAGATTTCAGAGTTTGAAAAGCAGAATTTTTAACAGTAGCAAGATTATAGTTATAAGTACATTTCTTCATAAGAAAGTAAACATACTTGAAACACTCAATTTTAAATGTTTGCTAAGGTTTAAAGTATTGCAAGAGCAGGAACAAAGAGCTCAGTTCTGACATTCACAGCACAAGTCTGACATAACAAAGCAGACAAAACAGTATTTACAAATTGATTATTCAAAGAAATACTGCAAAAACCTCCACACACAAATAATTGGTGTGGCATTCTTCAGATGAGGTTATGTTACTACAACTTCTGTAGGGTTGTGGTTTTTCTCTTTTTAAAAAAAAACCCAAACATTTGCTTTACTGATTAACAATCCTAAAATCTAGTAAGAGCACACAAATGTTAAACATACTGTACCATTGCTCTTTTCCAAGGCTTGCATTGTGTCGGGATCCAAGGCAATGCTAACAAGCAACTCCATGTAGCTCTTAAAAGTCTCTTTCATAGCTCTTGTATTCAAAAAGCGAGTAACAAGGGGAGCTGGAGGTACAACCTCTGAAAATTAATCAGAATAGAATGCATTTTTTTCCTTCCATATCCTGCAAGTATTTGTGGTTTTCAATACTGAAGGTTTCTCTCTTAAAACACAAGCGACCCCTACTGGTGCCCCAAGAGATTAAAACTCAATTGTAATAAACTACTTTACATGCCAAGAACAGGGGCAGACACCAAAGATGCTACAAACGGTTTAATTTTTTTTAAAAAAAATCAGCATTTAGATTATAATTTTATGGAAGTTAAACATTTTTCTATTATTGTAGATGGAAGCCAAAAGAAAAACTCAAACAACTTCAGTCAAGTGAAGTGCCCCAAGAGCAGATTTCATGTCAATGGAACTACCTCCCAAACCTGCAAAATTTGAAGTTATCCAACAAGAAAAAAATCTTCCAGAGCACTGATGTCACCTAAAAACCTGTGTATCATGAAGTCAATCCCACCTAATTTCTCAACACACAAAAAACCATATAAAACAAATTTTAGCAGTGAAGCAACGTAGGCGTATTTGTGCTTATTCTGAGGAAGCTTTTATTTTTTCATGGGCAGCAATCTTAGACATGTACATGGAGGAGTCATCAGTTCTAGTAAGCATTCTGGAGCTTTTTATAGGCTCCATGTCTGGCACCAGGGATTTGCAGTAATTTAGCTAGCAAGACTGCTAAGCTTCCTCAGATACACCCATTTTTATGGGTGACTGTCATCACCAGGTCACTGGAGATTTTAAATAAGGACAGTTGTACATGTCAGTGGTTACTTGAGCGAGTTTGCTTGAAAAATAATATTTTAAAGTTGCTGTCCTCATGGAGGCAGAGTTCCAGTTCACCAGTGGGAGCTTGTCTATATTTAACAGTCACCAAGACGCTTTAGAAATGCAGGAATATAAAGCACGAGTAATATATAGCTTTGCTTCAAAATAACAAACCAAAAGCACCCTGCAACATGCACTGTGTATCTGCTACCCCTGTAAATCTCAGAAATCCCTTTCTGTCCTGGAGAATTCCTGCAAACATCGAATCTCAACGGCCCATGAATGTCTTAAGAGCAAATCTGCTCAGCAGGCTCCATTTGAACAGCTGGCATTCAGACAAGCAATGAAGCAGCCAAAAAGCCAACTGCTTTTTCTCCTTGGGTTTGGAAAAAACAACAGCAGCATCTGTATTCTGCCCACATCTGCATGCAAGCATTGCAGGAATGTTATTTTGGACATGACATGCAGTTGCAATGGAAAATTAATGAAGAATCTCATTCTTAGGATGTATTAAAACAATCGAATGATCTCCTTCTACAATTGTACCCATCATAGAAAGCAAGTAGTAAATAAAATTTAGCTAACTGATTAACTACATTTAAGAAAACCTCCATTATGCTCATGCAAAACAGCAAGGAAAAACATTTAATAAAGTCACTTTGCATGGCACTGTCGTATTTTAAATTTTTTTCTGAGGCTAGTACATAAAAATGGGCAAGGTCAAAGAATATAATTTGACAATACTCTTCTCAGTTAAGTTCCAGTGGGCCTGGATGCCAGCAATGGTATCTCGCTCACCATCCTCTTCACTCTGGGCCTCAGGTGAAGAATCAGACTGGGAAGAGGAAAATTCTTCTTTCCACTTTTTCCTTTTCTTTGGTGGTGGTTCAGCCTTTACCTTTGGCTGTTTAGCTTTGGGTTTCACAGAAGAGACTTTTGTTGCTGTTGGTTTTGGTGTTGGTGGATCAGGGGGTTTGATGTTGCTGTTACTGGGTTTGCAGTGAATAGCCCTGCAATATTGAGAAGACGATCTTTATGAAAATAATTACCACACAAGTTTTGGCATTAATAAAACAGCAGATTATATTCCCCACTGATAATATACACTTACTCATTGTCACCTCTAACTAGGAATTAGGTCATAGATGCTATAGTACTGTATTTTCAATAGAACACTTAACAATCATTCTCAGCTACCTATGATTAAATAATATTCCAACTCTCTAACTGGCTAAACAGGCCCAGAAATTTTAAATTCCCCAATGTTAGTAGAGTTTATAAGCCAGCAAAGATTGGAGCTAATATTGAAATTGGTTATTTAATGAAAAAAATCAGACTTGACATACTTGAACAAATACTAGTCATCAATGAGATTTGAGGTTTCCTGACAAAGTGAATTTGGGATATCGTGTCTATGCAAAGATGGAAAGAATATACACCAGATAGAAATGAAGGAAATGCAGGATCCTGAGGACTAGAATAAGAAACCAGAAAACTCCTCTCCTTTCTCTTCCCACCACTCACAACAGGAAAACAAGCAGAAATGTTAAGATCATAAATACAAAGTTATGTATTTCAGGACTAATAATGCACCACAGTTTTGAGAGCATGGCAGGGAATACAACTAGGCAAGATTTCTGCCAAGATGGGAAAGTTCACATGGGAAGGCAGCAAAATGTACAGCAGAAACACCAGTAAATCCTAGGTAGTTTTAAGTAGATCATGATTATTTCACAGAATTGATTATATGATGGCACTGCTTTGACAGCAAACTAGACTTAAAACTCCAGTAGTTTCCTGAATGAAGAGCAGAGTAATGAAGACCTGTTTTTAAATTAACTTTCCAGGATTGAGAAGGAAGTGTGGTGCTTCCAAGTATACTAGGACAGAATAGTCATTAAAGCAATTCAGAAAAACATACCTAAGTTTTAAAGTCCTCAGGATACAAGAAAACAACACAGAAAAAATTAAAATCATTACACCAGTAGGTTTCTATGGCAAAAGATGACAGAAAGAAATAGCATGTGGAACCCTGACACCTCTAAAATAAATTACTGTAGAACAGATTCAAGGTCAGGGAGTCTTGACATGGCAGTAATTTATATTTAGTTTCTTAAAACAGACAGTTCTCAGCTTCCAACTCAAAGCAGAATTAACATGTTCCTGAGTTATAGCTCCTGTTTATTGAAATAGGTGTGCTCTTAATAGGAAAACAATATGGCAAAATGAAAAATAAATTGAAATAAAATACCTTGCTGACTGTACAGGCTTGATTCGTGGTTTTTTTGAGCATACTCTGACGTATTCCTTTTTGTTTGCATTTTCAACAAACTTCACATATACTCGTTTGTATTTTGTTTTTGCATCGCCAAAATACCCAAGATACTACAAGAAAAGAAAAAAACAAACAACAAACCACAAGTGTTTCTGTTAAATAAAATTAGTCAGTTTAACCATTAAAAATGTCAATACTAGAGGAAAAAATCAATTTAAAGAGTTTACATGTAAAGGTATGCCTTTCAACATATATAATTTCATACCTATATTTTAAGAAAAATTCTCCATTGGATTCCCAGATAATATTTAAAATTAAGGAAAACATTTTCTCCCCTTATTACATTCTCCACATGTGTTATCCCAAGGGATTATCTGCCTGGCAAAAGGCTGCCTGTTGAAATTGGATCCTCCTGTATCATTCCTACTGCAGAAAGCAGTTGGTTCACACGCCTCTTTCCACTGCCTTTAATCTGGCTGGGAAAACTTACTCCTTTCTGCAGCCTAAATGATACCAAAGAATCCACTCTGGACACAAAAAATCTGCCCAGGAATATATTTAGAGACAATTTGAGTCGGAAGAAATCGGGAAACCATTTTTTCCCCCCTCCTGCGAAGGATGATTAGTAAGAATTATATTTATTATATTTAATTTTGTTTCCTAGACTTCCATTAAGGAAATCAGTTCCCATGGGGCTTCATGAGGAATTTTTAAGACTCACACTATTAGTAGCAGCAAACTCTCTGTGTCCATCTCGCACTTCAGGAACAAACTTTTGCAGTAAAGCCTTCTGTACTTTCCAGATAGCTGGAGGCTCCTTTCCTGTTTGCAAAGCAACCTGTAAGAATATCAAAGTATTTGCTAAAAACAGTGCTTATTTTTCTTCCAGAAATGTGTTTGTGCATTGTGAATTTTGAAGTTTTCTGGGATAAAACTGAAATAAGTAATTTGAAATTTCCAACTCTTAGTCATTACATGCTGTTTGCATCAAGAGAAGTTTGTAATTATTAGCTTTAATGAGAATTCTCTATAAACCCTACAGAAAATTACTAATGCAAATAAGCTCCTTCTGGAAAACATATAGTCATATTGGTTACATTTGGTTACTTTTTCATAACTATTCAACTAACTAAAACCTAAAATTCAAAATATCTCCTAATATACTTTAACTCATTTTATAAGTGACAAGGGAATATTTAAAACTGATAACACTTGTCTCATGTGACAAAACTACATGAATTCATTTAAAACTGCAGCTCACAAGAGGATGAACATATAGACAAGTAATCAAAGTATTAGAAATTTCCTAGCAGTAAGAATATTGCTGGTTGTGATGGCCATCTAAGGAAAGGTGAACATGCAGAAGAATTTAAAATGGAGAAGCAACAAAACCAAACCAAAACAAGAAATCAAAGACAAGGAATTTCACATTAACTCATGTGAACAGCTGTACTGGTTGCTTATGGAAGTCATTTCTTGTTGGAATAGAAAAGAAAAAAGAAAAAGAAGAAAATTCCATTTAAGACCTTTTGCAAAAATCCAAAAGTCATTTCCTCAATATCTTACACTTGAAAATCTAGTCCCACCTTCTTACCACCACCAACAAAAAGGTAGTCAACCTCCTGTGCAAAATTTATGCTTTTTAATATTCAAACAGGTAATTCCAAGTTCCAACAGAGGTCACCAGCATGCAAATTGGCTTTATTGTGTACGTAGCATAAAATGGGTCATGGACATTGAGAACACACTGGCAATCTGCACTAGAAAGACACCTTTAAGGCATTTTGGCAGCAATCAGGGAATATTAGAAGAGAAACAGAAAACTAATATGCAGCCTCTCCCCTGTTGGGAGTTTGTTGAGGCTAAATTCATATGCAGGATTTTTTGTGATGTTTCCCCCCCCCCCCAGCAAATACTCAGATTACCTTTAGTGTCTCTATGTCTTCAATCTTCACCACAAATTCATCCCGCTCTCTGTACATGCCCTCCCCTCCACTGTCCATGTTCTCCTCGTCTGTACATCCTTCTATTGCCACAGTCCCCTGTGTTTTGGCCAGTTGTTCTGCAGCCACAGCATCCTGTTGAGCTGCTTTGAAGGGGTCAGCTGGATTCCCTCTCTCCTGCACGTTGCCTACAGGAGCAGCTGTCTGTGGAGATTCCTGTTTTATTACAGCAGTAGTGGTGGTGGCAGCAGCAGGAACAGCAGCCACTTTTTCAGTTTCTGAAGGAAAGAAATCCAAATTTTAGTTAAATTATCAAGGGCTGGAAGGTAAAATGAGAACTAGGTTTTTCTTCTTTTCTGTTACGATATATATTAAAAGCAACTATTCTAGGAAAAACACTTGTTCTAGGAGTTAAAATAGAAGCAGTACCTTGGCCACAACTAAACCTTAAACAAAACCAAAATACTGTAGCTAAACACCTCTGTTTGTATTAAACTGGTGCATCTGTTGGCATCTGGGATTAACAAAGAGTAATGCTTTAGAAAACAACCTGACAGTTACAGACACAATCCTCGGGAAATACTGTTGTACTTTGTGTAAGTACAACAGTAAAGGTTACAGCACTGACTCTTTCCAGTCTGCTGGTAAGTCAAGTCTTTTTAAACTGGATTACAGAAACATACATGAAATAAGAAAACATTTTCAGAATGACTTTTGGACATTTATCTTTTATATCTTGTGATATTGTAACTGGAAGTTCCAGATTAAAACTTTGGCAATATCCTAATGCTTTTTAATATTAACAGAGGTGAGCAGTGAGAACTGATGATACAAAATAAAGAAGGGAAAAAACATTCTTCTCCTTCTCTATGCCAAAGAGCCAAAGGAAAGTCCCACCTTTCAAAATTATTATTCTTTCCTACCTGAAAAAAATTAGAATCCTTTTTAGATATTACTTTATAGCCTTCTGCACAGATTAGTTTTAACACTGACTTGCTGATCTAAAAGAAATCAAGTTACATTAGCTATAACACAATATTACTAACATTACTTATGAAACCTAAAATAACCATTTTACAGTTTTGTTACAATCACTGCTAATTGTTGACTTCTTCAATTGAAAAATTATGAAAAAGATAACATGTTCTAACAAAAGCGGCTCCAAACAAAAGGCTTAAATGTCAAATTCATGTGTCAATACAAAAGCTATAACCCAAATATATGAAGATTCATTAAATCAATTCAGTAAAATTGTTAAGCCATGAAATATGTTCTTCCGGATATATCACATCACATTATTGCAAATATGCTGCATTTCTTTGTTCAGTGAAAGCTCTGCCAGCTTTAATTAGACACAGCATTATTAGTTCCCCAAGTATAGTTACACATTCTTCAGAATACCAGATAAAGACACGTGCTATTTAATGCTATTAAAACATAGTCTTTTGTTTATATGTGTCTTTCTGTACTTATTTGGAAAAACTGACATAAGAGGGAATTATTAGAAAACCTCCAAAATACCAGCAATAAGAAAAATGTTATTACTAAGCATCTTGTACCATGTATGAACAGTCTTGTATATAACAAATCAGGAAGGTGAATTCAAGAAATCCATGGTATAAATATTACAACCTTATGGATCATGAAGAAGATACAGTAATGTTGTAAAAGAAATCACTGCAAATAAAACATTAATGAAAATGCCCACCCAACAAAAAAACCCTTTGCAGAATTTTCTTTGGATGTTGTACACAGAAATGGCTTACTAAAATTAACAAACTTCAGCAAGAGGCTCACACCATGGCACTGTCCACATTTGTGCTTTTGGGGAAGAAAAACAGTCACTGATTTGTTTAAAATACATATTCAACTGAAAGACATAGGAAGAACTTAATCTGCTGCAATAGACTTTCCAAAATGCACTAACTTCACAATTACATAAAAATATCCATAGAGGAATGCACAACAATAATTAATATGAAGTATTGCTTAGTGTATCATGTATTCTGCAATATTTTCCCAGTATCTTAGGTCTGATTATTACAGTTGAAGGTCAGTTTTGCTATGTATTTTTCAGTAAATTTTGCTCTGTATTTTTCAGTAAATCACATCACCCTTAGAGGAAAAAAAAAAAAAATCTCCCTCTCTTCCTTAAAAAAGGAAACCATCGCTTCATTCTATCTTGGGTCTAGATAGATTCTATTTATCACCCTATGGGTCACAGCTCCTGAGTGCTGAGGAGAGATAAAGGAATGTTTCATTTTCTCCCTGTGATTATTTTGGAAGGCAATGATATTTCTCTTGAATTAATACAGCTATGTGATTGACTGAATAGTTTCTAATTGCTTACCAGAGGTAAAAAAACCCCCTTGACTGAAGACGTCTGTCTAGGCAAAACCATGTTGTATGTGGAAAATACCTCAAACCAAAGCAGCAGCATCAGTTCAGAGCTCTGAACGCAGAGAGACAGCACATGTGTAACACAAATGAAACTGCACAGTGTGTGGAATACAAACCTCTACCGTCAGCAGTGGTTGCTGCCTGCCCCAAACAATCCTTCCCACACTTTGTTCTTTTGTTAGCAATGTGTCAACATGGAATTGCAACCTTCCTGATCAATATAGCTGAAATCAAACTCCAATGACTCTCATTTTGGACAAGCCCAGCCAAACCAGCGCTCAGTGCAAAAGTTGCTTCACAAACACATTATGTGCAGCTCCATCATCACAGAAAGTGCATGTTTAACTACCTAGAAAAAACTTAATGCCTGCTGAAGGCATTTATTAATATGTTCTCTTGCCAGAATTTTTTAAAAATAGGTTTAGAACCTCTAACATGATGGTTTGTTGAGGTTCCCAGATGAAAATCATATTTTGCATTCTAAGCCAGAAATTAAAAGAACACACACGTTATTCCAACACTGGGCTAAAAAGTTTTTGGCATTAGAAGGGTCCTACTTAAGTAGCATGAAGTTTATTTACATATTTTCTAATTGTGGAGAACACTAGTTTATTCCATAGTAAATACACCTTTTGAACAGATCTCTTAATCATGGCCAAACCCAAACCAAATCAAAACCTTTACCTGAAGACAGCTCAAATTCTTAATTTTTTTTCCTCCTTCAGCTACAAAAATCTCCTTCAACATATGCAGTTTGTAGCATTTGTAGTAACCATTTTACCTGATTTGATCTTTCTGTCAGAAGTGTCATCCAGGGCTGATAATGCAGTAGAGATGCTCTTCTGAAGGTCATGGTTACCACCCACGGAGTCATCTTCATCAGAAGAAAACGAAGGCAACGTTTCTAAATTTTTCTTAAGTTCTTCATCAGCTTTTTTGGTTGGACTTTCTCCACTAACCTCAGGAGCTACAGGTGTTGCTGCTGCTGGCTGAGGCTTTGCAGAGGACTGTAGGCAAGGGGCACGAACTATTTGGGTAACTGGTCGCCTAGTCCTGTTTGGCATTCGCACAGCTGGAGTAGAAAACTGTTGCCTGGGCCCAGACTTTAGAAAGTCTAAAAAAGATGCAATAAATCCTGTTTTGACTTCAGGCTGTTTTTCTTCAACTTCTTTAATTTTTTGCCTCATTCTTTCCTGATGTTGGTAAGTATCATAACAGCTTTCAGAAACAGGAGAAGAGTATGTGAAACACGAGTCATTTCCTCTTGAATTTTGACGTTTACACTGTCCACTCCTTTTTACCTGTTTCTGAATTGCACTGTCATCTTCCGCAGCATTTTTGCTTTGGCTTTTTCCTTTGCTTTTTTTCTTCTGAAGGTTCCCTTGAGCTAAATCTTGGCATTCTTCTTCAGTTCTACTAATGGCTCCATCTCCACTTTGGGGCACAGATAGTTGCTGCAATGGAACCTTTGACTGGTTACCTGCTACTGTACCATCATCACCACCCGCATTAAAATCATTCTCTGAAGCAGCACTTTCTTCACTCAGGCTCCTACCACTTGAAACAAACTCTGTGTCCCTTGCATTCACTGTACCATCAACAGAAGCATCATTGTCTTCTTCAGATTCGTGACTGATGCTGGATTGTTTCTTAACCCGAACAGCCCCTTGTTCCTGCTCTTCTTGACCAGGACCAAGGGTGGGGGAGGTTATTCTTGTTGGTACATTTGGATCAGACGCCTCAATGTGCTGCTGATCCAGGTTCACAGTTTTTGTCTGTATTGTTGACACTGGTGTAAGATTTAGAGTAATTTGGCCTCCATTCAGAGCAGTATTATTTCTGCTTGCTGGCTTTCCAACTACAGTAGGTGAGGCACTGAAAACAGAAGACACATGTCTTACATCCAGTGATCGGAACTGTGCTTTAGACTCCTCACTATTTTCAACAGGCTGGATTTCTTCTTCAGTAGAAGCTGATTTGGCAAAGTCAGATGGAGTCACTCCACAGGCTGCTGCTGTTGCTGCTAAGATGTCATCCACATTGGATAATATATTCCTCTCATCGCTGAGAAGGATAGATTCTGGGAAACATATTGAACTAAGAGAAACAAATTGATTTTTTGAATCGTGTTGATTTGTCTGAGTAAAATGATCTTTTGCTGTCAAATGTTGCTGCAGTGGTTTTGAAGACTCAGAAATGTCCATTTTCATTACTTCTGAATTCTGACTGTGAAGCTGTTGCTGAGAATGCCCCCCATTGCTCTGAATAATATGACCATCCATCTGAAGGAACGGATGTGTCACCTGCTGAGGACTCTGTATTCTTTGCACTTGTGGTGATGCCTTTACTTGTCCTAAACCTGACTGCAGTATTGACTGGTGAAGAATCTGCAAGTCACAGGTTGACTCCAGAAGTACCTGTGCACTGGGCAGACACAGCTGATGGCCATGTCTTAAAGCGTGAGCCTGAACCTGCGACGGCGTACTAATCACCTGGCCTTGCTGCTCTTGAGTTTTACTTTCATGTACCTTATGCATAAGAGAATGCTGTTGGTTTAGCTCTTTAGCACTGCCAGCCACTTGTGCTGTTCGCATTAAATTAGCTGTCTTTTTCATGTCATGGCTTAGGCTCGTGATATGGCCAATGTGTTGGGAAAGCTGCTCCACAGAACTGACCATTCTTTCATCTTTTTTTGTCCCTTGAAGAGTGAGTCCAACAACTTGATCTTCAAGACGAGAGTTACTTCTGATGACACTTTGAGAGTATCTGTCATTTGCTTTTGAGACCCTATAAGTTGCATCCTGAGCATTGATCTCCTCCTCAGTTAGGCTTTGAGCAGAAGATTCAAGAGTAGCTTGCTGCTGCAATGCCTGCATCTCCTGCATTGATAACTCTTCCTCTTGTTTGGATGAGGCATACAAGTTAGAGTCAGACTTCCTTTTAACATAGGACTTTGTGTCCGAGGAAGGTCTGCTGTTCTGCAGCGCCTGTGAATGAGCTGGGGATGCAAAAGGGGACTGGACAGATGGCAAAAACTTTTGAGACTGTGGAGAGGAGGATTCCTGCGACTGAGAGTTCTGAGAAGAATGTAAAGAAATATAGTTTTGATTAGGACTCGAGGCTGGAAGAGTCTGTACCCGAGGAGAGGCATTAAAGGAAAGAGAAGGCGACGTCAATGTTAAAGACTGCCCTGAAGAATAGCTTTCTGATGGACTAACAGCTGCTAAAACTTGTGATTGAGATGAAAAATTAACTTGGGACTGGGTAACTGGAGATAAACCCTGAGAGTGACTAGAAGAGTAGCTCTGAGACTGGCTAACTGAAGAAAGTTCCCTCATTTGCCCAGAGTAGTTCTCATTTGGAACGGAGGTCAGTACCTGTTCCTCTGAGGAGTAACTTAGAGTCTGACTATCAGAAGTAATAGTTTGGGATTGCCCCGAAAAAGTCAATGTTTTATACAGTGAGGGCAGCTTCTCAACCTTGCTGGAAGAAAAATCCTGTGAGTGACTGACAGGTGGCACACTCTGAGCCTGGCATGCAACATAGTTTTGGGACTGACTGACTGACAGGAGGCTCGGGAGCTGTGCTGTAGAATAGATCTGTGCTTGGCCTGTAATGACAGAACTCTGATTTTGTGCAGTTTTGGCATAGCTTTGTGTCTGCACAGTGGGAGCTACACTTTGAGGTTTGGGGGTCTTTGTTGACCTTGGAGGCTGCTTCATGGAACAGTTTTTCACTTTTGCTGTGGAAGCAGGTGGAAAACCAGGTGATGGAATTGCTGATGTGTATGACTGAGCAAGTTCCACCGTGACTTGAGAAGTCTTCTGCTGTGGTCCTCCATTGCTCACCTGAGTAACATCTCCAACTGGACTGCAAGATAATGCCGAGTGCCTGGATGTATCCTGAAAATTCACTCCACTTGTACTCGTTAAATAGCTGTGTAAGGAATGCTGTGAAACAGTCAGTTGAGGCTGAACAGACTGAGTGCTTGAAGGCCGCTGATGGTGTTTAATGACACTACATTCTCGCTGAAGTGCTCTGTCCATAGAAGCAGTGGAACCAGTAAAGACAGATGTGCTGTACGCCTGAGACACCTGCTGAGCTCCTCCAAGGGTTGAAGGCAACAAACTAAACTGAGGTTGCAAGAGGTGGGGTGCAGACTCTTGAGCAGAACGATATGTTGATGACTGGGGTGGTATGCTGGTACTTAAAACAGAACCGCCCAGGCGCTCGAATGTCAAAGCAGTGGGGACAGTGCCTTGCGATGTCTTAATCTGTAATAAAGGATCATGGGTAGTTAAGAGACCGTTTGACGTAGCACTGAAAGTAGTATCTTGAAGAGTAAGAGAAGGGGTAGTAGCAAAGTTTCTACTGCTGAAAGTGTTGGGATGCTGATACGCTGATAAAGCAGATGTTGGTGGAAATGTTCCAGAGGTTGGCAAAGCTCCAGTAACAAAGAGTTCTGTGGCTGTTGAGGAATGCATACCTGGAAAAAACAAAAACAAAACAAGAAGGCAAAAGAGCATAAGGGAGGTTTACAAGATACAACACTGCATTTCTGTAAGTCATTTCATTGCAAGCTCTTAGAGCATTTACAAATATAACGCTCTCTTGAATCACCTCCCTTTAAATGAAAAAAACATACAAAGGGAGGCACTTATTGTGAGTAATTTTAAAAATGGAAGTGCAGGTTTTTCTAAGAATTCCAAATTCTATACCTGCAGTGAATTGTTGTGGGTAAACCCATACCCTTAAGGTACAAGCTGTTTATAAAAAAATTGTACAAGATTAATTCTGCGTTGAAACTGACGTTTCTTTATTAGTTTATATTTCAGTTCAAGTTCATAGTGCACTGATCAAAAGCCCTGAACACTTTCAATATACAGTAAAAAGGCAAAATTACACCTTACCAATTGTATTACATACACAGTTAAATGAGCAATCCCATCTCCTGCATTTACCCTCACCAATACTCTTATAACTCTCTTTATGGGAAACACTTTAGAGCTTACAGTGAAATGGCTAATACAAGCAATAAATATGATTTGTATGCTTTCTCAAGTGAGAGTCCAAAATACCTACAGACAGCAACTATCTGCACATGCAATAGCAACCATCCAACTGAAAAGCATAATATTACTTATTTGCATCCAGCCATTGGTATGACATCCTGGCTTAAACAAGATTTCTCAACAGAATATACTACTCTGGCTAAAAGAGGAGTGTGAAATTCCCTTGCAAGCTTTCAGGCTTACACCAGTGATCCATATCATTCAGTGCTTTTCACTCTCTAACTTGCACATACTGGTGAAGTTTGTGTACTGTTTCCAAAGTCTACAAAAAAAAAGTGAAGACGACAAGTTTATTCCCAGAGAGGCTTAAAATTCTTTGAAAGGAATCATGTTCCACTGGGAAATTTAGCAGGGTATGCAAATCAGAAAAAATTAAAATCTCTGGTATAATTTGACCTTTTTCAAATCTTCTCCCATACTTAAAACAGCTTTTAGCTTTGGATCATTTAAGAATAAATAAAAAACTCTCAGCAAATAAACCTTTTTTTGAAGCAAATACTTCAGTTAAAAAAATTTTTCGTTTTATAATACATTAAGTCCTCTTAAACTGGTTGCAACTTAATCATACAATTGCTTTTGAAGGTTCAGGTGAAGCTGAGAAATAAATTCTTTGTTTCTCCCTTTCAGTTCAAGACAACTGATATGAAGAGATGTGATAGTGAAGGAATGCCAAGGTATTTTTCATTCCTTAACAATAAGGCCTTTCTGAGTAAGAAAGCATAAACAGTGTTTTAATGCACTTTCCCCCCCATTCTAAAAAACTGCAACATCACGTCCAACTGGGTTCTCTTTTACTGATCCCTACCACTAACACAAGGGTAGGGCCATCCAGAAGCATCAAAGAATAGGAAGAATTTATACCTATTTTAACTGCAGATGTTAGTTCCTTATCTAACCTCCATTTTCTCTTTCTCTTCCATAAATCAAGACCCTTCCTACTACGCAGGTGATTTCTTAAACCAGACAAGAACCAGCCACAGGAGCACTAACATGGCAGAACTGCTGGGTTTTTACTTTAGTTGAGGGGCAGACAAAAGGTATGGCAAAGTAAGCTGTGTGCACAGACACACTTAATACTACCCTAAGAAACCAGAACACTGGTAACACAACCCATAGATCATTGGTGGGACAATGTAACATACTCTTGCTCCTTTTCCTCCAAAATCGACAGTTGCAGGGTTTGGAGAAAAACCTTGAAGTAAGAAACCCTTCTAAAGAAAGGTCACCTTGAAGAGTGAAGGGCTCTTGCTTTCCCTCATCAAAAAATGTTTGTAGAAGATAAAGCTCTCAGAAGGCATTTGGGGGGATCCAGGGTTACAGAAAAGCAGCAAAAGTATTAAAGGACAACAGAAAGCTCAGAGAACTGGTAATATTGAAAAATGGGCTTACTGATGAGTTCTTAGTAATGAGTACTGAGAAGTCTCTCAATCACTGGTACCAACATCAAACCCGACCCACAGCATGTCTGCCCATTCTTCACAATTCACTGTTAGCCAGGCTGCAATGGAGAAAATGCTAGGACGAAGAGAAAAAGAGGTTTCTTCCCAGCTGACATTCTGCTGTGAGGATGGGTCATCACAACTCTAAACACCACTGATTTATATTAAGATTTTTTTGAGAGATTAACAGTGTGCATGTTCATCTGTGCTCCCACATATCTGCTTTTGACAATGGTAAGTAAAAAGCCACATTCTCTATTCTCGACCTTTTTGAGTAGCTCTTCACAGAATGCAGCTGCACATTCCACGTACCAGAACGAGTGCAAACTAACAAAAGGACTGTGCCACCCTTCCTACCTTGCCTCCTCCCCAAATGAGAACAGCAATCATACAGCTGCACTGAGACACAGATCAGCTTGCTGATACAGAGGAAAACCATCCCACCAAAGGAAGAAAACCACTCAAACATTTTCTGTCAGATCAGTGAATAGACCCGATTCACTGCACAGCTGCACAATCACTCTGTAACATTAACCATAACTAGAAGCTACCCACAGATGCAGTGGCAACTTATCTTGGTGTAACTGCCTAGAGTGAGCTCAAAACTGCAGTTTCCTGCTCTGCACAGAAGGCCTGACAGATGGGGGAGGTTTATAGAGGGCAGTCAGTCTGCCAAAAGAGATGGCACTTTGATTAGCTGTAGATTAGATCACTTATTTTTGTGTGACATGCACCTCAGATCTTCTTTTTGAGAACACCTTGCTCATTACTTCTGTGTACAAAGGGGCCAAAGTTATCCACAGACTTTTAGTAATAATATCACAGAAGAACTATCATAGGGAACAGTTTGAGAATGGAAGATCTGCTAGTCTAGGTAGTCTACCTGAACATGCTTATGGTGATACTGAGACTAATTCCAAACAAAGTTGGGAGAATAAATTTGACTTGCTAGACAAAACAATATCCTATGCATCTAAATTGCTTCTAAACAATCAGAACTTCTGCTCATATAATTCTTCTGCTAATATAATTTTATTGGTTTTGATACTCTTAAATATCGAGATGTAAAAGAGGTAGAAAATGTGCAGCCTTTTCAGTTAGTCAGGATATTCTTGTTTCAAATTCTCACAAACATTCAATGTAATAATGACAAAATGTTACTTCAAGAGAAAATTTTCACCTGTCTGCCAGGAAGGAGCCCTGAATTGTGGTAAAAGGGTAGATCCTGAAGAGACTGCTTGAGCAGTACGAGACTCAATAGCAGAGAGAAAATTCATAACTGAAGAAGTTTCCTTAGTGTTACTTCCAGCACTGTGCATACTGGTATCAAATATTCCTGAAAGACCTAGATGATGGTGGGGGGAAATGAGACAAAACAGACAATTCAGATGAAATTCCAAGAAGCTCAATCAAGTAACAGGGATACACATTCATAATTCACAAAGAAGAAAATACATTATGAAACATTAGTGTAGTTACTAAAGTACATTGATTTTTCTGTTTAACACTTAAAACACTGTTACAACTGTAAATCTGAACTTCAGTATACATTTTAAAATCTATTATTAAATACATGTCAAATACGATGCTTAAAACAATGTTTAGGTACACCAATAAAATTCTCCCTTCATCTGAAGACTCACTGTTCTATTTTCACATGAACTGGCTAAACATTCAGAATTCCCCATGAAATAGGTTCAACTTCTCTGTATCAACCTTTTCCCTCTTTGGGCACGTTGCAGCAGTTTGGACACCTCTGCAGAACAGGCACGTGAAAGAAAGTTTTGGTTGCATTTCACAAACACCTTTATGTGTTCGCCATTGCTCAGACCCTTCAATAGCAAGGAGCCCAACGGCAAGCACTGGAGAGATGCAGAGTTGTGAGTAACTGAGGTTATGTCAGGACTACAGATCCTGATGCAGATGTAACACAGCTTAACCTACTGCTATATTTAAAATAAATTTTAACTTTCCCCCAGCACTGCCTTAGTTTGCACAGGTAAGTACCAGCAATAGTGTGTTCCAGCTCCCACCAGTTGTGCTGTCTGCTTTAGTCTAGGACTGGTTTAATTTCTGCTGCTGGCTTTGAGGCATGTTTAATGTTTGGCCTTTATGCATAGGCCCAATCCTGAAAAGCTGTATTTTAAAGAATAAATGCAGTTTCTTCAAAAGCCAACAAAGTTACTAAACATAACCTCCGTCTTATATTTTTCTTAGTACTTATGACATTCTTATCAAAGCTAACAACTTCCTGCTACAAACTCAGGCTTTCTAATACCACTTGCTACCACCTGCACAACAAACTCTGATTATAAAATTCATCAGTTTGAATCTAAATTACTTAAAAATTGTCTTTTTTTTTCTCTGTAGTTTTTCTCTGTAGCTATTTAAGCAGCATTCTCATGATATGGACAGTTACCAGTAGGATGTTGTGCAGCAGAGTATCCAGGAAGCTGATGAGAAGCTGTGTATGTCTGTCTGTGAAGGTCTGTTTCTGAATGTGATGAATGTCCTCCTCCATAGCTTAAGCTAAGGAACAAATTAAACAGTATTAGCAAAAATATACAGCCGTAGAAACAAAGAACAATTATGAAATTCCAATCATAAGCCAAAAAGTTGCCGAAATAAAGAATGCAAGCCTGAAATAAGATATAGATCAGATGTAGCTGTGCTATAATACCACTAAAAATGTTAAGCAGATAAAAAAAGTACTATGAAATTTAACAAGCCAAAGGGGGGGAGGACGTGAGGGGAGAGAAAATAAACCCCCAAACCTTACAAAAATCAAAGCTGATCATGGAAACACTGATAAAGCACTAGGTCAGGAAGACAGAGGTCCTCCTAGTTCAACTGTAAGAAACACTGAATAGACACTTTTTATAATGATTTACTGATGTAAAGTCTGCAAAGCAGATGACTATGAATACAAGCCCACTTTAACATTTCCATTTCTAATTCCATTCAAACTTACAGGATCTCATTTAATTCAAAGACTGGAATGACTAGGAAGCTGCAGGAGCAATGTTTTTTTCAAGATTTTGGTACTTTTGTGACAGTTTAACAAAACTGACAGTGAAAGCACTACAAAGTGACAAACCCATCTTCAGACTTCCTTGTGCTACATGTAAGTTAATGATTCACAGCTTTTATTTAACATTTTGTAATGAGTCACCTAAATTAACCTGATGTTTTAATCAGGCTTAATGGAAGCAAACTGAAAATATACAGTGTCAGGGGCCATGCAAAAGCAACAATGCAGAAAATAAATAAATGCGACCTAAACACCAAGCAGCATCAGGAATTTGCCAAAAGTCCTAATGATTTCCAATTTAAAAAGCAGAAAAGAGAGGGAGAAGCAAAGCAAAATCCCAAAGCTTTCAAGCTTTCACAGACTCAGCTCTGTATAGCACCTGTCAAATGGAAAAAAAAATGAAGGCCAGCACAACCAAGTGACCATTTATCTTCTTCTCTTCTTGCCTGTTGGACGTGAAGTTTATAGGTAGCTGCTACTTACTCCAGGGCACACATGAGATTGCTTTAAGTTCAAAATTCAGTTGTAAACAAATGCCAAAATAACCCAAACGACGAAACCCACAGCCCTCCCTGCTGCTTGCTGTGAGGGAGAGTTCCCTTATCCTCTTTCATCCCCTGGGATGAGGGGGCAGTCACTCTGCATAAGGGAAAAATGGAACAGTTGATGCCAGGAATCATGACATCATGGGAAACTTTTATAGAAGACACCAAATAACCCAAAAAACTGGCAACACTACTGGATTTGCTTCATTTTCATGAAGATGACAAGAGGAGGCTGATGAGCCTCTAAGAGCATTGTGACCTCCACACATTCTGAACCAGTAAGAGCTTGTGTGAGTGGGACTCCCCTGCCCGAGATGCACAGACAGGGGGATGCATTTTCCACTTCAGCAACGCTCCACAGTCAGCACGCCAGGCTAAAGCACAAGCCTAAAGAATGGACCAAAGTCCTTTGAAAAAACAAAGAACCTCAGCCGCTGCTTTTCTCAGTTGCACTCATTGTCTAGCACTTTAACACCTTTCACAGCAATAACTGCAATTTAGAGAATTGCCAAACCTAAATTCAGAGTCAGCACATCCATGTGCCTATGCTGTGGAGGACGGATCTTTGTGCAGTTCAACACTGTGCATCAGCAACTGATTCCTATTATATGCTGACTGCAACCTAACAGTTTGCATCATTGCTATGGACAATTGGCAGGCACGATTACATGACACCATAGGTTATTTTTCTATTTACAGCATTAAAAAATTTTAATTATTTCCAGACAAGAAAAACTGCAGTGGTGCTCTGCACATAAAATGTTATGCATGTAACAAAGCCAATTTAAATGCAAGTATTTTCACAAGAAAAAAATTCAAGTTAAGGTGGTTTGGGGTTTTTGAACAAACTTGCATAGCTAGGAAAAAACCCATAAGGCTTAGGAGACATGAAGTTTTCTTCAGGTTTTTTAAATAAATAAAAACACACTGCATGAGAAAATAAGTTTCTAAACTGAACCATGGTAGTGCATGCATTGTCAGCAAGAATTATCTTTACCAAAACAAATGCTGATCTTGCCAAAACTTTTCCTGTGCAACACAAATAGGTTTCACTTGTTTTTTTCTTTTAAGTTCTCTTAAAGCATTTACGTATATAAGAGTATGTGGTGCTGACTTCTCTTTCATACACATTTTAAAGGCAGATTGACGTTCTGCTCCCATCCATCACTCACCCCTTCCTTTTCCCATTGGGGTATTTTCAGGCCAAGAGGCACAGCTGGCACTGCAGGGGGGTACCAGGCAACTGCACCTACACTCTGCAGCAAAAATCCTGCCAGATGAGGCAAGAGCCCAAAAAACCAGTGCAGATTATATGAAGTAATATTGCATCATCCCTCCTCTTACACTGTAACAACAAAAGTTCATGAGGAAAAAGCTGGATTAACCCCCTGAGAATTGGGGGAAATGAAAAATTCGTTTGTTGTTGTGTTTTGGGGTGTTTTTTGGTTTTTTTTTTTGGGGGGGAGATTTGTGTGGGTTTTGTTGTTTGGGGGTTCTTTATTTGAAAATTTTAATTATTCTGTTTTTTTGGTGAAGACTGTGATTCATTTCCCCCTCTTCACTCCTCTACAATTAGGGCAGGTACAGCACACACTAAGGCCACAGGACAGCCTAATGCACACAAGCCTGTAGAGGAGAGGCAGAATGCTCAGAATGATAAAAGTAACTTCTAAAAGAAACTTGGACAAAGGCTTTGTAAACAAGGACGACTAAAGAATTAACACTAGGATACAAAATAATCTCTACACTTGGGCACTCAGAAACAATGTTAATTACTAGAGCCTCAAAATTCTAGTTCTGGTGAGCATCTTAAGAACACTCAAAGTGTATGATGGCTTTTTTTTTAATACAAAACTCCATAGTTAATGCAACCGCAACCTCAAAAATGAATCTGTCTTTCAATAAAAACTTTGTATTTATTTGCACAGTTAATTGTTTATTGTATAATTACTGGTTGCTGGAATGTAGATTCTTATCTCAAAAAGCCTTGCATATATGACTTCAGTTTACATAAGCTTATCCTAAACAAGCACGGTAATCTGAAAGATTACTGCCTTAGGGTTTCGTTTTATAAAATTTAGCTTTTAGACAGATGAACTTATACACCATGTAATTTGCATATCAAAAATACATTCAGCATGGCAAGTAACTTTATGGTTATTGAGCCCTTTGTACTCGAGTTTCGAAGTTTGCTATAATTCCACGAGTCCTCCCTTGTACTGAAATGTCACATTAGTTACTGAAGAGGCATTCACATTACTCAGGACTTTGTTATTTGTTATCATTATTTACTATATACAGTGTTCCAAAAACACTTGGCCCTTATCACTGACTATCACAGTGATTTCCCACTTCTATTATCACAGTTAACTGCACAATGGAGTGATTAACGCTAGAAAATTATACTAATTTGGCACACGAAGTTAGAAAATAGTTCCCCCTGAAATATTTTCATTGAGAAGATCCATTCAGTTTTAATCCAATATTTAAGTGTCCTCTAGAGATGTTCCATAAAGAATCATCACTATTTGTCATTGCTGTAATGATGCAATAAAACAAACACCAAATAACCAAACTCAGGACAATGAAAGTGAAATGACTCAAGTACTAACCTGTTTTTTTCAGCTACATTAGTTGGGCTAATAGAAGACTGTTACCTCTGTTAAATTTCTGGGGAAAAAAATGTATGGTCACTGCACTTCAGTTACTAAAATACCTCAACCTTGATTTACAAAGTTTTGTTAGCCCAGACTAAGTAGTCCCAGAATCCACTCTTCACGTATCTGTTTGTATTGCTGTTCTCATGATAATTTATTTTCAAAGCATTCTTCAATCTAACAATTTCATACGAATTCAGGTCTCCCTCTGCAAAAGGTTACTGGGTTACATTGCACTCACCACCCTCCTCACCTGCCAAGACAATTATCAGGTTTGCACTTCACCCGAGTGATGGATGCATTTCTCACCCTCAAACTCAGATGGAAGTACCACTTTTACATGGAAACAAAATTTAGCTGCAATAAACACTGGACACTGCAGTAAGTATTTTATTTATTTTACTTTCTTCAAATAACCTTGTTCTCCTAGGCATCCTTATGGAATGAACACGGAAACAAATCCACTTAAAAACAAGTATTTTTGTTCACTTAATATTCGATACAAAAAGTATCATTACATGGAAAGGGGGCATTTTCATCTTTCTTTTATTTTCTGGATAATTCTTCATTACAGCTTAGCAGTTTTTAAGGTTTTTGATTGATTCTTAATTTGCTTTTGTGGGTTTGGGGGTTTTATCTTTTTGTTGTTGCTTTGGTTGGTCGGGTTTATTTGATGTTTAGCAGTAGCAGTTATTCAAGTAGCAGGGAAACTTAAAATGTTTACATGAAAAACAGACCAGAACTCTTAAGGAGCAAAGGATACTTCTGGGTGCAATACCTCGTTGTATCTTCTACCTCTTATATAAAGGAAAATCGCAAAAGAAAACCCCACATTAAATCCCAGAGCACTTCCCAAGTATTCAAAGGCTGTGCTCAGAGTGAAACTGGACACCTCCCAGACAAGCAGTTGCACAGGAAACTCCCGACTCCAGGAGATCCCAGAGCTGCTCCCACCACCTGAGAGGGCAACTTGGTGCCCCAACACTGGGCTGACAAGCCTGAGACCAAAACAACCAAGCCCATCAAAACCAAAAGGCAACCCAGCATGCTCACAGATGATCAGATTTGAGGGAGACCAGGCAATTTGATCTCGTTTTTTGGCTGCCTGTTCTGCCTTACTGAGAACAAGAGCTCCTGTGAGATGATGACTTAGTGTGTACAGCCCCCTTCTAATTAAATCACCAAACAGGAGGTTAAACAGAACAGTGATAGCTTCACGCTGGCAGGGAAGTACCTTGAAACTCACACTTTGCATTTTATCTTACTTGAGATATATATGGAATAGGGGAGTTACTCAAATTTCCCTCTATCCCAAAGCTCAGACACTTGGCAAAGGAGTCTCTCTTCAACCAGCTACTTTGCTGTGCAATAGCAAGTTCCAGTCAGAGACCAAAAGCAAAGCCACAAAAACAATTGCACTTCTAAATATTAAAAAATGCCATTCTAAATATAAGATACAGAAACTGATATGCAGCTTACACTTCTTTTTGTCCACTGTATTTGATTTTAAACACGTAAAATGCAGCTACAGCTTGTATTCCCTGCTGGCGCATTTGTAGCTATAATTATTTTAGTATTGGATAAAACATTTACTATTTTGCTTCAATACTTATCTTTATTAATTTGCCTTTATTCAAGCATCTAGTGAAGAAAGAATGGATGAGCATTACTCAGAAATATTATTTAAATTTAATACAGATGACATGGAGGGTAAATAGCCCTTCAGCTACCCATTATAACAGTAAGAGTTCACTGTTTGCTACAGTGCTACGAGAATGTAATTGAGCATCCAGGGTTCATCTGCAGCTCAGAAGAAAACTAAAACTCAAAAGCAAAGTTTACATAGCTGACTTCAATCCAAAAATGGGTTTATTCTTGTATTTTAAAAAAAGCCATGACTCTAAGAAGCAGAACATAAAGGACAGAGAGAGTTGCCCAGGAAGAAAGTTGCTGCTTAAGTTCAATACTGTTAGTAACACCAAACCACTCCTGGCCAACACACTTTGGCAAGTTTAAAAGCGAGCCCTTAAAGACAACAGAAAATGTTTCAGAAAATGATTCCAAAGAAAAAGAATGGAAAACAACCTCCTCAATCCAGAGACTCATTTCATTGCAAAATATTTTTTAAATGTATACAATATGTGATTTCACCTTTATTTCCCAGCCACAGACATACTGAGGGAGGAGGGGGAAGATAGTGCAAGAAAAAATTTTATTTGAAGCTTCAAAATGTTAGCAGTTTCAGGAGAAATAGGAAACCAGCCTACTCTCTGCATCTAATTCTCCTGATCCTCACATTAGATTATACAAGACAAAACAAACCTTAACATTTGAAGATTCAACTTATACTTGCACAAAGAGAAAGAATATTTAACAGTCTAGAACAGTTACAATGTCCATGAGATGGAAGAAAAAGTAATTTGCTACTTAAAAATAAAGTCCGCCACTGAGAAATTATAAGAAAAGCATTTCTAAAATTAATACATCTTAAAAGATACAGAGAACTCTTTTAAGAACAGCATACAAATTCGCATTTGCCTAGCCTGTTTTTCAATTATAACAAGAAATAAATAAATGTCAATATTTTCAAGTATTATTAACTATCTAATAATGTTATTTTTCAAGAGAGGTGACTTTTGGAAAGATGGAATATATAGAATCAGACTCCATTACTGAGGTATCTCAGAAAAACAGACAAGAGTAGCATTTTATCAACAATCTCAACTGCCTGTTGGTTGTGTCACATTCTTCTCTTTTAATGCAATTACACACCACATATCCAGGGTAGAACACATCACATTGTAGCATACCAAAGGCAATCACCCTTCACTCTTTCATTAAAGATGAAGCTATAATATTAATTTCCCACTTCAATTCAAATGCAGAGCCACCAAGAGCAGGGCTGAGCCCCACCACACTGTGAACTGAAGATTGCCTGGAGGTCCTTGTGAGAGGAAACACTCATTACTTCCTTGCTTTCTATGAGTAGAGATAAGGAGCTTCTAAGAAATTGATTTTGAGGTAGAAAATTACATGCAGGGAACTGCCTGAGTGAGCAAAAGTTCATGCTGTTCCTGTGATTCTCCACCTGAATACATGTCACATCTTAAGGGAATAAAGAGATTTTGTGGCAAAAAGGTCCATTTCCCTTTTATTCGCATGTTAATGTGTCTGAACTCCTTATGCTTTATCCTTTTAAAAATAAAAAGCCCAAAACAGCTTCAGGAAAGTCGAAATAGTCTTACTGGTACTTCAATACCTGTGTGCAAGTGCTGGCTTGTCTGAGTAAGTAACTCATAGAGTTCTTAATAACAAAGACAATATAATTCTGTTTTCAAAAAATCAGTTAAACTCTGTCTTGAAACCACGTCTGTGAAAACTAATATTCAGATAGAACTGAGCTATTTATAAACCTCAAGTTCAGTTACTATGGAGGGACTGGACAAACTACTTTATGCTCTTAATTTTTAAGGTATACCCTCTAAATCAGCTTTCTGATGAGGTAATCTGTGGCTAAAATGCTAAAATTCATCGTACATTTAACAAAATCATCTTTTTCTCTCTTTTTTTTTTTTTTTTAAATCAGAATTGGCAAATACTGCTACCACTTCTCTTGGCTTTGACAAAAAAATCTTGGAAACCTAACCAAAGCAACTTTCTAACAGAAATTTTGCAGCTTACAAAAACTAAGTAAAACTAAACTATTCTGCAGTAATGCCAGTTTTGAGCCCCTGATGCACTTTTGAAGATTTTATGGTCTGGAGAGGAGCTTTCAGTATTCCTGCTCTGAACATTGAAGTCTAACTGGCATCCTTATTAACTCAGCATTGTTATTCTCCACATCTAAACAGACACTTATATGTCCACATAACCTGACCATTTATATTATAATGCAGTGTCAGAAATAATTTTAAGACATTTGTTTGCCAAGCAATGTTTTGGGGATTCTTATATTTTCCCTGACAGCTTCTGTTGTATCACTCCCTGAAGAAAAACAAGTACCCATTATGGTCTGTGTAGCTTACACCACAGAAAGATCTGCAACCTTATTTTCTTGCCATTTGAGACACTGGATTATTTTGTCACTACATTTACTTATCCTCTTCTTTTACCTTTCCTCTATGAAAGATCTTTTTCTTTACCCAGCACAGAGAGAATAGCTGTGATTTTTTAAATTAGCAATACTTCTCTCCTACACCTTTACTCACAATTTCAAAGCATTTTTGTTACAGACAGTAATGGAAATCTAGCACTTTTTCTCCAATATGTGATGCTATTCTGCTGTCAAAAGCATACTTGGGAGATATTCAAAACCCTTCTCAAGATCATTCCAGAATTAATGGTTGAGCACACAGCATAATCCTCTATTACAGTTGGCTGAGATACACACAAAAAGATTTCTTTATTTTTAATAACAAAATTTTATTTCAAAATATAAAAATCAGCAGAGCATTATCTCAAGATGTGGCTTAGCCACATCAGTGTCTTATTAAAAATACAATTCATTGCAGCTATTGAAATGCTTCTCAACCCTCATCCTCCCACAGTTATTACAGCATCGTACTCTGTGGCAAGCCTGAGTCTTACCTTTAGGGTACTATAGGAATACTAGATATCCCATTTCCTAATAAGCCCTTTATTTTCCATTTTTATGGAAAAAAAACAATGCTGAACTTGAGAATTTCACCACAAAAGAGGTAACAATTGCAAATGCATATGTGCTATATACCCACAGAGTCATCTCTGGCAACACCTCTTTTCATTACCAAATCCCCAAGCGCTTTACAGTGACATAACCCATGAAATATCTTCTCCTTTAATCCAGGGAAACTAAGGCACAAACACTAACCCACTCAGATTTACAGCTCTCACCAGTGAGTTTCAAATGCTCAGTACTGAAGTAAGAGTCAGTTTCTCAAGGTTTTGTGAAGTCAAATGTTCTAAGAGCTCAAGACACAACCTACTGGACCCCTATGAAGATCAGTGCCTTTGTGGCCCACAGTCAGAAACTGGCACAAAACTGAGACATCTATTCCCTGCCCACATCTGAGACCACAGACCTTGCTGTCCTCCATCATTCGTACAACCAAAAACTCAAGGCCATTTGATGGGCTCTAAGCCTCCCACCAGCATGGCTACGTGTTCCAGTAGAGTGGCCTCCCCATCCCACAACACCCTAAAAGGGCTAAGCAGCTCATATGAGCTCCTTTAGACTCAAAAAAGAAGCATCCCTATGACTAACACCACTCCTATCCCAATTTAGGAGGCGTGCCCAGGAAAGAGCCAACATATTAACAACACACAGTTCATCATAAAATGCTGCAAAGAGTCCTTTGCATTAAAGGAAACATCACAGGTGGTTATTACCTAATTTTATAAGGAAAATTAGCATGACCCTTGAATTTAGCTCTTACACCTCTTAATCCTAAAGCAGGTTTAAATTCACATTCCTGACCTTGCAAAGAGGACCCAGGCTGCCACGTTGTCACCAGTCACTATTTAGCTGAAAACACCATGTGAACACAGTTGCTTGTGAATGCTTCAACTAGAAACAGTGTACTGTTCAAAACTGTAGAAAAATAGTTACAGCTACATGGCATTTTGTTTTGAGTTTGGAAAAACTCCACTATATGAAACAAATTCCTTGAATGTGTCCCAGATATTATTTCCTGATGATCATGCAGATGTCTAAACAAAACCAAGTATTAATCGAGATCAAAACACTATACACACAGACACAAACTAAAAAAAACATCCTTTAATTAGTGAAAAACCTGCATTCCCTTAAAAAGAATAACAGGGAGCTTTTTGGAGCAGAAAGGATGAAAATCCCATCTCTCTCCAGTGGTGCTGAGTATCAGTAACATCCAGGTCACCAGTGCCAGCAACTGAAGATACTTAACACACTATTGAGAGTTGGCTTATGAGGCACTTGGCTTTCTATGATCACTCTTTGCACAGCAAATGAGCAAATGCTCACATTCAAGAAAAAACTTATTAGAAATCCTATTCTTGGCAGACTCAGTAGAGAATAATGAAATGGGAGGAACGCAGGGATTGAAGGATTATTCACTGTCTAGCACTGGAATTTTTGACACGAAGACGAGAGAAAGTAAACAGGATGTGGTGTGAAGCACTAAGCTGCCATATTTCTGAAAGGGATTTCCTGGTCAGAAAAAAGTGCAACATGGAACGTGCAGCACACGCTGGTACGTTCAGCATCACCACAGAACACACACACTGCACAGGCGCAGCGACCCTGGCTCTGGCATGTTCTGCATGTCCAAAAGCTTTCAGTACAAGCTGCCAGACATCTGGAAATGCTAGGGCTAGGGCCCTCCATCTCTTCTCACACAACACTGCCAGGTGAAAAAAGAGGGCTATCTTCAAGGAAATCTAGATGTATGACAGCCTCGAGTATAATTCCTACAGGGTTATTAAGGAATAAATGTTCCTTTGTATCCTCCTATGTAAACACTATTACTCTAAGATAAGGATGCCTAAGGGTGCCTTCTTCCTGCAGAGAGTAACTGGTTACACTTCTACAAGCAACACAGGTAGGCATGTAGAAGGAAGATGAGAAAGAAAAGCAATATGGGCAAATAAAAGCTTGTCTAAACATATGTATGTTCTTGCTGAATTGTTTTGGAATAAGAAACTTCTAAGTATGCAGAGATCCAGGAATAAGAGCTCCTAGCCACTATTTACTGCAGCTCATGGTCAGAAAGGTTCAGAGGATGTAAGTGTCTATTCATCCTCAGGTCTGTCCAGAGCAATGAAACAAAAGAAGTGATAAAACAGGAGGTGAGAGAATAGTAGAAGTAAGACCAAAACCTATGAAATCTGCCCAGTGAGACAACTAAATCTAGTACTTAATAACCAAGTGTTCTGCCCTCTCTGAGGACATTTCTCTTTGCTTAAAAATTCTATGAATTTTCCTCTCTCTGTCACTTGCATGATACAGCAAGAAATGCCATGCTGGAAAGGCTGAACTCTGCATGCTGCTCAAAGCTATTTTTGTCACACTTTAGGCTGCTAAGAAAGGTCTGAAGTGAGACTATTAATGTGCTGCCTTTTAACTGGTTTTTGCTTTTTTTCTTTGTTTCAAGTACGAAATAGGCGCTCACTATACAAGGTAACTTTTTGACATGCAAATTTGCGAATGCTTTGACAAGATACAACAAACAAAAATATCCAAGCAAATATTATAAGAGCCCTAGTATTGTTTAGAATCAACGTAGATCAGTCACAGGTGCTTTTTTTCCTGACAGGAACGAAGGTTTTTCTAAAAACAACCTCCTTCCTATGACAGCATTATGTCAGAATCAACAGTATCTCCAAATAAAAATAAAAGGTGGGCAAAAGTACAGAAGAAAGACAAGGGTATAAGGTAAACACAGTTCTAGTTAACAGGATGAAAGGTAAAATACATCTATGGGACTGACACGCTTTTTGTATAGGTGGAAGAATACAACCCTTTCTTTCAGAGCAAGGTATTCAGTAACCTGTGTTGAAATTGTTGGCCCTGTGGGAAAGGACTCACATCCAAAATATCACTCCAAGTGATCTCAAGGAAGGTCTAGCACTCGGCTAACACGGACACTTACCAAGTGCTCCAGGTAGCACAATTTGGGTGGGATATTCACTGAAGACAGTGATATGGCAAGACTGAGCCCACCTAAACCTGCCCAGGACTGCTGGGAACAATCTCTGCCAAGGCCACACAGCTCACTCCTTCCAGCTCTGCTCCCTGCTCATCCCCTGGTGCCACTGGAGTCCAGTCTGACAGCACAGCTACAGCAGTACAGATCTCCAGCTCAAGCCATTCACCATTTTGGCCAGGATAGTTTTCTCATGGATTACCAAATGAGACCAGCTCCCTGTGCAGTTGCACAAACAGCAGAGCCAACACCAGGGAGGAGGAAGGGAGCCCCTTTCAGCAGCAGTGAGCCTGAGCAGCCAGTGCAGCCATCTCATGTAACTGCACCCTCAGACTAAGTTTCAGCTCGTTCCTTCTGCACACTGTTCTGTCACCACTGCTCACTGCAGCACAGTGACACACACTGCTTGAAACATTTCATGTAAAGCTGGCATTAAATCTTAGACAGGTGAGCAAGAGGTAATTCCAAACAAGCCTGTCTGGCTCATTTAGAAACTTTAGCAAAGATTTTGCAAGATGACCACAGATGTGCACCTGGGAGAAGCTATGGGACATATAGCAAAAAAGCTTTCAGCCTCTGTTCAGTCAATCTTTGACCTTCTCACAGCTGTGATTTCAGTGGGTGCTGAATGCACGTTAAAAGAAGTGAAAAAAGAAAAGGAAAAGGAGACTAACAAAAGCTAGCAAGTCCCTGTAAGGTATCTGTGCTACACCAGCCTACTGGTGTTTATTTTGCAATAAATGTTTTGGACATAAACTATGACAGCAAATTTGGTAAGATTTGAAACTGACCTACCTTTCCATAAGTTTATTTAATCCTCCTGTGCCTTTTGTTAGCAAATGTTCTAAGTATATTCCCAGATTATGAGCCTTCCTTTCAACATTTGAAATACTGTGCTGTAAGAAACTTTTTGTAGGATGTGTGTTTAACTACAAACATTGGTTTCACCTCTCAGAACAATTTCACTTGATGAAAGAAAATGTTCTGTTCTTTTCTGAAACATGCTGTCTGCACTTTCAGAATTTCTACAGCTATGCAAAAATCCATTAAAATTTAAAATCGAGCCTTGACTAAATCACAATTATCATACAGCTCTTACAGTAAGCATTAGTTTGACAGCTATGCAAAACTGAGTTAAAACCCCATCATAACAGTTTATCATAAAAACATAAGTCCCCCATTTATATTACTTTGCATATGGACTATCACTGTAACTAACTCGTTACCTTAGATTTGCTGTTAAAAACACAGACCACACTAACCAAATATCAGTACCATCTATTGCAAAGAATCGTCTTGAATTAAATTACATAAAACCCCCTATGTCTGGGTAGGGCAGAAATGCATACAGACTACTAGACATAAAGAAACATCAAAGATCACAGCAGTCACCCTAAAATTTACAACAGTAACAAAATAATTGTGACTGACTTAATCACATATAGCACAAGATTTGAGACTTAGGGCTGTGGTAATAACTGAACAAGAACAGAGAGATCCCTCCACTAGTAAAAATCCTTTTCTGAATGAAACCCCATCAGACAAACTCAGCCAGAAGCCTCATCCATTATCACCTGTTTCTATTTCTCTTTCCAAGCAATTACAAGTCTCCCAAACCATTACACATTCACCTGTTTTCTGAATACCACGTTTTTCCTGAGCCAATAACAAGTAAGCATGACATACCTTATCTGCTATTCAATAGCTTTAGACTGTGCCACAAAAAGACAGTTTCAGCACAGAAGTAAGGCTTTCTAACAGCTACAGTAAAAGGTCAGAAGTGGCAGTGTGCCCACCAAACCATCAGAAATTCCATGAGGATGCTGACAGCCTGTGTAAGAGGTGTGGGGGGAAGGGGAATGCAGAGGGCAGGAGCACCCACTCAGCCCCCTGCTATGTGGCTGCGTGGCTGCACTGCCCCAAAATGCTCCTCCAGCAGGAGGGATCTCTGCTCAGTGAACGCGGTCATTCAGGTGATTTCCATCAGCTTCCATCCCCAACTCACTGTCTTCTATTCCATGGGAAGGGTTATGTCACAGCAGGCCTGGTAGCAATGTCCTTATAACATTTCACCACACATTTCCTTTCAGTTGATAAGAATAATGCCATTGCACAGACAAAACAGTGCCTGCAAGAAATAAGGAGCAGGATAAAAACCAGATGGCTGAAGTGAAGCGCAGGAAGACAGGAGCAACGCTTGTAGGGAGGAGAAATCATTTTGATGAGCTGAGACTGTGAACATGGCTCTCCACACAAAGGGAACATAGCCTGCCACAACACAGCCTGCAACAGCATAAATATGAAATGAAATTTGAATGAAATATTGTTATCTATATCACCTAAAGGCTGAATTCTTTTCAAGCAAGTACCAGATGAACATGACACCCATTTTTTAATTTAACATCAGGCTAACGCAGCTTCAGCTGTTTAGATGACTACCTGTCAACCACAATCAAAAACACCATTTTGAAAAATGTGAAGTGATCTGTAACACAAGTCAAGAACATGGACAGCATATTCCCTTACAGTACATCTATACTTCCACAATTTCCTTCCAGGCTGGTGCAAGTTTTGGCAGGGAGAGGAATCCCTCTTACATCCCAATACCCCAGCAACTGGCTCCATCCATACAAAGACAAATGTTACCAGCCACAAACACCTCTGCAAGCCTAGGCTCTATTAAACACCGTGTCCAGCAGGGTACATTAATTCTTATTAAAATGACATGAGCTCCAACAACCCAGGAGAACTTCAAGCACAGAAATATGATTTGCACTATTTTCCCTGTTCTTCTACAGTTAAAAAAATGTTCAAATGTTTCAGTCAACACCACATAAATGCATCATTCATCACCACGTGCAAAGTCTTGAGATGAAATTTTAAAGAACTAAAACAAGGTCTTCTTGAGATTGTTTCCTGAAGCATAGCATAAATATTGTCATATCATACATGGATGTAGTAATATTAATTTGATTGGTATAGGTAGCAGGCATTGATCCAATGAGCTTCTGCACGGTACTTGTCTTGGGACTTTTCTCCATGCCACTTCAATTAAGGAATTACAAAAATATACAATTTAAACTGCATTAATATATCAGCTATTAAAAAGATTAAAGGTATGGTTTTAAACCAGGCTTGGGTTTTTTAATATAGAAAAAAATCATCAAGCAGCAGTGTTTCTTCTAAGATCCCTGAGAAATCCACTTTTGCTTCTGCACTACATATTCTTAAATGACCTGGAAAATCCAAACCTTCCTCATGGAATAGATGGCATGGTCCTCAACAGATGATGAGAACTGGCAAAAGCAACATAGAAAGGACATGTCACTCACTTCCACCAAAAACAACACAACAACACGACCAAAAGGAGTTCAACAATTAGGAAGAAAAATTGGAAAGGATAGGAGACCCTACTTTACAATGTAGTCCATTCTGCAGAGAAATTGGCTAAACAGCTACCTGGGGCAAGAGTTTGGCCAAAAAACTACCTGTCCTCTGTGAAACAGGGAATCTAGAGGCACACACCCCAGGGAGGTCCTGTGTTGTTCTTACTCAACACTGACTTAATTGCTTCTCAAATGCAATGTCCACAATTCAGGGAGTGTGACAATAAATTGGAGGGAATCTAAGAGAAAACTGGGAGAATAACTAAAGTAGCAAAAAAAAAAAAAAAAGTCTCTGGTAACAAACTTCAACATAATAGTCTTTTTCTTAAAAAAGTAAGCAAAGCAAGGAGTTAATCAAAATTCATAAGAATTCATAGTCAAGAAAACATGATATAAAATGGGATTTTCAGTGTCAACAGGCTATAAGCAAGACTCAGTGGCCAGAAACCAAAGGCAGCCCTTTTCAGAAATAAAATACAAAACAGCCACTTGTACATTTTACCAAGAAACGTGCTGAATTTTGTCTCATGGGAAATTTTCAACTGCACCTTCTAAAACGTAAACTCTAGTTTCAAACACAGATTTGAGGAGGAGAAAAAAAAAAGTCCTATGGCCTGCATTATGAAGAGGTCAGACTAGATGATTGCAACAGTCCTTCTGACTTGATAATCTATTAATCTTATCAGACATGCCTGACCACTTTCAGAACCAAATGCAGAGTCATCCATCTATAAGCGCATCTATTTTGATGGGATATTTTTAGCCTGGGACTCTTTTTACCTTTACACGCTCGTCGAGATGGGAACTGCAGATAAACCAAGCCAAGAGGCACAAAACCCCATGCGACAACGAAAACCTCATCGCCCAGAACAACAAAAAAAAAAAACACTCTCCGTTTTTAGCTGGCAGAGTTACACAACCAAAAAAAGCAGCCCGAAGCCAATGATAGATGTGCCCGTGTTTCCCCCACTGCGACTTCCCGGAACTTTGCAGAACTCTCGGTGGGACTGAGTCCTGCAGACAAGTTTCGGCGGCTCGGCGGGGCTGGGGTTCCCGCGGGGACGGGGATGATGGTGATGGTGATGATGGTGATGATGATGCTGAGGCGGGCAGCATTGTGCCCGCGGCCCCGCTGCCCTCCGGGAGCCGCGCAGGGACGCCTGAACTCTTGAACCCGGCGGGAGCCTCCGGGGCGGGGGGGACAGCGGGGGGACATTGGGGGGGACATGGGGTGGACCGGGGGGGACAGCGGGGGGACCCCGAGGGGTCCGCGTGGGGAC
>JAWWEE010000158.1:2316128-2356692 GCA_035221455.1 Xenops minutus | reverse complement strand
CCCGCCCGGGGCGCTCCTGCCCGCCCGGCGCGCCGCGGAGATCGGGCTCCGTCTGCCTGCCCGTGTCGGTGTCGGTGTCCGTGTCCGGCCGAGGGGCCGGCGGGGCCGCCGCCAGCAGCGCCGGCGGGGGGGCGGCAGCGGCGGCAGCGGCAGCAGGAGGAGGAGGAGGAGGAGGAGGAGCTGCAGGTCCGTGGGCCGAGCGGGCAGCGCGGCGGGAGCGGGGCGGGGTGCGGCGGGGGCGCTGAAGGCGGCGCCGGGCGGGGGGCAGGCCGGGCCCCCGGCGGAGCGGGGCGAAGGGAAGGGAAGCGAAGGGAAGCGCTTTGTTGGAGCGGCCGGGGCGGGGCCATGCTGTTCCCGCGGAGGGGAAGGAAGCGCCGGCAGAGCCGCGGTCCGCCGCCGCCATGGAGGGAGAGCGGCACGGCCACCCCACTGTGGGGCTGAGGGAACCCGGCCTGGACCATTGTGGGGCAGAGGGAGCCCGGCCCGGCCCACTGTGGGGCTGAGGGAACCCGGCCTGGACCATTGTGGGGCCAGTAGAACCCGGCCCACTGTGGGGCCGAGGGAGCCGGGCCCGGCCTGGCCCACTGTGGGGCCGAGGGAACCCGGCCTGGCCCATTGTGGGGCAGAGGGAGCCCGGCCCGGCCCGGCCCACTGTGGGGCCGAGGGAACCCGGCCCGGCCTGGCCCATTGTGGGGCAGAGGGAACCCGGCCCGGCCCATTATGGGGCCAATGGAGCCTGGCCTGGCCCATTGTGGGGCCAATGGAGCCCGGCCCGGCCCATTGTAGGGCTGAGGGAGCCCGGCTGGTGCTGCCGCCGCCACCCGGAGGGCACAGCCTCCCCCCACCGCCTCTTTTATCTGTCTCTGTGTGTTAGAGCTTCCCAAAAGACTTCCCATCAGTAAGTCACTGCAGGCCTAGAGCCCGGACAGGCTGGTAGGATGGAGTCACAGAATGGTTTGGGTGGGAAGGGACCCTAGAGGTCATCCAGTTCCAGCCCCACTGCCCCGGGCAGGGACACCTTACACTAAATCAGGTTGCTCAGAGCTCCATCCAGCCTGGCCTTGGGCACTGCTGGGGATGGAGCAGCCACAGCTTCTCTGGGCAACCTGTGCCAGGGCCTCACCACCCTCACAGCAAAGAATTTCTTAATATCTAAACCTGTCTTTAGTTTGAATCCATTCCCCTTTGTCCTATCACTACATGCCCTTGTAAAAAGTCACCCTCCAGCTTTCTTGTATAGGCCAAAAGACGATTCAGAAGAGAAAAGAAAGAATATCTATTTATTCTTCCTTTATTTTTATTTAGAGCAGTCTAAGTTTAAATAGTAAAATGTCAGAGAGGTTCTAGAGGCCTACTTTAGCAAGGACCAGCTAAAGCAGTTTATTTTTGTTTAGAGGAGACTAAGCCACCTGGTTTGCAGACAGTAAATTCCTACATCTTTTGCTGTGCGCTTGTTTAAACAAAGCATGAGGGAAATGGGCACCAGCTGCACAGAGCAGGGCAGGAGCAAAGGAGTGGTGGATGAATTGTGGTGTCTTGCTTTCCCTGCAGACTGAAGATAACCCAGATGAGCAGGAGGAATGTGCCTCAGAGGGAAAGATGAGGAATACGGTCTGGAAAAGAGGGTGACTGCACCTGAAGGCATTGCTCAGCACAGGAAGGTGTATGCTAATGAGCAAGTAAGTCTTTTGAAGATTCAGTTTGTAGCACTCCAGGCAACACTGAACCACAGAGTGAAATGAATTCGGTAGTGAAATGCATTTAGAAACTTGGCTACAGTCGATCAGATTAGATGCTAAAAAAAAAAAGTTACAAAAAAATCTCAACTTTGGAATGAAAAGGTGGAGTGGTCATTATTAAATGAGAAAGCAGAAAGGTAAGAGACATCAGGAGGAAAAGCTGAGATTCTGCTTTTCTCATGCCTGGTTTCAAGAAGCAGTGAAGAAAACTACAGGAAGAAACACAGCCTTGGATGAGGAGGGAAAGGTAAGTGTGAAAGTCATCAGCACTGAGGAGAGAGAAGTCACCCAGAGGCCAGGGCAGAGGGTGGAGGGAGAAGAAGCAGCGTACCAAAGCCAGAAACCAGCAGAGTGAGTTTCCTTGTGTTTGCATAAGTTAACACCTGTATTGCTTGCAGCTGGAGGAGCGAATGTGGGGGGTGGGAGGCCTTCTTTCCCTGGGAAACAGGAGGGTTGCTGTTTTACATATGAACGAGGCCTGATGACAGAAAATTACTCCAGTTGTATGCTAATGGTGAAGCGTTTAGGCTGCTGATAATGTTGAAAGTACCATTTCCAGCGGGAAAGGACCCGCAGTTTTTTATTTCCCTGCAGGATCTCCACTAATCTCCATTATATTATTACACTTAGAGTGCATTGTTTTCCTCAAGTGGACCTGAGAGGAGGGTGATACATAGACCTAAGTGATACAAAATGCTGCAGTGTTTGGTTATCGTTGCCGTGGAGTTTCTTTCCTCAAATTTTGAACGATGTATTAATAAATTGTAAAACCTCTAGTGTCTTGTTTGACTTTTTTTCTCAAGTAATGGCAACATGAACTTTAAAGAGTACCGTAACGTTGCGTATTTTTTTACAGGATCTCTCTAAAGAGGAGGTGGAGGTGTGCACATGGCTGTAAAATCACAAACAACAAGCACCAGTCCAGCTTTGCAGGCAGGGGAACGTACACAACTCATTTAGATCACTAGATGAACTAACTCATTGTCAGTATACCACAGACACAGTGTTTCCCTGAACATTGCTGGAGTGGATCTTTTTGTTGGTAATCGAATAGTGAAGTTGAGTGAAACAGAAATTCTGACAGCTGTTGTTAAATTTAATTTCTTTTACACAGTTTTAATAGAGGTGGAGTAGACTGAAAACCGTAATTGCTAATGTCCATAACCATCAGATAACGTCAGTTTATCCAGTGGTTGATTCTTC
The DNA here is from genome assembly GCA_035221455.1 of Xenops minutus. Taxonomy (NCBI): domain Eukaryota; kingdom Metazoa; phylum Chordata; class Aves; order Passeriformes; family Furnariidae; genus Xenops; species Xenops minutus. The sequence goes on along the minus strand of JAWWEE010000158.1, from coordinate 2,353,750 downwards.
CTGTCTATGAGATAAATGTCCTGAGACTTCCACAGTTTTCTCATGAAATGGATCCCTGCTGCTTGTTGCCATCCTCTGTCTAGGAAATCTTCCTCGAAGTTAGTGCATTTTATCTTTCTGTAACCAAATGATATTTTGTAACACTGTTCTCTAAGATAAGGAAAGAGTCTGCTTAGAGTAAGTGCTTTTACAGTAGCCTGGTATCCAGGATACTTACAAACAGCTTTTCTGAAAGATCTGTTCAGAGATAGAAAAATTCCTTTGATAGATCCTGTTAGTTACATATTTTATTGCGTAGATTAAAGTGTACATATTAAAATGTGTATTTAGAAGTCATATTAGACATGTTAATAATTCTGAATATTGAAAATACTTTGAATCTTAATAAGGAATGCCTTTGTTTCAAATGCAGCTGCTTAGGAACTGAGCTTTGGTGGGCTTAAATGCCTTGTGAACTATAGTTCATAAATGAGTACTTAAAGCCAGTAATGATATCATATGTGTTTCTTTCTCAAGTCAAGAATTTAATATAGAAAATATATTTTACTGAAACATATATTTAACAGTCCTAAATTGAAGCATGGTAACACAGTCTGTGCAGCATACCAGCCTAGAGCTGTTGCTCTTTTCTTTCTCTAAACGAACAGTCTCCATTTGGAAAAAAATAAATCTTTTAAGGAGTCAAAAATGTCATATGATGGTTAGGAGACAGATTTAAGTCCTTAAGGTAACACTTTGATGGGAATCAATGGTCTCCAAAGCTGCAGCATGTACTGCTGCCTCCAGGTGTGGTGTGACAGCAGGGCTCAGCTGCTTGCTGACACCCAAAGGACAAGGCCCTACTCTCCCTCCTTCCCTCCTCACTCCTAGTGATGAGCTCTGGCCACAAGGTGAGCAATGAATTCACCCCACTGGCACTAAAGCACGTGCACTGGTTTTTTTGCTAGAGGTCATTTTTCTGTAATTTCGCTGAGCTGAGTCAACTTGCCTTGGCATGAAATGAGAGCTGGCTCAGGGTGAGCAGTGGTAGTGTGCAGTCAGAAAGAGATGTCAGGGAAGAGCAGGGAACTTTTGAGGATGAGATGTTGCCTGGGCTCGTGGTATATTCAGTATAGAAATCTTTAGAATCTAGGAGTGCTTGAGGATACTCTGCCCCTGTGCCACTTTAGCCAGAATCAAGGCAGCTCTGTTGCAGAACTGTGTGAACTAATATACAGTGCTCCTTGGGGAAACCTTCCTATTTTCCTCTTTCTGTTTAAATTATTTAATGTTACACAATGCAGAATGGCAATATTGCTTTTTGAGATCTAGTTTTATTTAAAGTGACTACATGCCAAATGAAGTGCAAGCTCAAGGTAAGGGGTAGTTGGCAGTTTTCTGTGGATTCAATCATGATTAAAGTAATATATAAATCACATTTCCAGGGGCAAAATTCTGCTCCAGTTCATGACTGGCATTGATTTATTTATCTCTATCTGATTTATTTTTTAATTAGCTTTTTTTGTTCATAGCATGCTATAGTTATGGCTCATGTTAACAGAAAAATTTTGGCCAGTGTTTGAATTGAGTATGATTGAGTGTATTGTAGGTTGTTTATTGTAGAATCATAGAATGGTTTGGGTTGGAAGGAACCTTAAAGATCATCCTGTTCCAACCCCACTGCCATGGGCAAGGACACCTTCCATTAGACCAGGTTGCTCAGATCCCCACCCAGCAGTTCCAGGCATTGGGCATCCAGTTTCTCTGGGCAACCTGTCCCAGTGCCTCACCACCCTCACAGCAAAGAATTTCCTCCTAATATCTAATATAAACCTACTCTCAGTTTAAAGCCATTCCTCCTTGTCCAGTCACTCCAGGCCCTGATAAAAAATTCTCTCTCCATTTTTCTTGTGGGGTCCATACAAGTACTGGGAGGCTGCAATTGGGTCACCCTGAAGCCTTTTCCTCTCCAGGCTGAACAATCCCAATTCTCTCAGTTTTTCCTCACAGGAGAGGTGCTCCAACCCTCTAATCACCTTGGTGGCCTCTGGACCTGCTCCAATGGGTCCATGTCCTTCCTGTGGTGGGACCCCAGAGCTGGAGGCAGCACTGCAGGTGGGGACTCACCAGAGCAGAGCAGAGGGGCAGAATCCCCTCCCTCCCCTGCTGCCCACCCTGCTTTGGGGGCAGCCCAGGACACGTTTGTGTTTCTGGGCTGTGAGTGCACATGGCTGGGTCACATCCAGCCCCCCAGGGCTGCTCTTGATCTGGCCATCTCCCATTAATACCAGGGCCTGCCCCAACCCAGGTGCAGCACCAGCACTTGGCCTTGTTAAACCTCATGAGATTCCCATGGGCCACTTCTGGAACTTTTCCAGGTCCCTCTGGATGGCATCCCTCCTTCAGGTGTGTCTGCTCCACCCCTGAAGGACAGGATGTACAAGACTGGCCAGGCAGAAGGCTACATGGTATGTTACAGCTTTAATGGTACCATGGTTTTTTCCAGTGTCACTCTCTCCCCATATGCCCTCTTTCATGGAGAGCACTGCTCCTGTCCTTTGCCCTTCCATAACAGATGATGCCTGGTTTTGGTCTTGTTCTGGGTCTTCTTTTGTGTTTAAGTGCCAAATATATTTTTTTCTTACTTTTAAGAGCCTTTCAGCTAAATTTGTAAACTGGATTTTGCAGCAAAATTCTTAGTGTTCTTCAGGGCAAGTTTTGATGGGCTGAAAAGAATCATGGAAGAATAGTCAGATGGACATGCTGGCTCAGCAGCTTCGGCTGTTGATGGAAGAGAATAGTTAAAGGCAGAGCATGCAGTTAATGGTGCAAGTCTGAGATTACAGCTCGGTTGTTGAAAGTGGACAAAAAGGATTGTATTTCAGTTCATAATAGTACTTTATTTTGGAACTATCACAGTATCACAAATAGTTTGCTAACATACACAAACATCTTAGTGGTTGTATTTCAGTGGCTAGCCGTTTGTCAACAAAAGCTCCAGAAATAAGCTTAACAAATAGCCTTGTGCTGAGAGATTGAATCTTCACAATTGATTGGAAATAGCGTTTCGGAGACTTGAGGACATTCTTTCTTGAAAACAAATGTTTCAAAGATAAAACATTCAAATAACTTGAACGTGTCTAATCAGATGAAGTTTGAAGAAGTTCAGGCCAAAGCTGAGCTGGTTCTGATGTGTTAACAAATTCTGAAAAGTGCACAAAATGAAATTCCTGCAGTGCCTGTCTCAGTTGGCCACTGATGGATGATAGACATCTGCTTACAGATGGTGGATGCAGCACCTTTGTGCAGGCTCTGTCTGTGCTGCCAGGCTGTGGTGTGCTCTGTGAGCAGGAATGGGTAAGTACATCAGATAGGCAGTAATAACATGAGGCTTGGTTAGGCCCGTTAGTAATCACTGACTGTGTTGTTTGTTGTAATTGTGATTCTGACCAAAGCAGAAAATTGCAGTTGCTTAACAGATTAGATTTTGCATTTAATTTGGCACTTGGCCTCTTTAAACACAGAGCTACGTGTTAAGGAATGTGTAAACAGGGAAGGAAGTGCTGCCTTTCAAAGATTACACATGATCTTGGAGCCTCACAGCAAATACTCTTTCTTTGCATTTCTTCACTTATATTACTCCATGCATTTGTTTGATAAGTATATGTACAAACAAGTGAAGCAAAATCTTCAGAATTCATTCTATTGAACTTAAGTTGATCTCTGAAATCATGCTACTTCTGACATACAAGAGATGACTGAGCTGGTAGAAAGCTCACTGCAGCAATGAGTTGGAAGGCCTTGTTTCCTTCACATCCCCAAACCTCTTACTGGTCCTGTGGTTTCACACACTGGCACTTGCATTGTCTCAACTCACCCACTCTTGAGAAAGCTAGCTGTGTTTTTGCTGGATGGTTTATGAAGGGATCTAGTAAGCACCAGAACTGGTATAAGGTGAGCAGGAGAAATGTGCAGTCATATAGGAAAAAGAAACTTTTAAAGAAAACCTTTGCTCTTGAACAAACCCATAGTTTTAACAGGGAGTATTTTATTTTAACTCATACTAGATATTTTCCTTTGTATCATATCCATGCTGGATATTTCGCTATAAATACTGGATGTTTATGTAGTCAGTGCTTAGAAGTTGTTGATCTTTAGAGAAATTAAACTGAAGCTGCTGGAACTACTGGAGCTGTCACAGGTGTTTCTTATTTCCTAAATGAAGTAGGCACTGCATCGGAAATTTAAAACCTGTTACAAGGCCATTTCAAACTTATATTTAACTGTACCTTTTTCTACACTGCAATATTGTTCCTGCTGCTTTGAACTCTGACTGCTCCCTTTAAAGTGTGAGCTTCTGGAGGCTCCCAGAATGTAGGCAGCAAGATACCTGCATCTGATGGTCCCTTTTCTTTCTGTGTTTCATTAGTCAGGGTGCTATGGAAAAAAGCAGGAGAGGAAGAAGAAACTGTTTTCTTAAGATGTCTGAGGAGAATGAAGCATCTATCCCAGCAGCTGCATTTCAATTATGAGTTCAGTTGACTGATTAAAAAGCTTTTTTGGATGTTCAAATATAGGAGTTGATTCTGGTATTCTGTGGGGAGTTTAAACCAGCTAGCTCAGCTCATCCTGTGTGGTTGGGAGAAAAAGCATCAATCTTACTATTATTTTCTAGAGGGCAAATCAAGAGTGGCTTAAAATAATGTAATTCACTGTGCTCTAGTATTTGCTCTGTTCAGTTGCCCTTATCTATCCCTCCTGCCTGTCTGTAGAAGTTCATTCTCATTGCACTATGTGTACCTCCCACTTCACATTGAAATCACCATAACCAAAGAAGGAACTCCTGCCTTATGCCTTGCCTGTTCTGCTCCCCACGGGAGTCATCCTGCTCCCTTCACTAACCCTGGGAAAGTGGTGTTTTTCAGCCGCACTCTTGTGTTCAATCTTCTCACCAACGGCCTCACAAAAGTCAAGGAATAGGGAAGGGTAAAACACCTGGTTGAGTTGCCTTCTTTGTCTTGAAGACTTCATTTTCAATGTCTGCAGTTCATGGTTCAGAACCTCAGATGCTCAAGTGAACTAGAGCACTGGAGCAGGAAGCTTCTGTCTCGAGTAGAAATTGCTGATGTTAAAGAAAACAAACCATGGCCCTTTTTCTCTGCTGATAAATCCTATATGGCATGAAGAATCAGAGAATAGTAGAATGGTTTTGGTTGGAAGAGACCTTTAAAGGTCATCAAGTTCCAACCCCATGCCATGGGCAGGGACATCTTCAACTAGACCAGGTTGTTCAGAGCCCCGTCCAACCTGGCCTTGAATATTTCCAGGTGTAGGGCATTTACCACCTTTCTGGGCAACTTATACCAGCATTTCATCACCCTCTTGGTAAAAAAAAATCTGTATATCTAATCTACATCTACCCTCTTTTAGTTTAAAACCATTACCACTTGTCCTGTCACAGCAGGCCCTGCTAATAAGTTTGTCCCCAGCTTTCTTGTAAGCCCCCGTAAGTACTCCAAGAAGAGTGCATGTTGTTGCCAACTCCATTAAAAAAAAAATCAAAAGGGTTGTCAGAGGGATTTTTTATTTTTTTGTCATAGGCTAAATTAGCATTTTCTCTTTTGCTGTGATTAACTTGTGTAAATGTTTATTTGGAAATTGTTTTACAGAATAATGAAGAGACTGGCAGAGTTTAAAATGTTGCTGCCCCTCACCTAACAAAATGACAGCACTTAACATTAAAGTGATAATATAACCAGTGACAAGTGCATTCAAAAGGTTTTGACAGATGAGTAGAAGGAAGTATGTTCATAAGATTAATTAACACCTGTTTATACAGTTCAGAAATGACTGGAAACAGTCAAAAATTACCACCTGAATAAAGAGCAGGGTATTTGGGATGATATGCTTAAGATTTCTGAGAAGAAAATACACCCAAGTTCTTGATTATGGAACTGATAGTGATAAATTTGTATCTGATAGGAATTAATTGAATGACATTTGCAGTATAGAAAGAGCATGCTCGAAGTGTTTGAAAGATAGTTTTTAAACCTGGAATTTCCTTCCTGTTCTCTGTACCATGTGCAACAGGCAAGGATATCAGCAGTAAAACTCTTGATGGCAGATGAGACTGTGGATAGACAAGTTTGTTTTGTTGTTGGTGTTCTGCTTTTTATGACCTTGATGGTTCATTTAAAGCTTTAAACAGTGTTGCTAATAACCTACAGGTAATGAATGCATCTTATTCACAGCTGGTAATCTGAGGAATGATAAGGAATTTTCCTATGCTTTCCAAATTTCAAATATAACTTTTAAGGGCAGATCAGCCTCAAACATTCTAGTTAATATAAGCAGGCATCCTTGTAACAATAGACTACTCTAAACTGGGTTTGGCAACAACATTGTGGTAAATAATTTGGCGGAGCATTATACATTTTATTACCTGAAGTGATCAGTTATTTAATTTTTTGATCCAATCCCAGTTCAGCTGAAGCCAATGAAAAGCTTCATAGACTTTGACAGGACCTGAATCAAATGCTTCTTTACTCACATTTTCATGAACTGTGGTGAGGAACTTCACTTCCATGTGGTACTTTCGTTTTGCTGTTATAATGAATTCACAGAAACCCCAGCAAAACTCCCCCCAAAACCTATACATGCATAATGCTTGTAATACTATTCATCAGAGGATTTGATAAATCAAATATCAGGCCTTATTGCAGCAATAAATGGGTTCAGTGGACTTATTTTTCCATTGACAGAGTCAGAGATCACTTTTCTGACCCTCAGTTATTTGCTCTAATTAAGAAACTGTCCTGATTTATAAAAAGTTGTATACTGTAGTCTGGTATGATGCTAACAGGGCTAAGTTTGGGAAAATTGTTCAAGGTAATGGCTAACAGCTTTTAGTGTGATATGTTTAAACTTACTCTGAGAGACAAAGAATACCAGTGTTTACCAGTGTTTTAGATGTTTCTATTTTCAATTGGCATAGTAGATTTTGGTTAATTCACATAAAATCCACTGTCTTTCCTAATGACCCTTGAGAGAAAGTCCAAAATCAAATTAAACTTACTGCTGCTTGGCTCCTCAAAGTCTATGTCCTCCTCTTCCTTCTGAATCATAGAGTGGTGTGGGTTGGAAGGGACCTTGAAAGATCATCCTGTTCCAACCCCCCTGCCATGGGCAGGGACACCTTTCACTAGACCAGGTTGCTCAGAGCCCCAATCCAGCCTGGCCTTGGACACTTTCAGGGACTGGGCATCCACAACTTTTCTGGGCAACCTGTTCCAGGGCCCCACCACCCTCAGAGCAAAAGAACCTCCTCCTAACATCTAATTTAACCCTGCCCTCTGTCAGTTTAAAGCCATTCCCCCTGGTCCTACTACGTGCCCTTGTAAAGGCTGCTTAAGGACAGTTATTTGCTGCTTCATATATTCTAATGGCAACATTTTCAAAAGAAACTGCATGGCAAATTGGAAAGTGTGTCAACACTTGTAAATTCACAAATCACTGTAACATACCTCTTGCTGATTTCTCTCTCTGCTAACCCTATTGAGACACAAGTTCTACAAAGAGACAAGATACAAGGTAAGTGTCTCGGGCCAGGAGTCAGTGCATGAAAGGGGAAAACCAAACTCAACCCAAACAACTTCAATGGGATTTTGTCCCTCTACAATGAGAGGTAAGTTTATATTGTATTGAACTACATTTTAAACTTTGCTCCTTATTTATAATAGGCAGAATGCATGTTGCAAATTGTCATGCTACATGCAGCCAGTATTTGAATGTCACTCACTGCATTTTTCAGTATCTTCAGGGTCTAAAGTGCAGACTCTTTGAGTAAATTGGAATGTTTTACTCTAGTGAAGGTGCAGTTTAGTCACCAAACCACTACAGTGTTAACGTTTGTTATGCCACCTTAAGGTTTTTTATTAATTATGAAGGACAAGATTTTTGCTCATATTGCATGGAATCAATTGTAAATGATTTGTAGGAATAGTAGAAAAATGAAATTTCCAGTGATTAAATCGGATTCTGCATAATTTCTGTAGTGTTTTGAAAATGTGATTTTGCCAGATGAATATATATCACTGTAGTAACATTAAAGAATCGCTGAATTCTTGCGAGCCCTGTGAAATCCCTTTCCTTGAAAATGTTCCTGTCAGTTCCATTAAATTAGTAGTTTTTGAGTCCCAGGGAAAAAATCTAGAGAGGAACGTGCTCTAGAGCTCAAAATGCACATTCAAATTTAAAACCTGTTAGCCAAATTAAAAGGAAATATGGGAGAATGCTTTTGCAAGCTTGTCATTCCATAGCTCCATCATTACCTTGTATTTTGGTTATCAAGCCTGAGTGACCTCACACAATTCAGTGATTTCAGTCTTACAGAACAGTAACCTCTGAGAACTTCAGAATGCTTTTACAAGTAGGGCAAAATTGAGTTGGAGCATCCGAACTCTGGGATTCCCCCATCTCTCAACAAGAAAGGAGCTGCAAAGATATTTGTGACTTGCCAAAAGCCAAATAACGCTACTTTTAAATGTTACATATTTAACCATATTTATATAAAGTGCACTTTAGGCACAAAATTAAAATATAATTTGCTGCTGACAGCATTGATCCAATGCGGGGGGAAAAGGAGGATTTGTTTCTTCTTAAAGAAGTTCATTGCTTGTGTGTAACTGTGTGGCTGCTGTTGAATAAGAAAACACCAGCCCTGATATGGCTGCCTGGGCTGAGGAGATGGAGGGACACAAGTCTGGTCAGCAGCTTGCTCAGCAAGATCTGTAGGCCATGTAATACTGTGGGGTTGGTATTTTAGTAAGATGTAAAATTACTGGTGGCTACAGCTGTAGATACAGGAATTGTTTGGATAGTTACCAAATAACTCCCTGCAATCCTTGACTGGTGCTCCGTGGATACTGGTTATTGATCTAATACGATGTTTTGTTCCACTTAAAGATATTTTGTCATCCCAGTAGTGCAATAGATATTTATCAATGTACTTCTGTGGGGTAGTTTGGCCTTTGATTCAAAAATTAAATGTATTTTTCAACGTTCTAGTTTTTAAACTATGAAAAAAACATAAGCTGTGAGACCCGGGTAGTTTTTTAACAAGGAACAAATCTCTAGCTCTTTGCTTAACATCCCCTGACCCACAGTACTCCACTTAGTTCTCTCTGACCTGGTATTTACTGCTGAACATCAAAACCGTTTGATACAAGTATACTTCATCTGAACTGGTAGTGTGCCATGTAATTAATGGTTCCTCTTGATCCAAAATTAGAACCACAAAAATACAACAAATTAAGTCGTGTGACCAGCAATGTTTGAAACAAACCAGTGTAATCTAGAAGCAGGACTATATATATATATCTGTATTTGAAAGATCAAGTCATGAAATAATTTTTACACAGCAAGGAAGTGAATATATCAAACAACAAAGTAGACTTCTTAGGGTGGTTAAAGTACTAAATCATAAAAAAGGTTGGTGTCAATAAGAGCAATTAAAATACTGTTCTTCTGAAGAAAAAAGACAAAACTACTAATGAAACATCAATAATTTGATGGGATGGCTCAAAGTGCATATGGAAGAGGGCAGCAGTACCAGACTTGCTCTTTATGTATCCCCCCCCTCTTAGCACAGTGACTTTGTGCAAAGAACAGTCCTGCAGCCTTTGCAACAGGTGACCTCTTTTCCCAAATGGGAACTTCACTTGTTCCTGGTTTTCCTAAAGATCTGTCACATTTTTTAAGTCATCTTGCAATATGCAAGGTAGCATCCACTTTTCCAAAAGTATGTTATGTTTCAGTAATCCCTCCTCAGCCCAGAAGGAGGCTTGTGGGGGTAGGAAGTGACATAGACTTTCTGAACACCCGTGCCCCTCTTGGGGGCCCTGGGTAAGGGGGTGGTGGCACATTATGTTGTCCATCTGAAGAAACTGCTTGCTCATAAGTGGGGAGTCCTGAATCTTCAGTTCTGAGAGGAAGTGGGTTTAAAGAAAATTCTTCATGCCTTCTGAAGATATTAGTTGAACTACGTCTTCTGCTTCTTGTGTAATCCAAGTACCTGAACAAAGGTAACAGCATATTAAGTGGCAACTTCTGTTTTAAAGAGAAGAAAGAATACAAAGTCTGAATCATAAAATAAACAAAAAACCAAACCAAACCAAAAATGTCCCCACCAAAAACCCACAACAGAGAGAAACATGCCTTCAATGATCATGAAGACCAGAAGCCAAATACTCTCTCCAAACCACAGCATAAGAATAGCTGAGTAATGTGAAATTTATAAGGAAGAGGAAGCACAGAATCCTCTTGCATTCCTTTTGAGTTTAGGATAAAGAAAAGCTGGAATAGAAAACTGGTAAAGAAGCTTTTCCTCCAAACTACTTCATCTCCCATCTGAGGTAGACTACATGCCTTGAAGAGCATACAGCCTGCTTTAAAGAGTGAACAGAACCTTAGACTTTCCACTGCAGGCCCTAATCTAGTAAAATGATTCCATCTTTTTAGTAAGAATATTTTGGAACCAAGAACATATGCCCACACACACACAAAAAAAAGGAAACAAAAAAAGCAAACCCAAAGGTTTGGGTCTGCAAGTGGTTTTTATGTTCTTGTGTTATTAACTTCAGCATAACTACTGCTAGTGCTCACCTAACTTTGCTTCCAGGCAAGTACAAACTAGAACTCCCATTGGATTCTCTGAGAATACAGTTAGAGGTGATTTTTAAAGTCCACTCTTAAGCAAGAGTCTGTTTTGGGGTGTGTTTGTGTTTTGGGGTTTGGTTTTTTGTTTAGTTGGTTTTTGGTTTTGGTTGGTTGGTTGGGTTTTTTAAGCAGTGAAATTCCTTACCCTGGGGGTTGCCTTGATTTGCATCTACTTTTGCAGCAGTAGAAGACAATCAGTGCAATTATAACCAACAGCACTCCAGCAGCAACTAGACTGATGAGAAGTCCTGTGACATTGATCTTTTGTAGTGTCTCATCACCTGAAGATAAAACATGGGTTCTTTTCATTATGTATTCTTTCCATCTACACAATATGCAGTTTACACTGTAAAATACTACTTTTGCTGTGTTATAAGGCTGTTCCTTCCACAAATGTCTAGCTTGCTGTGAACAGCCATAATATTTATGAACACAACCCAGGAGTGTCATTCACAGTCAGCTTAAAGCAAAAATGAGCAGATATTCCCTTTTCTTTACATAAAACTGTCAGTCTTCTAATGCCTTCCAAGTATTACTTCATGTACTTTTGACCTTGATCAGGCTGTAGATTTTTCCTCAAGTCATACTGACCAGTTTTTTATTAAACATCTGGCATCGCACTACACTGAGCCTCATTCAGACTGTTATATTATTGTTAAAGAAATGGGGGGAGAACAAACAAAATAAAACCACATAAAGCACCCACAGAATTATTGCCAAGTTTACCAATTGCGTAATAAAGAAATGGCCAAGAAAATTATATTGTTTTTACCTAGAGTTATAATGGATTCCATTCTAAGGTGCTTCTGTATGTTTTATTGTATCAGGTAATGAAATATACTTGCACAGTTCATAATGATCTTCAGTAAAATCAGATTTTGCTAACTGAATGTATGGTGTATTAAGAATGTACTATTATAACAAACAGAAAATACTGCAATTTAAGAAAAAAAATAAGATGACTTACCAATTTTTATTTTAGGGCCTTTAGGTGAATAGTCTTTCCAGAAATCCATCTATAAAAACCCAAAAATAATCAGATTTTTAATTGACAGGCCTATTGACTTTGTCTTTAATATGGTACCTTAGGCAAAATTTAATAATGGCAGAAGCAACTCCTGCTGAAGGATTTGTACTTGCCCATCCCACGATACTTTTTCTAAACATTCAAGTTTGCATTAACATTTCACAAAAAAAATAAAAATAAAAATTCAACTTGGTAAAAAAGTGTATTAAACTGTCCAGTGTTACACAGTATTTCTGAACATATATTCTGACCCTAAAAAATGCTTAGTTAATCTTTGTACATTCTTACAAAGATTACGAGTATTTATGAGGCAGAGTTAAGTTCTTAAGAATCTGACACCTGCATGAACAGTATTTGAATTCATATGAGCTAAGAAAAATAATGGGATTCATTGAAGAGAAAAACTTTTATGTTGAATGTGCTTCGCTGTAATTTCCACTTTTGCCACCCAGCAAGACTCCATTAAGATTCTTGTTTAACACGTGCACCTTTTTCTTAGGAAAATGCTAGAAATAGCAAACTCACATACATTTCCACACTGAGAACAGGAGTGATTCCTGCTCTTTCTGCAGCTTAGTGCAGAGCACACCTACAATCACAAAGAGATTCTTCCTGCCTGGGACAAGGGCCAGTCTTCACACACTCCTCACATTCCCTATTGGGCTGAACAGTTTCTTACATTTTTCTCTTTTTCATACCAGGTTTCTTCCCAGCTACATATAGATAGAGATTTAGAAGATAATGCTATAGGAATACTCAGTAACAGCTGAATTGCAGATTTGCTCCATACTGGTCTCTTCCAAAACACTTCTGTGCATGACACAAAGATGAGATCAGCCAATTAATACAGAGAGCATGTGAAACACATTTAAAAAAAAAAAAAAGTCTGAAAACCCCAGGAATTCCTACAAGTGGGACTTCTCAAGCTTCATTTGTATTTGTTTGCAGCATTGGAGCCCTTATCTAAAATCTTTAAGACAATAGTACATTGTCAAGTGCATTCACTGTCTATCTAGAGCAATACCCCCATCTAACTGGGCCATCTACTTTTAGAGCAAAATAAGCAGGCATCTTTCAGTGCTGTTTCAGAGGGCTACAGTATTTGGGTAAAGTCACGATTTAGTCAATAACCTCCCTCAATATATTAAATTCAGTTTGAACTGCTACCGTTTTATCGGGGTCTTCAAAGACTTCTCTTGCTTCTTCATAATTGCACAGTTCTTCATAGCATTCCCTTTCCAGGTTATCTGCTGTGAAGGCCTCAAAATCAAATCTGTTGCTCAGAAGGTGTCGTCCAATGAATAAATTGGCCTCTTTTTCAGATGTGAACACTAATTAAAAAAAAAAAAATCAAGCTAATTTAAAACAAGTTAGGAAAGCTAAATTGCATATTTTTAAAGAATGGTAAAGATCCTAAAGGAGCACATTGAGATCACTTCTTCCCCAAGCATCTCTCAGCTCCAGAAAAGAAAAAGAAGTGTCAAGGTCTCCTCTTAAATGTCTTTTTCACTGCTGTATTTTCTAACTATGTAATGTAAAATAAACATATTTTCCTTTTTCAGAAAACATTTCAGCTATTCCTTATACTGGCCAAGAGAATTTGATTGTCCTGAGAGCTGTTTGTCAAGGTTTAGTGTTATCCCTTCTGGGATGTGGGTATCAGTTTTTACTGGAGCTCTTAAGAGCAAAGTTAGTCACATAAAGCAGAAATTCAGTCAGATCCAAACCAAGCAAACCTGCTGCAGAAAGGAGACAAAGGGATTAGCTGGGGTGGGGGAAGGAAAAACCCCATACAACTCTTCCTTCTAAAGAATCCTCAATGTACATTTATCAATAGTTGGGTATCTGTGAGTACCAAATTCTGTTTATGGAATTTGGTTTTTAAGTCATGGCAGCAGAGTCCTATTCATTTTATATTTGTTCTCTTCACAATTGTGGCATCAAATTTTAATGTAACGGTTGCCGTATTTCCAGGTTCGTTTTAAGTTAGTCCATGATATGAGTTTTACTGAAAACAGACATTTTTGAGGAGATTTAATTCTTCTTTTGTGCATATTACAGGCTTCATGAGGCCTCCTGGAGTAAGTTGTGAGGTGAGATTCCGAACAGTGAGTGAAATTGTAGAACGCTTTGGAATACAGGAATGTATTTCCTCACCAGGCATTTTCCACAGTCAAGTTTTAGCCTGCTCTTGCTACAGTTTCTTAAGAAAAAAAAAAAAAAAAAAAAGAAAGAAATCTTTATAGGTCAAAACTAGTTTTCTGGCTTAGTTTTCAGTGAAAGCGTAATCTGGATCCAAGAAATTCAGACTATTTGGTTGAGCAAAGTGACTAGAGGATTATTTTTGCAAGTGTAATGCAGAAGCAGCATTGTTACATACCAAGCCAGACGACTGAAAAAGGAGATGAGATTCAGCTACAAATTAGCTTTGTGCTCATTAGCCTGTTTGGCTACATTATCCCATCGTTCAGGAATTCTTACCCTAATTGTTACTGTTAGATCTCGCAATGGTATCTCAAAACGCTTTGCTCTCTGAAAACTGAGAAAACTACAGCGTGACTTGCATATCAGTTGTTTACTTCTTATATAAAAGGAATATTACAGCATTTTTAAATAGCACAGGTTTTATATAATTTACATATGATTACAGTGTATAGTGAAGGAGCCGTGTGTGCACATGTATTTGTACAGGAAGGGAAGTCTGTTATTCTAAAGTAATTGCGAGAAAATCTGAGCTTAAAATATTTATACTATACCTAAAAAGAAGGACTTAATAAAAACCAAACCAAAACCAGAACAGGCCCAAACCCACAAGCAGAAAGGGAAAATAATTACATGGAAAAAACATATTATCAGTATTCTTGGTTCAGTGCAAAACATGAAAATAACTTCAGTCTTCTGCACCAGAGATGTTCTGTTTTGCTCAGCAGCCTTTCATTCCTTACCATGCAAGTAGTATTAGCTATACTTCAGAATTAACTTAGATAATTGATGCATTTTAACTAAAATGGAATACATAGGCAAGCCTAGGACCCAAATTCCCAGGGACAAATGGATCCTTTTCTCTTTTCAAGATTTTTTTATCCATTTATCTGCACTTTTTTCCCTTTGTCATATACTCAGAATACACTTATTACTATCTCCAATTTACTTGCACCCTGGTGATTAAACAGTATTTGGAGAGTGGAACAGATGGATTTGAATTCTCTCCTAAAAGTGAGGGACCTGAAAAGCCCAGTAAAGTAACTCTGCTGGTAAAATACGTTCAGAAAATGCTGAAGGGAGAACTTCTCAATCCCCATACCCTTGGCAACTGTTCTACTTGCCAAATTACTGCATAAAGAGTTGGCCCTTTTTCTGTCCAACTCCCTCTCTAAAGAAGGAGTGGTCTGAGCCTGTTTTCAGGTTCTGTGCCATGAACTCATGGGAAAGAGGCAGCCTGATGTTTTCTGCCCAGAGCAGTATGGATTTTAACAAATAATCTGTCTCAAGCATTTTTCTGCTAGCCACATTTTCTGCTCCACATCCCACCCTGAAGGAGCCTCCTGCTCAGTGTGATGACTTTTTAAAGACCATCTTAAGATTTCAGCACTCCTTACGCACTGAGAAGACTGGACAACTAAGTTACAAATTCCTTTTTGAAGCCCTGATGCTTAAAGTGTTGAGCAACACATGGTTTAACATCGTGGTGCTTGAGTCCTTCTGGGGAACTTCATTTGTTCTTACATCAGTTCCTCTTCACTTCTGTCCCCCCAAACTGAGGAACTGCAACAGCAGCACTATGCTTGTTCTTTCCAGGTGTTGTAAAGGGATAGGGTATTGAGAAAAATATATCAGTTTCAAAAAACAAACAAATAAACCCTTTCAAACACAAAGCAATTTCAGACAGACAAATACAACTGTGATGTGCTCAAATACTACCAAAGCTATACTGTCTTAATACAGATTTAAAACTTGTTCGATGTAGATGTTACTTAAAGAATTCTGGTTATATCAATGACAATAATCCTGAAAACTTAAAGAAAGCTGTGTTGTCCCAATCTGCACTTATTACTGGATCTGATAAATAATTAATATCGACATCCAAGTCAATTATCATTTCAGCAAAAGATATTAAAATATCCTAAAATTAAGCGTTAAACAGATTATTTTTTCAAATAAAGTAAAAAAAAAAAGAAAAAAAGTCAACAACAAATAAACCAACAATGCAAAGTTAGATATAATTTTGGAAAGGATAAAGTCATGTTAAAACTAAGTTACCATCTTCCCATTCAGGTCGCTTCAAGTTATTTAATCTCCCTGGGCAGTGAGGAAACGCGACCACCACCACATGCAGCTGACACAGCACTGCCAAAACCGCGAACATGGCCGGGATCTGTCAGACAGAAACTAACGTGAGCTTAAAACACAATGACAGCGCAATCCTCTGAAGTGTCGGCGATGAACCCTGAGTGGATCCCAGTAAATGAAGTCATCCAGCGCAAGCACCTACACGCAGCTGAGGGGAATGGGTCCGCGGAAGAAAGGCACCGCTCCGAACTGGTCCTGCCTGTCTCCTTGTGCAACATCCACACAAAGTCACCGGGGTCGCTCTCGCCGCCTCCGGCGCTCCTCTCCCGGCTAGGACACGGCGGCAGCGCCGTCCGCCGGCCAATTCCCGGGAAAGATCCCCCACGAGGTGCCCCAGGTGCGCCCCGAGACTGCGGGGAGCCACGGGAGCGGGTTCCGAAAGCTTCCCGACGGGAACAGGTGCGAACTGCGCTCCGGCAGGGGGAAAAGCCGCTGCCAGCCTCGCTGCCCGCACTCTGCCAGCCTCGGGCGGCTGTAGGAATTAGGAGGGAAGGAAACCCCTAACTCTTGGCAGACTCAAACACGACTGCCGCCCGAGGGCTCCGAGGGGCACCCCCGGCCCGGGCAGGCTCCGGGGCAGGCGGGTGGCCCCGGGCAGTGCCCCCGCAATTCCCCAATTCCCGAATTCCCGCAGTTCCTTACCTGCCCCGGGGCGGCCCGAGCAGAGCGGCTGGAGGGGCAGCGTCGCCTCCTGCCCGGAGCGCGGCGCAGTCACGGGGCCGAGCCCGGGATAGGGATGGGGATGGGGCCGAGCCTGGGATGGGGCTGGGGATGGAACCGAGCCTGGAATGGGGCTGGGAACGCCCCTGGAGCCCGCGGGGAAAGGGGACACGGCGGGGGCGGCGGTGTCGCGGCTGTCCCTGGGCTCTCCCTGCGAACACCTGTCTGCCTCCTGAGTCCCCGCCCAGAGCGCCCCGCGGGGAAGGCAGCAGCTCCTTCGGCCTTCTGCGCGCCCTTCTGGCTGTGAAACCCGGCCTTTTGCTCCCTGGTGCGGAGGAGCTGCCTTGTCCCCGCTCCCCCAAAGGCAGGAGCTGGGTGCGATGGCAGGAGCAGGAGCAGGGCAAGGGCAGGGACAGGAGAAGGAGCAGGAGCAGGAGAAGGAAAGGGGCAGGACAGGGGCAGGGCAGGAGCAGGAACAGGGGCAGGAACTGGAGCAGGAACTGGAGCAGGAGCCGGGCAGGGGTAGGATCAAGAGCAGGAGAGGGGTAGGATCAGGGGAAAGAGAGGGGGCAGGGGCAGAATCAGGGGCAGGAGCCGGGCAGGGCAAGGGCAGGGACAGGAGAAGGGGAAGGAGCAGGAGCAGGGCAGGGTGTGCCTGCCCAGCTGGGCGGGGCGGCGATCCGAAGGTAACTCCTTACCCAAGAGCACCTCCAGGGGTTTGTCAACACGGAGCTTTCCTAGCCCGGCAGCTAACCACGGCTGTTTCACATGTGCAAATAACTTTCGGTGGGTTTGTTGTTTTGGGGTTTTTTAGCAGTGAAGGCAAACCTTAGCCTTAAAGGCTAGAGAGGGGCCGAGATGCTTCCCTGAAATGCGTGGGGCCGGTCTGCACCCACACACTCCCGCCCCAGGGGCTCCCTTCGCCCTCCTTCCCAATGCAGAGGAGCAGCCCGGCACGGAGCCCAGGCCGAGCACACGGCTCTGTGGCTGTTTTGGCTTCTCCAAAGGACAAGAGAGAAATAGTGAAGTACTTCACATCTGCTGGAAGAATTTAAGACTATGTGCTGGGAACATTAAATATCTGAAAAATTCTGGGATAGGCTGGGTTGGGTTTAAAGCTGCACACCAAAGAAACTCTGGAGACACGTGAGTGGAATAATTTTGCTACCAGGAAATCCAGGGACTGGCTGTGATTCGTCTCTGTGCCTGCATGTCTTCGGTAGTGACTCTGGATTGTATTCTTTATTTAAGTGCTGGAGTGACTTGTATATACAGAAGCAGGAAAGAGTAGAATGAGAGGGTATTGGGTAGCACTGGTGGAAGTGATCAGATATTCCCTAGAGAAAACCAGAAACTTCTGATGCGTGAAATAAGGAGAACTGTTTGGAGGAATGATGACTGTAGTTAAATATTTACTTTATGACATCAACACACTGCAGTTAAGAGGTGCTTGATGAATATGTAACTTAAAAGCTGGGATGGCCCTAATGCTTTTTAGCTGGTGGAGATCTCAACAGCAAATTCGGTAGTATGATTATGTATGTGCTTATAACACAGTGGAGAACTAATATAACAATATTTTATAAGAAAAGAGCAGTACAGATTGTTTATTATCTAGATAATACTAAGGAGAGAAGAATACTTAGTTGTTACATGTTGGAAAACATGAGAAACTGCCATTACTTTGTAAAGGACCTTACAACTTTCTCCCATGCCCCTCTTACTCAGCCCTCACCCCAAGTTCCTACCTGACTGTCTCAGTGAGGGTGGTGTCAACCAGCAAAATAGCTGCTGACAGCTACAGTGCAAGGACATGAATGCACAGGAGCTCTGTGGTGCATTTAAGTGTAAGTAAAATGCCTGCATGCATAGGTGGGAACATTTTATGTGTCATAACAACTTTGTATGAGGAACCTCTTGTAAAAGCAGCAGGTAAATGTCTATTGTGTTATGCCACCATTGTATATTGTTATTAATATGAAGGGAAAAAGATTTTGGAATTGCTTATGTATGCTGTCTGGGGAGTGAATGTGCCCAGCACTGCCCCTATCAGAGGAGAAAGCTCCAGGTGTAAACTGAGAGATGGATCAGCTCCATCCCATCTCTCTGCTGGACCTCATCCCTGGTCTGAAGAGGGAGGAGTGATGCCATGGAACTCTGGTGGGAGAGACCCTCAGAGCTTTAGCACTCACCAAAGGTTGCTCAAATGTTTTTGACTGTATAAGTTTTAGTGTCTTCTGTCTGTGTGTGCATGGGTGCTTGTGCAGGTGTGGTGGAGGCTTTTCAAAAGCATACCACAGAAAACATAAGCAGGCTAGATTATTTATTATTGAGATGTAACAAGAAAATATTAAGTTGTTATACACTGCAAAACACACCAGAGTAGTCTTTGCTTTAGAAAAGACTGTGGCTTTCTCCTGTGTGTCCCTCTGAGCTCAGCCTGTGTTGCAGTCTCTGTGATCTTGAGGACTGTCAGTGAAATCCTCACTGAGGGTGACTGTAGCAGGTAAATGGCTGTGTGAAAACTCTGTAACATGTTTATATGTTTGTCTCTACAGTAAAGTGAGTGAGAAGCTTGTAACAGCAAGAACTAATAAGTATGCATGAGTCCTCTAGCTCCTTCTTGTATCAATGAGGGAAACCTTTCCCGTGCTATGCCATCACTACACATCCTTATTGAGACACAACAACAAAGAAAGGCTCAATAAGGTTTATCCTGCCCACCCACCAGGTGTGCATTGATTCTGTTACCCCAAGGTAGGAGCCACCCTTCTCTCTAAAATAAACCTGAATTTTTGCTGTCCCAGCCCTAAGACTCAAGTTTGCTGTTTAAAGCAACATTATTACAGCAGGAATAAAGACAACAGGGACCATAGCCCAAGTTAATTATTACATAAGGAAATACTAAAATGTTAGGGTTATGCTATAGGTAATGACTAAAAGTGTGCTCTCATTTGTTGTAGAGATCATAGAAAAGATAAATCTAAGTAAAAAAGGGTGCAGCCAGGGCTTAGGGTAAATGGAGTCTTTCCTGTGTATATGCAGTTTTTAGCATGACAATGATAAGTATCTTTTGCATGTTATTTTCCTACTTGTGAAGTAATTTTTCAGGTGAAAGAGCCTTGATTAGCAAGCTATATGATGAAGAAGTTCAGCAAGATGGAACCATCATTAAAGATGTTATTTTCATCAACTTTTTCAGATAAATACTGACATACAGTATAGTAGGTAGGTAATTGGAGATATTCTGAGAGATGAAAAACAGGAAACACTGGGAGAATATATAATTCATATTTCTAAAAATATCTCTAATTTATTGGCCATATTAGCTAGCATGCTTATTTACTTGTATTTTAAAGCTTCACTTGGAACTGTGTGTATCTGGTTCATTCTTTGTAATGGCTTATTTGACTTCCTGAATCATATGGTATAGATTTGTCCTTTATTTAAAACTACTAGAAGTTCTTATGTTTGTTAACTAAATTTCTCTCCAGGTGGGTTGATTTAGGAGTAGTGGTTTTTTACTGGAGGTGATTGAGCATAACAGATTCTAATTATTGATTTTGTACATTTCACATCACTATCATATTCAGCAATAAACATGTCAACAAGAAAGGGAACCATATCAGTATCTTGAACAAACCTGTTACCCCGTTCCAAACAGTACATGCTGTAGAGAAGGGTTTTTGTAGACCAGGCCATACTTGAAAAAGAGTTTCTTTTTCAGGGGCTCCCTGGTGTCCCTTACACCTTCCTGTAGAAATGCCTGATTTTCCAGCTATATTGTTTGGTCTAATAAAAGACATGATAAATTATGTTATGCTCTTCCAAATATATTCAGGGTAAAAAAAAAAAAAAAATCATGTCAAAGCCTTCTAGCAGTGTGATGAAAATCTGTTCCTGGCTTTTCTTGGTGCAGTTTTGGTGAGCTATTTTTTGATTAGTGAAATGAGTCTGTTTGGGTTTGGTAATTAAGGTCACTAGGCAAGGAAAAGTTCTTGACCACAAGGGATGGGACAATCTCACCCATGAAAGGAGGATGTAAAGGAGACAGGTCCAGACTCTCCTCACTGGTGCCCAGTGACAGAACAAGATGCAGCAGGTACAAACTGATCCACAGGAGGTTCCTCAGAATGTAAGGAAACTCTTTTGTGCTGAGGAGGTGACCGAGGACTGGCACAGGTTGCGGAATCTCTGTCCTTAGAGATATTCAAAGCTGGCAATAGGTGGCCCTGCTCTGTGGGGGTTTGGGGACTAGATGATTGACCTTCCAACCTCAACCATCCTCTGATTCTGTGAGATTGTCTTCTAGTAGAGCAAAAGCTCTACTAGAAGTTGGGATCCCGTTTCCACGTGATCCCAGCTTCCAGGGATCTGGGGCTCCTCCAGCTCCTGCGCGTTACTTTTTTGGCTCAGTAACCCATCTCTCTGCACAGCTGAGATCTCGGACTGAACCGATTTCCCATCCTTGCTCACACTAGAGGGAGCTCCGTGGCGGCCTTCCAGCTTTCTCCTCCAGCTCTGCTGCCATTCGTCATTCGGAGTGTTCCCACCGAGGAGCTGTGATCAAAGTAGACAAGGCAGAGCGATGTCTTGAAAAGGTTTCATTTTCTAACAAAATGAAGCGTTTGAGTTGTTTGTAGGTGGAGTAATGCAAGAGCAGATTACCAGGTTTGTCTGTGTTTTAGTTTTGCTCAGCTGTGGCAGCGAGGCAGGATTCTGATGTGCTTTAATGCACAAGATATTGATATTTCTGTTATGCTTGGCACTTGTTTTGGTAGCTGTGCAGATGTATTTGTAAACTTTGCATTTGTTGCTGTGATACAGGCAGTTTCTCTTTGGTATGTATTTGGTCCATCCACAAGGAACTTGTTTATGATTGTGGGAGGGTTGCTTAAAGACTGAAGGCAAGAAAGGGATTTTTTGTTTAGAAGTGTAATCTTAAAAATTCAATTTATTTTCATTAGTGAGTAGAAGCTAACTTTAATTGTAAGAGGTGTTTATTTGAGGTGCTTTTATCCAAGCGGACGTAATGGTTGTTAGGGTTGATAATAGATTACATTTTTACTGTTTTTTACATTTGTTGATTTAATAGACAGTGGCATTAACCTGTGTTTTCCCCCTGCATGTTCTGATGTTGTGCTGTTCTTTTTATATTGGTTTATATTGACTACAGTTTCTGGACAATGGCCTGGGCCATTACACCCAAATAAAGAGCACAGTGAATATTGCTGAATTTGAGGAAGCAATCAGTGAGAGTTTTAGGGTTTTAGTCCAAGTGAGAGAATGCCACATGTGTGAGGTAAAGCCAGCACAGCTCTGTTGAGGATGCAGTCATTCTTCATTGTGGTCTAAAAGCTGATTCTAAAAACACTTACAGACTAGGAAGAAGTTTTCCTGAAGAATACTAAGATCAGTGATGATGAGCTGCCTAAATAGTTTCTCTGCCTAAGAAAATGTGCAGAAAATTTAGGTAAGCCATCTCCCACAAAGACCAGTCCAGCAAGGAGTACTGGTACAAATCCTTCTGTCTCTTCTTGCTTTATGGATCCCACTTTGTTTCCAACAGAATAGTTTAAGTGACAGCATTGACAGCATTCAGGTGTATATACAATTCTTGACATTATATCAAAGGCAAAATTTTTCAGAGTGGATGCCAAACTCTAATGCTTGGGGGAGCGTTTCATCTCAGGGACATAATCTGTATTGCTCTAGGCAGGTAAGCAAGCAATTACTTGCCTTCTGCTTTAGCTCAGGAAAAAGAACATTGGTGAAAAATTTGGTTAGGAAGAAAGTGTTGGATAAATGAAACCAGATCCCTCAAATGAGTGCAATGGCTGACAAAGAGCAGGTAGGAGGCTGTGTGGCCATTGTGGCACCTGTAATAGTGGTGCCATTACTGAAGGGGAAGTTCATGTGATGAAGAAGGAACCAGATGAGTTTGGATCAGAAGTCTGGTTACTGGTCTTGTGCTCTAAATATTCACAGCATTCCTATGATGCCATTCTCAGCTGATTAATGGGTGTGCAATGTGCACAATGGCAGGGATAAAACCCAGAGTCTTATGTTGTCCCATTTATGCAAAGCTATTGTTGTGCATTGGAAAAGGTCACTGAGCTTTGACACAAAATGGTTCAAGGATGCTTTCTATTAAATTATTTATTTATTTTGTTAGTTTTTTGGTTTTTTAGTCTGGAGATTGTAGAGTTGGATATGAAAGGTTTTCTGAAGTTTCCTTTCTTCCTGATCTTGAGGAGCTTTTTTTTAAATTTACAAAAGATACTGTGAGAAAGAAATAATGTGGTGGGTTGTTGGACATGTGACAGAAGTTTGTATGACATTGAGGATTACAGGTCCTTCAACAATCTTCTTCATGAATGCATGAGGCAATTAAAACAGCAATATCGGTAAAAGCCTATATCAGACTTTGAATTTTTATAAATGTTAAATCATTGGAAGGGGCTTCCACATCAGAAATGGCCATTTTAATTATGGTGTGGATCATAGATTTTCTTCTCTAAGGAAGAGGGGTTTTTGGTGATGCTTACTTTGATTACTTCACCATTGACTCATTTCCTCAGGTAGTTGAGATCTTGTCTGCTCCTTAATTTTTATACAGACTTCCTTTTGTTCTGCTTCTTTCTGTTCCCCTAAAGGAGAGTTAGTGTTGAAATTTGGGTTTACATCTCTATGCACTAAAGTGTTTCTCTAGGCAAAGAATAATTTTATTTTGTCTTTGTAATTATTATTAACATATTCACAAAGATACTGTGTGGACTCAGATTTTTTCTTAACAAGCTACTAATCAAGCAATAAGTTACATAAGCAAGTGAAGAACTTGTTCTGCCTCTTCCTCTGGGTTGCATTTTGCAACTTTATTGTCGGCAGTTTCGAAAGAGAAACGCTATGCCAGTGGAATGGATTAGGCAAGTAGGTTGAATCATGGTGTGTGAATGCTTTTGAGACAATCTTGCTTTTGTCCAACATAAATCTTGCATATATAATTCCTCTGCTCTCTGTGTCTACAAATAAGATGTTTGTTTTACTAAACAAACATGAACTTCTTATTAACATCTATTAAGGAGGTCAACTGTAATCCCCTCCCAATTCCCTATTTAATGTCTTACTGTATTCCACTTTCTCTTCTCTTACAATTAGTTTGGGTTTATGGTAACTGCAGTGCAATTTCAGAAATAAATGTCTTCTGTTTTATTTCTTAGAATTTCTTTAAGAATAATACGGTAACTCATGTGAAAGATGCTAGAAATTGAAAAGTTGGCCATTTGGGTTTAAAAATAATAGTAAAAATAGGTGAAATTAAAATAACCTGTGTCTCTACTGATACAGTCTGGGCTGTGTTTACTTATTTGTGCAGGGATGAAGAGGGTCCATGAAATAGTAGGGATTTTAATTGTCATTAAACACAGGATGAGAAGTTCTGTTCCCTGTTGAATGCATTTGAGGTACACAAGGAAAGTCAAGTTAGAGGATTTTGTTATGAATCTGATATGAATTTTCTTACTCTATTGAGGCTCTAGGCCAAAAGTTCATGAAGGATTTGATGGTTCTAAAGGCCTGACAAATCTGACTTTCTTTGTGTTATAAGCTCTTGGATTCCATTGTGGTGGAATCACTATTGCCATCAGTAGTTTCTTTTTTTCCAATGCTGAAGTGTCCAACTTCTCTAAAAAGATGCATGTGACTAATTTTTTGGGATAAGAAAGGTTACATAAAATGGTTATACTGTTTATGCAAGAGAAGGCTGCATAAAAAATCCTACAGGCATAAGCTCACTTTGAGTTTGCTGATTTTGCATGAAAGAATAAAAATAAAAGAATAGCATGATTCAGTGGTGGATGTACCTCATATGAAATGGATTTATAATACAAACAGATAGATATATAGAAACTGTGAAGGCATAGGGAGTAAAGTGAGTAACTTTTGGATGCTTTGTAAATTCCTTGAAGTACCAATACACACATGATGATACCCAGACACCTCAAGGTACTTTGCTTCATTCTTCAAGCTAAGTGGATGATACTTTAAAAAACTATGGTTTCTTACTAGAACAAACAAAATATATATTTTTTTTTTATGCATATATCTACATGTATGAAGACAGAGACACTTAGGTGCACAATGTAAGCTGCAAGAATACAGGTACAAAAATAATAGGAAGATTAAACAATATGCTATTTAATGCTGCTAAAATGACTCCCTAAAGACTGTTTTCAGATACTTAGATACCTTTTTCTGTAGAAAGCTTTATTTCATTGGGTTTATAATATCTGTTTCTTCAGTTTTTTTATAACATCACAAAGTGAAACAACAACAAAAAAACCCCATGTGCTTTGAAAATGTCTGTTTAGGATTAATTTAGAGAATTCTTTCAACCAAAAAGTATGTGTATATATTTATCACTTTAATAAAGATATATTCAATTAATTTTGAAAACCAGAGTAGAAAATTAATTTCCCTCCCACAGTCTTAATGAAGAAATAAAGAAACTAATTTCCCATTGCTGTTAGAGGGGTAATGCACTCCTTCACATATTAAGAAATTAATGTAATGCATCCAGTGAGCCAAAGAGTCTCTGATCCTTCCCCTCCCCCCAATCTCTTACAC
This sequence comes from Xenops minutus, assembly GCA_035221455.1. Classification (NCBI taxonomy): domain Eukaryota; kingdom Metazoa; phylum Chordata; class Aves; order Passeriformes; family Furnariidae; genus Xenops; species Xenops minutus. The sequence continues at coordinate 2,328,393 of JAWWEE010000158.1, read as the reverse complement.
CAGCTTAGTTTGTGCAACACAATTAAGAAAAACAAAGGTGAGAGAGACTTCAGTCTTTTTAAGTCTTTCAGATTTCAGGATACACTAATTTGAGGTCTGATGCTGTTTCCCATAAAAGCATCGGTTGAATTTGGTAGTATTTATTAGTTTTGTTTCTTGTTTGAAAAAAAAAATTAACACTAAAACTAATAAAATAAATATCCCACACCCATCTTTTAAAAAATGCCAAAAAAATGTTTAAGAAGAATTGTGACTGACTTTATATTATATACATTTGTGGGGTTTTATGTGATCAAGAAGTCATCCTTTTTATTTGAGCTAATTACAGAAGAAATATCTTTTCTTACCTTTATTTAATTTTATTTTAATCTGATACCATTTTGTAATGCTAGGAATATGTTTGAGCAGAGTGTTATAATTGAAAAACAGGTCAACATGTTATTTTAAGGTATTGGAAATGGCTACTTGGGAGATGTTCAGAATTCAGTACTAGAAATTATGTTAAGACAGACTTTATTTCACACACATAAGCAGCTTTATTTATTTGTTTATTCAATGACACTCCCTGCACAAGTGACACACTAGCTGACAGTGTGAGTACAGTTTGTCCTTAATGCAACAAAACTATGATATTATGTTGATGTTCCTTTAAGGAGGCAGTTTACATTAAGAAAACCCAACTTTATTTTGAAACTTGTCGCTTGTAACAGACATTTTTAGGGGCTAATCTTTTTTTGGTGGTGAGTGCTCAGCGAAGCAGTTCATTGTGTAAGTAACTTGTGAATAGCGTCTTTGATAACAAAAAGCTACAGGGGAAGTATACATTTAATTGATTTCTTGATCAGGAATGCTGCTGCAACAGGCAGAACAATGGAGCTTTATGACCCATCACTCGTTGGTTCGTTGGTTGCTTGGCTGGTTGTTTAATGTGAATGTGGCCCATTTCAGAAAATGAGGAGATGTCCAGAGGAAGAAACAATGAAAATCCAGCTGCTCTAAGATCATCTAACACATAAAGCTTTTTGGAAAAAATTGCGACTGTAGAAACTGAAAGGATGTAAAAATCAAAGATAGGAGTCCATGAACATTTTTTTTTTTATGCAGGGATGATGGGAAGAAATTAATTTCCTCCCTTTGTGTCCCTTTTCCCACACCCTAGTTTGAGCAAAGTAACCAAAACACTGTAGCAAGACCTACAGACCCATTTAACAGGGGAGGAAGGGCAGTGGGACTCTGGTGCTGAGCTCAGCAGAACCCAGGAGTCCCAAATTCCTGCAAGGCAGGAGCCCCAGCACCACACAGGGGTCTGGCTCAGAGCAGGCTGGGCTGTCCCCCTGCCCAGGGCGGGCACTGCAGTCTGGGGGGCAGCATCTCTGTGCTTCCCCTGCCTCTGTGCCCAGCAACCCCTGCCAGCCCTTGTGCAGCTGTGAGAGGGGGCAGTTTCTGAGGAAACCACTTGATTTGGGGTGTCGGGCCATAGGTACCTCTGCACTCCTTCAAGGATCCCAAATAGGGTGTTTTTCCATCTTGCTGGTGCACTGTGACAGTAAGAGTCAATCTGTCTGCAAAAATGAATTTGACATGGTGAAAGAGTAAAGCAGAGGGAAAACAGCTACACAAAAGTCCATTGCACCACACTAAGGTGTGCCTAGGCTGTAATACACTAATTTTATTTGACTGGGCTGTCGTGAATGTGAAGGGGTACTGCAGGGGAGCAACTGTGGTACCTGCAGACACAGCCTGTTTTGCAGAGGCAAAATGGGAAGAGAGGCCAAAGTCAATCCCTTCTGGTAAATTCTCAACAAGTAATTCCTTCCCTGGGTGCTAAACCAGAGGAAGACAAGACTTTTGGAATCTCACTTTCCTCTTCCAAGTATTTATTCCCTCTATTAAGAGAATGTTTTCTTTAATTTTGCTTCCATAACATGTGCAACATAATGTCTCAGCAGTTATCTTTTAGTATCTACGAGAACCATTGATTTCAACAGGAGCGCTCTATGAGAAGAGCATGCTGTCTTTCAGGAATGTGTTTCTGGTTTTTCTCTGTTATTGTTTTGATGCTTGTATACAGCTGTATTAATTATTTTCAAAATGAATCCCACTCATCAGTTCTTTTAACGTCTGGTAGATCTCGTTCACAGTATTTCAGTCTTTCTGTGTTTTGATATTTTCTTCTATAGATATATTTCTTCTAAACTCATTTAGTTGAAAACCATCACACAAAGACTGATGCTGAATTAAGAAGCAGCAGTCTAAACACAATAGGTGATAACTTGGAAGAACTAATTAACTGTTCGGAGACAAAAGCTCTGTTGGTTCCTGAGAGCTTGACACAAAAAATGGTGAAAGGCTGAAGAACACTCCACTTGCTGCAGTCCATCTGGAATGGAACTTGCCTTCCAGATGCATTGGTCTGATCATATTAAAGAGTTACAGAAAAATTATTATGAATGGAACAAAAAAGTTTTGTAAACACAAGCCAAGTAGGAGGATTGCTTCCATTTTCTCTTTTGGGCATTTTTACCATTTGACCAATTGCATACACCACTGGAATTTTCTGTAAGAATCTGTGATTCCATGCTCTAATTCTAAAATAACCTAAAGTGAAAACACAATGTTTTCTTTTTGTGTACTATGTTCAAATTACTTCAGAGATATAAGGATAGGTTTGTACATAAGGAATTTTAAACCAAACTCAACCAATGCAACACAAACGAATGTAGCTGCAAACAATACTTTCTAAAAATATGATCTGATGGATTCCAAAATTGCTACATAAATGTCACATTACTATTTTATTAAATATCTCATGTTAACGATGATATTGTCAGGTTTAAGTCTAAATTAACTGAATATGGGTCAAATTTAGCAATAGCATTTGCTGAGAAAGAAAAGGTGTTTATTGAAACAGCATTTGATGGGCATGTTTCTTTATCAAGTATACACTGTGGTTAAAAAATGGGCACATGATCTAAAGCAGGTATTTACAATAGATGGATACAATTTTGAGATGACATCTGAAGATTTTAAAATTAACTTGTTTTTTCATCAAAAAGGGATTTTTTTTTTTTAAAGTATACATTCACATGATTAACATTTGTAATTCCTGGTGAAAACCGTTAGAGCAGTGATACAGGCTTGCTTAATATGTTAGTCTACTGAGGCTGCCAAATGTACTTCGAGGATTGGAGTGCTGTGCTGAATCACAGACATCAGTATTTCCAACAGCAGCCGTGGCCAATATTGCTGATCTGTTTTCAACTGTAGCACTGTCTGTAAACTCCAGTATGAAGGTCAGCCCTCCACTCTGTTCCTTTCTCAGCTTCCAGCTGTGGTCTTGGCAGGAATAAGTCTTGTCTTACTGGTGACAGTCCAAATTATGTCCCCGTCTCGTAGATCTAGACTACCTATTTCAAAACTTCGGCAGAAGAATGCTTTCTGACTTGTACTTTGGAAAATATTACATTTTCAGGTATCATTGTTTCAAAACAAAAGGTTTGCCAAGTAAATAATTGGATTTCAGAGGGGAAAAAGGCAACTCATTCCACAGTGACTATGTTATCTTTCCATAAAATGAGATTTATTTATAACACTAAATATACATAACTATTTGCTAGGATCTTTACTGAAAACACACACACTATAGAAGTTACAGAAACGATGCTTTCATGGAAATTCATGTTGTTATTGAAGGCAGTAATCCAGGTGAAATACAAACAATCGAGTTAAAAACAAATAACTTTTTTGTGCTTTTATATTTGAATTATAGCATAGAGAGGAAGATAAGAGAAAAGGGTTGCTATATTATCTTCAAATTTGTGTTTCATTTTCTTCAAAGATCAGACACACATTTCTGCAAGTCAGTTCTATTCCTTATTGTCCAGGAAATGAAATAATTACTGGAAACCCATTTATTTCTCATGTTCTTTATCCCGTTTATTTTTGCCTCTTTCAAGTTTGATGAAGCAAAAGTAATGGGCCCTTCAGCTCGCATTCCAAGCTAAGTGTAAACCCTTGGTAAAGGAGTTCCTGTGTACCTTTTCATTATAGCACTTATTTACACATTATGCTCCTATTATGCCTTGCCTGATTTGTATGACTTTGTATTCCCTTTCTTCCTCTTATATCTAGGCCTTCCACGCAGCACTTCAGCATTGATTTATTAATGATATGAAGACAATTATAAAAATTAACGTTAAGTTTGGCAGAGAACTATTTACTTGGTAAAGTCCTAAGATGACACCATGGTTGTTACGTAAGTAAGAACTAACAGCATACAGTTTTGAAACTGTTCTTAGTGAAACTTTAAAATGTTGTGGTGGTTTTTTATATAGCATTTCCAGTTTTAATTCTTTTAGCACTTTCTATGAATACTGCAAAGTGGGACAAGCCATTTTGTAATATCTGATCTCTAAATAATCCAGCTGTACTTAATGTGTTATGCTTGTGTTATCTGGCTCTTTTTATCTTGAAGGCAGTGGGAAAGCAGGATTGAGTTCTATACATGAGATTCTGCAGCTGAAGGTCCAGCTAGGTATTTGTGTAAATAAAAGGTCAGTTTCATGGAAAACTGAAAATTCACTGGCAGATCACTCTGAACAGATAATATATTCCAGTTGTATATTTCCACCAGTCCTCCGGTAATACTCAAAACAGCCATGACCTGTGGGGAAAACACATTCTCAACCAACCCACTGCTCAGCCTTGTGTGTGTTAGCTGAGGAGTTTTGCTGCAATACATCTGTAAAGGTCTATTTGTGACAGGGAAACCCTGGGATTCCAGCTCATGAGCATGACCACTGTGGTGCCTGCTGAGGTTAATGAGGACTAATGTGGACTGTATTATTACGTATTATTGTGTATTGGAAAGGACACCCAGTGTTACGAAGGCACAGGGAGCATTCCAGAGGGTTTCTGGCGTTACAGAACAAGCTGCCTTGAGAATATTCTTTCTCCTCCGTGTTGTGTGTACTCTAAATAGCCATAAAATCAAATCATGTTGTTATGGTTTAGAGTGAAAATCAACTAGACAGATCTAATTGTGCCAAAACAAACAAACAAACAAAAGATTTTGAAACAGCACAACCAAACCTCTGGGGAAAAGCACTACAATGCTTATGGTAAAATGCTCATACACTGTGAACTACACAGGGGGACACAGGAGGTGAGGAAAAACCAGTGCCTGGTATCTCTTAAAAACCAAATTGTCTTCTGGGTTCCTTTCACTATAAAATGAATTTACGGGGTGTCACCGGAGGGTGAAGGATTAACTCTATTTCCGTACTATGATACACTATGAGGCTGCCCAGCACAAAGCCCTTCTGCCCTGAGTGTGTCGAGCCTTTCCACCCTCAGAATTCCATCCCCAAACCCTTCCACCCTCACGGTGTCTGCCCAAAGACTTTCCACACTCAGGTGTCTGCCTGAAGACTTTTTGCCCTCAGGATTCCCTCCCCAAGCCTTTCCACCCTCAGGATTCCATCCCCAATCCTTTCCTCCCCTCAGGATTCCATTCCCAAACCTTTCCACCCTCAGGATTCCATCCCCAATCCTTTCCACCCTCAGGATTCCATCCCCAAGCCTTTCCTCCCCTCAGGATTCCATTCCCAAGCCTTTCCACCCTCAGGATTCCATCCCCAAGCCTTTCCACCCTCAGGATTCCATTCCCAATCCTTTCCTCCCCTCAGGATTCCATCCCAAGCCTTTCCTCCCCTCAGGATTCCATTCCCAAGCCTTTCCACCCTCAGGTGTCTGCCTGAAGACTTTTTGCCCTCAGGATTCCATCCCCAAGCCTTTCCACCGTCAGGATCCCATCCCAAATCCTTTCCACCCTCAGGATTCCATTCCCAAGCCTTTCCTCCCCTCAGGATTCCATCCCCAAGCCTTTCCTCCCCTCAGGATTCCATCCCCAAGCCTTTCCACCCTCGGGATTCCATCCCCAATCCTTTCCACCGTCAGGATTCCATCCCCAATCCTTTCCACCCTCAGGATTCCACCCCAAGCCTTTCCACCCCTCAGGATTCCATCCCCAAGCCTTTCCTCCCCTCATGGCGCCCCGGGCGTGAGGGCGGCCGCGTTGGTGCCCGGGAAGGAGGCCTCAGGCTTGGAAACACAGCTTGTTTCCCGGGAGTTTTACACTGCAGACAGGAAAGGGTGAAGTGTTGTGGTGTTGCCACAGGGATCGAAGTGGAATCAGCAGTGCTGCAGGGGTGTGCTGCCCTGGGCCGGCCCCAGACAGGGGTAAGGGCTCAGTGCTGTGCCTGCCGGGAATAAATCACCCTCCTAATCCCGCGGAATTGGGGAAAGCAAGGGGGTGTGTGTGTGGTTTTGTTTGGTTTTAAAAAAGGGAGTTTTCCTCCTGGGCCTGGAGGGCCCACAGCGCCCTTGGGCCTGTGCTGGAGAGACCAGGGTCTTTCCTGGTTTTTAATATGTAGGGCTTGGTCTCTTGCTTTTCACGTGGATTGTTTATGCAATGCCCCATCCGAAGCCTGGAAATGCTTGTTGAATCCATCCAGACTGTTTGCTTTGTGGCATATGAACAGTTTCCTCGTGCGACAGGTCTGCGAGGAAAAGGCATTAACATCTCCTGTCAGCGCCTGTTCCAAGCCTGTCCCGAATCCAAACAGGCCAGAAAGCACGGGAGGGCTTCTCCTGCTTTCCCTGTGTGCCTCTCCTGGCACGTGTATCCTCACACAGTTCATGTGATGGTCATTGCACTGCTTGTGTCTGATTCCCCCGTGTTTCAGCCTTGCAGGGGACTGCAGAGGAGCATTTCTGCTTTGAAACCCTGGTGTCCTTTCTGGTTGGGTTTCCTCGGATGCCCCAGTGCCAGCTGCCAGTTGCTATAGCCATGGCAAGATATATTTTAGCTGAAAAAAATAGCTAAATGTGTAGCCAACAGTGGAGTGCTTCAAGCTGCAAAATTTTTCTCAGTAGGGAAGTTTAAATTTATCATTCACTGAGTATTTTTGTGTTAGATGTCAGTCATGTGTCTCATGTTCATGGTAAAGGCTAACAGGAAAATAAAGCTCTAAAAGTACTGTGTTCAATATATTTGTGTCATCCTAAAAGTGTTGCTGTTTTTTGATTTCTTAGGTCTTTTGAATTGGAGTTTTTTATCACTGTGCCATGTAATTATGGTCTTCTTATGCATCTTTACAGAAAGCTCATGCATCCTGTGTTCTGTCATGCAAAAGTCCTGCATTTGTTGATCATGTGTTAGACTGGGCACCCAAAGAGGGAGGAGAAACCCTGCCTGCTTTCTGCAGTCTCTGCTGTTCTGGAGTTTTGGGGTGCTGTGGCATGGGGAGGAGACATAAATCTGTTCTGGTTGCAAGGGAGCTCCTTGCTTTCTCCTGTCCTTCCTGACCTCCTGTGGGAGCTGTTCCAAACGTGGTGCTGCGGAGTTGTCCTGACTCAAAACAATAGCTAGATGCATGTATATGGAATTAGTACATTGTCCCTATGCTGAGGATTCTTTTGGTCACTAATATTAATGTTATCTATGACGCTCAGGCAGCAAATAGTTTTCATACACTACGCCCCACTGAGATAATAATTTATTCCCTTTTGGATAATAACTAAGTTCCTTTTGAAGCTTTACTATAGGGATACCAAAATATTAAATAGTAACGTTCTTGTAAGTTGTGTTGAGGAATGGTTTGTAGAGGAAAAAGTGGTATTTCTTGACAGACACCTTTAAAGGAAGAGAAAAGAAAAAAAAAGACACAAACCAGCCCTCAGGGAAATCAGTTCTTTCTGGATACTTCCAAAGTGTTGGAAATAGGTTAAATATCAGTAATGACTGAACTTGCTGACACAGGAGATTGTTTGCTCCTCCTGCTGCCGTGTCCCTAATCTTTTGGATTATATTTAGCCAAGAGAACAATTTATTCCCCTTAATGAGACTGTCATGTAAGAAGCCCTCCACAGTTCAGTGTGGTTCTGAATGATGCAGTCAGACTCCCTGAACTGATGAAACTCAATTTCACAGGTCTTTGGGTTTCTTCCCCATTCATGGGGAAGAATTCAATACATTCCTCAGTGAAAACATTTTTAATCTTCATATTATATTTTTTGGACTGATTCCTTACTTGATGGTATTGAGTCTAACTGTTTCCTTGTTTTACACTTGGTGTGGGTGTTCATAAGTATAACTACAAGCAAGTAGCAGCTACCACATGGCAATGCTACCTGAATACATCCACTCTCTTTGCAATGAGTGACATGTGAAGGAGCATTTTGTGCTGGCAGAGTACTGCTGCTGGACAGGGAAGTTAATTGGGGCTCCCGTGGCTTCTGACACCTACATCCTTGGACAACCCTGGGTTTGGGAAATGGTTTGATTTTTATTGCATGGCTTTAGCTGCGATCACGGTGCATCGAGGACAGCACAGTTCAGTAGGTTGTCGACTAGGTGGCAGCATGGTGTTTAAAACGGACGTAAACCCGCTTTTTGCCTCGCTAAAACCCCTCTAGCTTTTTCTGTGCCTGTAAAATTTGGATAAGTCTGGATTCTATTAATCTCTTTAACAGCTAATGCCTCTATACTAATAGCTAACAGGGCGATGACTAAATATTGAGAAATACTAGGATTGAAAGGTTAGGGAGAAGGAGAATTTAATCCCATGTAGAAAGATATTAGGATGTAGGGAACATTAGGGATGTAGGGAACATTTTTGCAGTCTTAATTAGATTGCAGCTGTCTTATGGTTTCCTCTTTTAATTTGAGCTGAAATGAGTTAAGATATCTTTTTTTGCTAGTTTCTTAATAATATTTTTACTTGTGGCCGTAAAAACCTTCAGTTATTATTGGTGGTCTTAACATAGTATTGTCCTATAAAAGACAGAAACAATATAATATGTAATTATTTTTGATTACAGAAAGTAGGGATCCTGATAATGTATTTCTGTGTTAACCCTACTAACAAACTTATATGATATGAAAATTTTAAATCACATGTTTTTGGAACATGTCTGGGCTGGCTAGCTTGTGAAAGATTATATATTTTCATCAAAAGAATTCAAATTACTGAAGGCAACCTCCTGTAGTGGTGGGAAAAATTTATATACCAACCAATGTAGTACTTGGACAAGCAGCTCCAATTTCTTAAGTTTCATCCAGAATTCAGCAGGTGGCTCATACAGAGTAACTGACAAAACATACTTAAAAACTTCACTCTTCAAGTTATGTTTACTATAGCTCTGTATATGATGGGAGTGATCTTTACTGTGTCTAAAAAGCTGAATTGGAGCACTGCAATAATTGCTTGAAACACCTACTATCACATCAAAATGAAGTATTGCTGATTGAATAAAAAAGCCTCTCAGAGGGACTTTCCCATATGCTTTCTGGGTCATTAGTTTGGTCTTCTCAGGAATGTGTTGTTCAGCTTCCCTTCTTCTTTTTTTTTTTTTTTTTTTTTTTTTTTAATGTCATCATATGAAGAGTGTCCATGCAGCATGCTTAGTTAGTGTATTTAGCTGGGTTTGAAACACAGATGGAGATGTTAACCATAATCTTAACGCTTTTTATAATAATTCACTTACCTATACTCCCTACCTGTACCTTCATTAACATGTTGAAACAGAGTTGGAAATGTGAAGGGAAAAAAAAGAAAAAAGGGAGGAAAAAAACCCACCTAGAACCTTCTAGGCAATCCAGAAAACTAAAACAACCAACCAAGACCCATTGCTTCTTGACAAAGAAAACCAGAGGGTTCTGACAGTTGAGCGTTCTTTATCCTTTTCCCACGATTTTATTAAACTCTGGAACTTTGGAAAGTGATCTATCACCAACCAGATTGTTTCAGGTTACTGGTTACTATTGATGGTTTTGTCAGCAAAGATTTGTCAGCAAAGATTTTAAAGCATGTTTTTAAGGGCAATTATTGTGCTCTCTTATGGAGGTAATATTCATTTCCTACCTGGACAGGACACAATACTCTCCTAGACTTTGACAAAGGTAACTTTAGAACAAGTGTACAGCTTCCACAATTAAAAAAAATTAAACAAATGCCATTGAATTTAGGCCAGAAACTGCTAGTACCACAGATAAGGACAGTTTGATGTGACTATTTTGTCTTTGGAAAATAAGAAACATTTGCTTGTTCGCAAGTCTCTTGCTTGGCTAAGATGTGCTGAATTGTAGGATGTGTACTATGAGGAATGAGTCTGATATTTTAAGTCTTCAGCTGTTAGAGTGGCAAATAACAACATGTGTGCTTTCTTTAGTAACAGACTTTATATTTTATGCCCTGTCTTTTTCAGAATTCCTGCCCTGAGTCCTCTAAGCAATTCTGTCCTGTGTTGCTAAGGTAAGCTAATAGAAGTGTAACCTCAAACTTTGGCAAAGAACATGAAAAAGGTAGATAGAGCTACTTATTGAAAGAGGGGGTACAGCAAAGTATTATTAATCCATTAGTAAAGGGTTGGAGAATGTTCTCCAGAAAAACCTTGAAGAAACAGTCTGGTTCCATGAATCTTCAAAGGTGTATTGTCCAAACATAAATTGCAGGCTGATGGTAATGTTGAACTTGACTCCTACAGTATGAAAAGCAACACATGATCCAAATTTATGCTCTGGGCTAGTTGAAAAATCCTGTAGTTACAAGGTCAAGGAGAACAAATACTGTTCATTTTAATTCAGTAGAAGAGAATTATAACTGAGTTTTTATTTGTTATTGATGAATAGAGAGGTAGAAGGACCTTTTGCCCCACCTTGGACAGTTGTTCTTACATTGTGTATGTTTATGTAATGTATGAATAAAAGAAGATTCTATGGAACTTTAGTATAAACGGACATTTATTTAGGATGAAAATTAGTATAAAATGGTCCTTTAAAATAAGTATTGACAGTACTACCTGCTTTACTGTAAAATTTCAATAAATAATTTCCTACATTCAAAAACCACAAGTCTGTCTCATCCCTCCTCCAACTGATTTTTTATTTAACATCACATGACTACAAAATTTACAAATATTAGATTTTTATTTACTTCTAGTTTTGAGTCTTTTTAAAGGTCCACATCTTGATACTCTATTTTGAGGAAGAACATAATTGTTTGTGAATGAAAACTAATATATTGGTATATTAATCTTAGCTTTTAGAAAGAAATTGTCTTACAAGATTGGCAATACATTTTTGAAAACTGAAAAGTTGGGAATTTTTTGAAAACTGATTAACTTTCAGAGTTTTTGCAGACTCTGAAGATAATACTTTCTTTTTCTTACATCATGATATACTGATTTGTAGATCATCATAGTAGCAGATGACAATGAGTAGATACAGTGATATTTTTAACAAAATTGTGGAGGAACACCTTTGAAATGTGAGCTGCATGGTTTCCCTTCTAGGAAGGAAATATTTTCATTAAATAGCTCCCTACTGTATAAAGATACATAATTTCTGGAATTGCCAGAGGTAGTGCTGCCTTTCCCAGAACCTGCAATCCTGGGAGGTGTTTAGGTAGTTTGCTTTGCTTGGTGTGTGTGTGAATGGATCAATTCTCGGCTAAAACCCCGAACAATTCTTGACAGGCATGTAACCTAAAAGGAAACAAAACAGAGAATTAGACCAACGCAGCTCATAGCTGTTTTTCCTAGAAAAAGACAGTATAATTCTTGTTGGAAGATGTGGGATAGAGGAGAAAATGAAAAATAAATCACCCTACCTACAGAAGATCTGAATCTAAAGTAGGGAAGAAAAAAAGACAGTTGTGATAGGGAGAGTCCTGTCTTCAAAGATTAATTTTTTTTAAATCAAAGTGATCCCAAGAAATTTAAGACCCAGTAAAATATGTTTCAGGCCACCTAAACCTTTATATATGGGTTCTTAGCAAGTCAGTGGTTCTTAGAAAATGTACCTTATTCTAGCCTTCTTTTCTGTAGTTATCTTTACATGGGCAATGTACCAAGTTGTCTTTCTGTCCATGTTTTATGGCACTGTTCCAGTAGGTTTTCTAACCATGCAGGAATCCCACGTGGCTTTTGCAGCCAAGGTGTGAGACAGACCTGATGTGTGGAATCTGGAAAGTGATGAACACCTGCCTTTGCTTTCAGAGTCCTTTCTGATGAGCTCTTCCTGGCAGAATCATGGAGGCTTTTAGACTCCTTTGGTACAACTGGCTACTTGTTTTCTAATTCCTGAACTTATATGTAAGCTGTAGCTTCAGAAACTTGTAATAGAACTTAAGGATTTATCTCATCTTTATGTTTTAAGGTAGCAATGGATTAAAATCTGGTTTTAGTTCTCTCCAATAAAAGA